>SJXQ01012895.1:189044-237535 GCA_006408695.1 Aepyceros melampus
TTTGTTTTCTTTCAATTATATTGTAAAATTTTGATAGTATTATCAAATATTTAGTAAATATTACTAGAAAGGTTTTTAAAAGTAAAATTTTAAATATTTTCCATTGATTTTAACTTAAATTTTAGATGAAAATGTTTCTAAATTCCATACACTTCAAATGAAGTTAACCCTGTTTGAGTGTTTGATCCTTTAGCATTAGTTTTCTATCGCTCCTATAACAAATTACCACAGTTAGTGATTTAAAACAATACAGATTTATTATAGGCCAGAAATTCAACAATGGTGGTTTGATCCCTGATCTGGGAAGGTCCCACATGCTGCAGAACAACTAAGACCACGTGCCACAACCACTGAGTCCACGTGCTCTAGAGTCCATGTGCCAAGAGAGGCCACCGCAATAAGCAGCTTGTACACCACAACTAGGGAGCACTCCCTGCTCACTGCAACCGGAGAGCACTCCCTGCTCACCGCAACTAGGGAGCACTCCCTGCTCACCGCAACCGGAGAGCACTCCCTGCTCACCGCAACTGGAGAGAAGCCCATGCAGCAACAGAGACCCAGTGCAGCCAACATAAAATGCAGACTGATTCCCCACAGCACAGCTTTCCGCCACGAAAAAGGGTCCAAGGTTTAGACACGGAGATCTTAACGGGATACTTATTCTACCTACCACAGTCACTGCAAATGAGTANGTAGTTGGAGCATTCTTTGGCATTGCCTTTCTTTGGAATTGGGATGAAAACTGACCTTTTCCAGTCCTGTGGCCACTGCTGAGTTTTCCAGATTTGCTGGCAAATTGAGTGCAGCACTTTCACAGCATCATCTTTCAGGATTTGAAACAGCTCAACGGGAATTCCATCACCTCCACTAGCTTTGTTCGTAGTGATGCTTTCTAAGGCCCACTTGACTTCACATTCCAAGATGTCTAGCTCTAGATTAGTCAACACATCATCATGATTATCTGGGTCATGAAGATCTTTTTTGTACAGTTCTTCCGTGTATTCTTGCCACCTCTTCTTAATATCTTCTGCTTCTGTTAGGTCCAGACCATTTCTGTCCTTTATCGAGCCCATCCTTGCATGAAATGTTCTCTTGGTATCTCTAATTTTCTTGAAGACTGGTGGCACTAGGGGTAAAGAATCTGCCTGTCAATTCAGGAGACGCAGATTTGATTCCTGGGTCAGGAAGATGCCCTGAACTAGGAAATGACAACCCACTCCAGTATTCTTGCCTGGGAGATCCCATGGACAGAGGAGCCTGCAGGCAACAGTCCATGGGGTCACAAAGAGTTGGACATGACAGCACACACACAGCATCATACAGGGAAGAAGAAAATCTACAGAGATGTGTATCATGTTCTTATGAAAACAATCACTTCACAGCCCACCAGGAGGAAGCCTGTGGCCCACAGGAGCTTATGGATCACACACTTTGAGGACCCCTGGTCTGTGGTGGAGGCTTCAGAACTCGGAGAAGACTTGAGGCTCCTTGGAGGTTCCCTGCAGCCTAGAGAAGTAGGTATGTCCAGCTTCCAACCTCATTTTAAAGCAAAGCATCTCCCCTTTCATCCAGCTAATGCACAACCTCATGCTTCAGAGCAGTTCCCAGGACTGCTGCAGTTTGAGAATCACTGACTCAGAGTTACATTTGTGTATTTTCTCTGGGTGTGACTTATTCACGACATCCCATCACTCATAAATACAGAAATCCAGAGTTAACTATTTAAGTTTACATTGGGGATAGTCTCAAATTCCTTGATGAGATAAACTTCTGCAGCAAATTACTTGGACCAAAAACTAATACATTATCGCTGTGAGCTGTGTAATTGGGAATAAATACCTACTAATGAAGCATCTTGAAAGGGAAGAGCCTCAGGTATTCTGAGAAGTGAAGCACTGAAGTGTATCGCTCCTGGCTTTGATCATTATTTTTAAATACACTTTCTTTGCTGTGCATCCATAAATCAGCATCCAGGAACCTGAACTGGTGCTATAACAAGAAGGAGATGCTACAGATAATGGGATTAAATGGGACACTATAGATAATGGCATAGATGTTCACATATTATCATTCACGGGGAGAGACCAATCACTGTATAATATACTAGAGAAATGAGAATTATTGAATGTTTTCCAGACTTACATAATCAGCCACAATGTCAAGCAAAGGACAGCTTCCAATGATAAAATGATCCAAGTACAGTCATAACAAAGGTGAACCTTGAAGGGCTTTTCTTCCCTTTTCTCTGCAGTAGAACCGCCTGAATAGTCACTTTTGGCAGAAAGCTAGTGCTTAGGAGGCTCTCTTAAAGTATCATTTTCCAATTAAAACTTATCTCACAAAAGCCCTACCTCCCCACTAGCCTTCAGAGAGATCAGCTGATGCAGTCTCTGCTCCACTGGCAACAAGAAGTGGGTTCTCACTCTCAGAATCAGCTGAGCACTGCTGAGATAACTTTTGGGGGGCTTTACTTGCTGATTATTTGTTTCAGGCCTAGCTCCTCTTCACACTATGAGTGTGAAGAGTAATGGACCAAATCAGTCTTCACCATTAAACACTCATTACCAACACAGGGCCTGGCACATGTCTTTGAATCAGTATTATTATTTGTTGAGAGAATGAATGCCCTTACCAGGAGAACATCTGACATATAAGGCCAAGCTCAAGGTCCCTAATAACTTCAGCTGCTTCTCCTTTCAGCCCTCTATCATACATTTCTTTGGTTCATGTTATCTGTGTTTCCTCTCCAACCTCGTTTGTTTGAAGGAAGGACAGCTTTTTTGTGGTACATAAGGTTTAAAGTACCTAAGATGGTACTTTGTATATTAATAGCATGATATGTATATGATACTTGATAGGTTTTTTTTTAATTGGAGTGTAATTGCTTTACACTGTTGTCAGTTTCTGCTGTACAATGAAGTGAAGCGGCTCTGTGTATACATATATCCCCTCCTTCTTGGACCTCTCTCCCACCCCCCGCCTCATCCCATCCCTCTAGGTCATCGCAGAGCCCTGAGATAGGCTCTCTATGCTATCCAGCAGCTTCCTGCCAGCTATCTTCAATAGATATTTATTAAATAAGCAAATAAGATTACTAGGTTTTCTAGGCTGTTCTGAAGATGTTTAACACATTATTTGATAAAACTACACTTAATTATGGAATCCTGTGCAGAAACAGTTGTAGCTTTATTTTTATTAAGATAATAAGCATCTGCGTGTATTATCAGAGTGCTCAATTTATGGTATGAGGCTGTTTGCTTCCCTGAACAAAGACCACAGAAATCCTGAAAAATTAACTGCCACCCCAGAGCCAGTGCCTAACACAGGCATTTTTAATCCTTGAGGCTTTTGCAATAACTGAGCAACATTTTTTCAAATGTAGTAACACCAATATGCAGACATATTTATTGTCCATTCACGAAGCCATCCCTCAATATGATTACAATATGCCTCTCTGGATGTCATTAAAAACCAGGGTCTTATTTTTCTAGGATGAGCTAGCTGAGGTTCTGCATGAAAGAAGATAATGGGAAATATGATTTCTTGAGTCCCCTTTGGCCTTTTGCTTCTGTGCTACAACCTTGCAGTCCACTTCCAAAGTCAGGATATGCTTCTTGCAAAACCACATCTTTGGAGTAACTTGTTTTATTCTTAATACATGCTCCCAGGAGCTTAATAAATATTATTTCTGCAACTTGCTTAGTGGCAAAATAATGAGTCCTTGGGGTACGCTTAGCCTCAGCTTTCCTACTAGAGTAGACAGATTCAGACTATTTTAACAGAAACTCAATTCAAGGGCAGAAATTAGTTCTAAAAACTATTAAAATTCAAATATTTGGTAACTGTATGTGCAGCATGTGTGTTCTAGAAAATGCTATCATTTTTAAAAGATAAGTTTTACCTTGTTGAGAAATTTCAAACATCAACTGAATATATTAATAACTGAAATGCTCCCAAGTAAACAAAGAGCACTCAAAGAAATTGTGACCTTGTACAGACAAGTATCCATGGAGGAACAATTTTAAAACCATCTCTATTTCCTCACGATATCTACAACAATGCGGGTGCATTGAAGTTGATGAATGGATAACACTGCAACCTTTCCAGCCTCTCTTGCCTTTCATTTGTCCATATTTCAAGCTTCACAGATACAGGAGATTTTAAATGGCAACCCCATTCCAGTATTCTTGCCTGGAAAATCCCATGGACGGAGTAGCCTGGTTGGCTACTGTCCATGGGGTCAAAGAGTCAGACACGAATGAGCGACTTCACTTAAGGACTCACGTTTTACCTCATCATTGTCTGATTGCTTCCCATGGTTCCTCCCTCTCCTAGTAAATTTTGGTTTCAGTTCAGTTCAGTTCAATCGTTCAGTCGTGTCCGACTCTTTGAGACCGCATGAATCGCAGCACGCCAGGCCTCCCTGTCCATCACCAACTCCCAGAGTTTATCCAAACTCATGTCCATCAAGTTGGTGATGCCATCCAGCCATCTCATCCTCTGTCGTCCCCTTCTCTTCCTGCCCCCAATCCCTCCCAGCATCAGAGTCTTTTCCAATGAGTCAACTCGTCGCATGAGGTGGCCAAAGTACTGGAGTTTCAGCTTCAGCATCATTCCTTCCAAAGAAATCCCAGGGCTGATCTCCTTCAGAAGGGACTAATTGGATCTCCTTGCAGTCCAAGGGACTCTCAAGAGTCTTCTCCAATACCACAGTTCAAAAGCATCAATTCTTCGGTGCTCAGCCTTATTCACAGTCCAACTCTCACATCCATACATGACCACTGGAAAAACCATAGCCTTGACTAGACGGACCTTAGTCGACAAAGTAATGTCTCTGCTTTTCAATATGCTATCTAGGTTGGTCATAACTTTTCTTCCAAGGAGTAAGCGTCTTTTAATTTCATGGAATTTTGGTTTACTAAGTGGGAAAACCCACATCTTTGTATCTTGATATTTTAATCTCACATCATGTTACAGACTTTACTTCAAGTTGCTATAAAGTCATCAATTATCTTTTCAACAATTATATTATAATTGATCATTTGAGTGTGTCATCAATTATTCAACCATTCATCTCTTTTTGGACACTGGGTCATTTAAAAAGTGTTGCCATTTTGAATAATGGCTCAATGAACAATGCTGTACGTGTAACTTTTTTTCTGTCAAATTATATTTCCTACGGATACATCCCAGGAGTATAATTACTTCAAAAGGTAATTACTCAGAAGGGCAATTATTATTCATCCACAATCCTAATAAGTGAAAATGATTTTAAGTGGCCAATCTTCTTAACCCAATAGATGTTTACATGTGGATTTAGAGATCACTTGGTGGTTCTAACAGCATCTAACTTTTTAACTAGCTAAGTGACTGCTTCAATCACCTAGTTTCACTGAGCTTTACGCTCCTTTGTACTGGACAAGACTGGGTTGTGTGTGCCAGTTCTTCAGACTCAGATACCAATCAACACACTAGAAAAGTGAACTCACAAGTGTCCTCATGTATGCAGCGAGCAGAGACCAACCTTGATGAACTGATGGAAGAAGAACAATGTATGTACAACGTATGTTGGAAGAGCCAGCGAAAGACCAGGGTCATCTGGCACTAGACAAGAGGACTAATGGGGGGAAATAAAAGTTTACTGAAAGAACATATTTCAACACCCAATACCTGGTGTCTGCTCAAATAAGGAGTCAGTTAACAGTTAATACTTGTAAAGGAGACGACGGCCCTGGTAGGGGCTAACCTTCTAGACTTTTCAATGGCTGGAAGCAAATAGACTCCAGAAAGAACCCTTCAGTAAGATGCAGCTAAAATTCAGATTTTTGGCCCCAAAGTAAATAACAACTCAAGAATAATTAAGAAAAAAATGAGAAAGCACCAGTGAGAACTTACATTTCACAAATCTGAGGAAAACAAATATTAGAGAAGCCTTACAGAAAACCAATGTTTATATAAAACTCAGGGGCATTGAACTATGAGGCAAGGCACTGTGGTCCTGGCCACTTCGCCTGTTTTAGAGATTCCACACTAATCTTGAAATAAGAAGTGAGACTTCCCTGGCAGTCCAGTGATTTAGAGTCTGCCTGCCAATGCCAGGGACACAGGTTCAATCCCTGGTTCAGGGAGATTACACATGCCGTGGGCCGACTAAGCCCACATGCCACAACTGCGGAAGCCCACGCCCTAGAGCCCCTGTGCCACAAGAGAAGCCTCCACAGATACGAAGCCGGTGCACTGCAAACATTTCACAAATCTGAGGAAAACAAATATTAGAGAAGCCTTACAGAAAACCAATGTTTATATAAAACTCAAGGGCATTGAACTATGAGGCAAGGCACTGTGGTCCTGGCCACTTCGCCTGTTTTAGAGATTCCACACTAATCTTGAAATAAGAAGTGAGACTTCCCTGGCAGTCCAGTGATTTAGAGTCTGCCTGCCAATGCCAGGGACACAGGTTCAATCCCTGGTTCAGGGAGATTACACATGCCGTGGGCCGACTAAGCCCACATGCCACAACTGCGGAAGCCCACGCCCTAGAGCCCCTGTGCCACAAGAGAAGCCTCCACAGATACGAAGCCGGTGTACTGCAACTAGAGAGCAGCCCCCACTCGAAGCAAATAGAGAAAGCCCGCACGCAGCAACAAAACCCAGCACAGTCAAAAAATAAACAAAGTACTAAATAAATTAAAACTTTCTAAATATGGGGTACCTGGAAAGCAGGAACAATTGAAGCTGGTGGCTTAGTCACTAAGTCGTGTCCTACTCTTTGCAACCCCATGGACTGTAGCCCACCAGGCTCCTCTGTCCCTGGGATTTCCCAGGCAAGCATACTGGAGTGGATTGCCATTTCCTGGTCCAGGGGATCTTCCCAAGCCAGAGATCAAATCTGCGTCTCCTGTTTGGCAGGCAGATTCTTTATAACTGAACCACCTGGGAAGCCCCATAATTTGAATATACTGGCAGTACAGTTCATTATGGAATATAAGATAAAAATAAACATTCCTACCCTCCCCCAGTCAAACTTTCCTGAGGCCCTTACTATAGGAGACGGAATATAATGGCAGTGAGAAAGGATAGACCTTGAGGAGACGGGAAGATAACCTGTGAGATCCCCTGGAAAGTGAAACTTAAGATCTAGCTTGCTCCTGTACTGTCATCAGCCATCATAAAGTCAATAAAACTTCCAAGACCATTCAAGCCTGACTGACCTCTGTCTTCTCTATGCTATCCTGGGAGTGTAAGCTCGTCCATCTTTCATACTAGTATTTACCATCTACAATATGATACACTTATTATTTTAAGTATGATGACTCATCTCCCAAAGATACTGCACATTCATGAACTCAAGTTTGTGTATTTTATTCTTCTCTGACTTAATCAGATTTTACACAGATAGACTCCCTGGTTTCTGAACAGTACTGCTTATCTTTGTGTATATCAAGGAATCTTTCTCTATCAAAGACTGTATGGGGTAGATCAAAAGAGAACTTGACTTCAGAATATCTAGAATGTAGAATGGCAACATCAGCATTTGAAAACCCCACAGAAGGTGGCCAAATACACACCTATTATTAAAGGTATGATGCTATAATTTACAATACAAAATCAAATGCCTCAGGACTTCGCTGGCGATCCACTGGTTTAGAATCCACCTGCCAATGCAAGGAACATGGATTTGATTCCTACTCAGGGAACTAAGATCCCCCACGCCGAGGGGCAACAAAGCCTGTGGGCCACAGCTACTGAGCCCCTGTGCTGGAGCCCACGAGCCACAATTACTGAGCCCACACGCTTCAACTGCTCAAACCCACACACCATGGAGCCTGTGCTCAAAAAAAAACACTCCCTCAGGCATGATTCTCCTCTTTTTCCCCTTCATGAGCAAGCTAGAGGCCATGTGGTAAGGATGGCTGGGTGCCAAGTTTAAAAACCCTGTATTTCTGATTCACCATTTTAAGAAGCACTCACCAGGAGAACAGCCTGACCAGGAATGTCTGCACAGGATGCTATAAGAGTAAAAAACTAAGTTCTATTATATTGATCCATTGAGATGTGCGTGTTCTGGTTATAGAATTTAGCATTAATTTTCCTGGTTAGTACAACTTTTTTGTATCCACCAGATGAGAGAATAAAATACTGAATAAATGCGTTTTGAGTTTGTTACATTTTTCATATTCCAGTAGTTGCTAATTCCACTTGACCTCATTTCAATAGATGACCAAGGGCTAAAGCTACCCCACCCAAGCCACGCACCAAAATCACCTTTTGAAGATACAGCTTCAGAGATGTCACCCACTGAGATGTAGACTTAGTGGGTTTTCAGATGGAGCCCTGGAACTTAACATTTTTTATAAAGCTTCCCATGCGATTCTGATGTATAGCCACCAAGTTTGGAGGAACCACTGACCCGGAGCTTTAGCAAGAGGAAAAGGCACCACCAAGGACAATGCCTTCAATATAGAAAACATTACGCATTCAGTAAGAGCTTGCAGAAAGGTAGATCTCCTAACAGATTCAGGAGCAAGCCTCCGGCAAAATAATGAGGGTGCACTCTTTCACTGAGACAATAGCCTACCTCCTTTATTCCTTCTGCTCTCCAGGGCTCTGCGGTTCCTTTTTCCTGCCCATATCAAAATCTACTCTCAGGGCGGAAAAAAAAAAAAAAAAAACCACCTCATGTCACCTCTATACGCTAATGAATAAAACTAGTGTTTCTCAAATATCTATGACAAATGACCCACTGAAGACCAGTACTTTCGTAAAACACAATAAAAGCAAATTACTAGAAAATGAAATTTAACAATCAAAGACGTAAAAAAATACAAATCCTATTTTTTTATTATTAGCTTTAAGAAACTTAAAATTACATTTCAAGTAACCGAATCAAGGCATACATAATGCAGGAAAGGTAATCATCACAGGCTTCATCTGCACACTACGCTTCACCAAACACCCGCATACAGAAGCAAGAGCTTTCACCTCTGGGCATGTCCACTGCCATCGACAAAAGACATGAGTGAAAGGAGGGCTGCCCTTGACTCAGAGTGCCAGCCATCAGTTGGCCAGTATGTGTGCTTTGAAACCGGGATGTTTTCCGGGCCCCTCAGAGTCAGTATGTACATGTCCAGGCTGTGCTCTGGATCAGAGAGTGGGCCAGGCTATGGGCGGCATGCACTGTCCTGACAGAAAAAAAGAGTCAGCAGCAGAAGCTTGACAGAATTTTCACACTGGTCACAGCAAGCTCCCAAGCCCTTCATCTGAAGCCATGTGGGTCCTGACTTGTACCTTTGCTTCCATTGTATTAGCTGTGCTACTAAGACCTTGGGGCTTACTTGTAGCTACTTGGAGCTTCCCTAGTAGCTCAGCTGGTAAAGAATCACCTGCAATGGAGGAGATCCTGGTTCAATTCCTGGGTCGGGAAGATCCGCTGAAGAAGGGATAGGCTACCCACTCAAGTCCTCCTGGGCTTGCCTGATGGCTCAGCTGGTAAAGAATCCGCCTGCAATGCAGGAGACCTGGGTTATATCCTGGGGTTGGGAAGATCTGCTGGAGAAGAGAACGGCTACCCACCCAGGATTCTGGCCTGGAGAATTCCGTGGACTGCACAGTCCATGGGTTGCCAAGAGTCGACACAACTGAGTGACTTTCACTTTCACTAAGACCTTATTGTCAAAATTCTACTCACCTATGAAGGTACCAAAGGTTTGGAATGTGGACATTTTTTTAAAATGGAAACTTAAGCCCAGATAAGCAATTCTGCTCAGTAGCAGATATACTGGCTATCATATGGGGAGAACAAGTAAACAGGGAACTAAGATTGATCTTACCAATAAGAAACAGAAACAAGACTTTAGAGTTAAATAAGTGGGTCATTTAGGAACCTACTGACAGATTCCTAATAAAGATTGTAAGATGTGCTCACCATTAGGCTGTATGGAGATAACATTTGTAACTTTAATATGACAATTTTATGTGATGAGAAAAATCATGGACTTTGACTTACTGCTTATTAGCACAGTTCTAGAGTTATAACTCCAGCATTCTGTCTTTGAGACCTTTGCCTTCAATTAAATTGATGAGAGGGCTAGAAATAACACACAATTGCACATTGTTCATGAAACTGCGGAACAGGAAAGGGGTGTCATCTCCTCCTGCTTCCCCCATCCGAGCACCCCTGTCAGAGTCTGGAAGCATCCTCTACTTCAGGACCTCATCTGCTCCCTGGTCCTCTCTAGGGCTTCCTCCCCTTCCCCACAACCTTCCCTCCCTGCAGTTTTACAAGCTATTTCCATGCCTATTTTGGTTTCAGCTTGTAAAACTGTATCCTTGCCATTATGGAACCAAACTGGAGAGCCTCTGAGTCACGGCTGGGTCCTGTGACCAGGAGACTCTTGTGAGTCTTTGGCCCGTCTCCGCTAGGAAAGTGAAAAAACAATGGGGACAATTAATCCACTGACTTCAGCTATAAATCCTATTTTGCCTGAGTTGTTGGAATGATGAGTATTCTGTGAAAATGCTGCTCTCTAGTGCAATGCAACTGCAAATAATGCATAGATATTTCTTATAATCCCATCCGATATAGACCCCCTAAGTTTCAACTGTAACAAAGCAGAGGTGATATGGTAATTGAATCATACTAGATGTACAGGAAAGAGGAGGGAAATTTTAAGCATGAAACTCTTGTGAGTCTTTGGCCCGTCTCAGCTAGGAAAGTGAAAAAACAATGGGGACAATTAATCCACTGACTTCAGCTATAAATCCTATTTTGCCTGAGTTGTTGGAATGATGAGTATTCTGTGAAAATGCTGCTCTCTAGTGCAATGCAACTGCAAATAATGCATAGATATTTCTTATAACCCATCCGATATAGACCCCCTAAGTTTCAACTGTAACAAAGCAGAGGTGATATGGTAATTGAATCATACTAGATGTACAGGAAAGAGGAGGGAAATTTTAAGCATGAGGACATTATAGTGGAAGTAAGTTTTACTTAAATGGGAGTCACAGATAAGAATGATATTACCAATCCATCAATGGGCAATTATTAACAGCTTACAGTCCACTCAGGAATGAAATACGAAGACAGAGGAAGTATAAAATATAGCCTCTAATTCTAAGGACTGGTTTGCAGTTTGGTTCAGGTGAAAAGATATGAAATAAGAAAGAGCACATTTGAGAGCTGGAGACTGTGGTGTGTGAGTGCTAAGTCATTTCAGTCATGTTCAACTCTTTGCAACTCCTCTGTCCATGGGATTCTTCAGACAAGAACACTGGAGTGGGCTGCCATTCCCTCCTCCAGGAGATCTTCCTAACCCAGGGATTGGACCCACACCTTTTATGACTCCTGCATAGGCACACGGGTTCTTAACCTCTAGTGCCTCCTGTAGAATCTGGTACCAACTCTTAACCTGCCTGGTTCAATACAGCAGTCACTCACCACACTGAGCACCTGAAATGTAGTAGTCCAAACTGAGGTGTGTTATAAGAATAAAATATAAATCAGATTTGTAAGACTTAGGAAAAAATAAAGCTATCTCATTAATAATCTTAATTACAGACAGAAATGAAAATATTTTGGAAATATTACATTGAATAAAATATATTATTGAAATTCATTTTAGTTATTTCCAGAAAGTATAAAATTACATATAGGGTCTGTGTTTCATTTCTAGTCGATAACACAGCTTTAAAAACTACTTCGGAGGAACGAGAACTTACACAGAATGGAATAATCTGACACCCTTGGCAGAAATGGACCTGAATGAGGCTTGCTGAATTTGAAGGGGCAGAGAGAGTAAAAGGAAAGTCAAGTCTGGGAAATGGATTCATGGAGTGAAAGTTTAGAGAGAAGGAAGAAAAGGAACAGGAGGAGGAGAACTGCAGTCTGGGAGAGATGACAGAGAAAGCCTGATGAGGATGGAGGAGGAGGAAGACAGGGGATACAAAGGGATTCAGTCTTTAAATCCAGGCAGAGGTTTTGTGTTCCTCAGAAAGAAGGCAGCCCCTTGGAAGAGTTAGTAAAGACGACTGTGGATGAAAACTGAAATTAAGGAAGAAAATTCCAACAGCGAGTGACTCAAACCTCTCATCATATTAGAAAATTCTCATATAATCATCAAATTCAGATTCCCAAACAATGCCACAAAACTATAAAAGCTCAGCCCCAAAATTCAATTAAAAAAAAAATAGCACATTCTCACACATCCACTTAACCTTGGGCTTTGTGCGGTGCTTAGTCACTCAGTCATGTCCAACTCTTTGTGACCCCATGAACAGTAGCTCACCAGGCTCCTCTTTCCATGGGATTCTCCAGGCAAGAATACTGGAGTGGACTGCCATTTCCTTCTCCAAACCTTGGCCTTTAGTCAAAGTTTCTTTGGTCATTTTCAAATGCAATCACACAGAGGTGCTGTGATTTCTAACTGCTGCTAAGTCACTTCAGTCGTGTCCGACTCTGTGCAACCCCATAGACGGCAGCCTACCAGGCTCCCCCATCCCTGGGATTCTCCAGGCAAGAACACTGGAGTGGGTTGCCATTGAGGAGAAAAAGAAAATGGAAAGTGAAGTAAACGGGGGAAAGCTTTCGGGTGATGCCATCTGAATTAACAGTCCCTTTTCATTGTCCATAAAAGGAGATGCCTTTTCTTAAAGCCCTCTGAAATGATGAAGTTCTCGTCGATAAACATCGATTCCTTCTAAATCATAAAGTTTGCCAGTTTGTCTTCCTCTATCTCACCCTTTACATTTTCCCCAGAAAGTGACTGTCACAAATATTTGGGTGAACAAGATTGTGAAATGTGGTCATAAAACAAGCTATTATTTCTAAACTCATCTTTGTCACATTGTAACACTCCACCAAACACCTTCCCCCAGGCTATGACTCACATTAATTGATCCCATAGCACCACAGCTGTATCCCGAGTGACTTCACAACACCCTCTATTTCAGGAAAAGCCAATCAGGTTATGGGTTTGCTAGCAAGAAAAATTACCAGGGAGCAGTTTGTGGATGTAAGAGCAATGCAAATTCTAAAGAGAAGTAATCAGCAAAATAACAAGCATCTTTTCACTTCTCGGTAGTGAACAGTCCAAGCTCCCAGAAGCAACACTTAACCTGTCATATTAAACGGTAATGAACAAGTATTAGAAATGTCTACGTCAGCTCTGAGAATCTGTCAGCATCCAAATGTCATTTGAAAGTTCAGTTCTTCTAAGTATTCTTCATCAAGCTTCTTTCTGCACTGCTCTTTTCCTACTAGGACAAAGCCCTTCAATCCCAGAAGAATAATTTTGCTCTTGTTTTCATGATTTGTTTACTGGTTCATTTCAGAGGGCAAGCCAGCAGAAGAGGAAGTGTCCTAAGGAGTCTTTGATGTCTCATGATTTTCTACTGTCTCACTCCTGGTAGTGCTGCCCTCTGCCAAAACTATTTGAGGAGCCCAGTAAATCTGAGGAGCTCACTGGGCAAGCTGCTGAGGAGACCCCAGCTCTAACTGGGGCCCAGGCTGCACACGTATCCCCTTTAACCCAGCAAGGAGCCCCTGCAAGTACCTGCTAAATCTTTACCGTACATCACAGAGAGAGGAAAGTGATATAACAATCACAATTACACCAACAGCTCTTCTCTCTCTCAACAAGAAGAACCAGCTGGCCTGGAGGGCGAGTTCTTTTGAGAAAGAGGTGACTGAATCTGAAGAACGCAAGAGGGCTTTGCTCTTGCAGACTGTCTCCAGAGGGAAAGGGCTTCCCTGGTGGCTCAGACAGGAAAGAATCTGCCTGCAATGCAGGAGACCCAGGTTTAATCCCTGGGTTGAGAAGATCCCATAGAGAAGGTAACGGCAACACACTCCAATATTCTTGCCTGGAGAATCCCATGGACAGAGGAGCCTGGTGGGCTCCATGGGATCGCAAAGAGTAGGACACACTGAGCAACTAACACTTTCATTTTTAGGATAGGAAATAGACTTAATGAGTATGATTTACTTGAAGGGACCTTGGGGCCTCTTTTAAGGAAGCAGTTAAGGCTGAGATAGAGGTATCCTGCAAGATGCAGATTCTGGCAAGCTGTGAGGGCTTGGTGTGGAGGAGGCAGGAGTTAAGGGCTGTCAAATAGACAGTATCAGCCTCTCGCGTCCCACACTTGGAGCAGACAGTCAGCCTTACTCAATCAGAGCCTGTTATCACAACCCTTTTCCAAAAAGTGATCCAGGCACCACTGCCTATGAAAAGGCATTTGCACTTGAGAAGAATTCCATTTGCCATACTCCCTTGAATTTAGGCTTAAAAATAAGTCACCTGTTTTCCTCTGTAGCTTGATTTAGCCAATGTTGCTTAGAGAAAGAAAGAAGGCAAAGTTTCAGAAGAAAGCCAGGAAGAACAAGTTCATAGACTAATACTAAGGATATAATCATAAAACTAGTTGTCAACTTCTGGGTCCCTACACTTAAAATGTGCCAGTTATTATGTGTCATTTCTAATCCTCATAACTCTTGCAGTGGGCATTAGTATCATTTCCCCTGCTTTTTTTTTTTTTTCCTTTTGAGGAGACTGGTACTCAAAGAAGTTTGTGATTTTTCCTAAACCAAAGAACTTGTAAGTAACCAAGCCAAGGTCCTTTGATTCGCAAATCCCAAATTCACTCTTCTGAGCCATTTCCCAAAGTGGGAGATGGTTTTAAAGAAATGCTTTTATTTTTATATGTGACTTGCATTTCTGAGGGGTGTTGTGTTTTTCTATTTATAGAAGTGAAATAAAATCTTCCTTGAAAACAACTGCTGCTACTGCTGCTGCTAAGTCGCTTCAGTCGTGTCCGACTCTGTGTGACCCCATAGACAGCAGCCCACCAGGCTCCCCCGTCCCTGGGATTCTCCAAGCAAGAACACTGGAGTGGGTTGCCATTTCCTTCTCCAATGCATGAAAGGGAAAAGTGAAAGTGAAGTCGCTCATCGAGTCCGACTCTTAGCGACCCCATGGACTGCAGCCCCCCAGGCTCCTCCGTCCATAGGGTTTTCCAGGCAAGAGTACTGGAGTGGGGTGCCATTGGAGAAACTAACACTGATTTAAAGAAAAATATTAAGAGAGTAATAGTCCAGATATTTACGAGAGTACAGCAAATGACAACTATTAAGAGAGTCAAAGTGAAACAGCTTGAAATAAGTGATTTGTACTGACTTCTCCTCAAAGTTCAGGAAAAAGAGGTCGTACTCAAACTTAGATGCAGGGAAACAACGAACTAGGCCTGTGGCTTCCTCTTCTGTGTTCTTCAAAACTCCGTCTACGTTAATCGAGCACGCACAGGCCTTGGAGGGAGCTTTCTGTTCTCAGAAAACTGAGACTGCAGTCAGGAAATTAAGAGGTGTCTATGCTGCACTCCATTCCCTTCAAGGTCAGGATGTGTGCTATCAACAGTGACAATTAGCTAACACATAAAATCATGTTGTGCCAGTGAACTAAGAGAAAGCTAAGGGAGAAACCTAGGAACCCATTTCCCTTCCCAGACATCTTACATAAACTTACTCAAGACAGACTCAAAACATGGGTGCTTCTTAAGCTGGCAGCAAAGCAGGGGAGACAAGACAAACGTTTGAGGGTGAGTGGTGTTTGTATGGGGCTTTCCAGGTGGCACTAGCGGTAAAGAATCTACCTGCCAATGAAGGAGCCACAAGAAATGCATGTACTATCCCTGGGTCAGGAAGATCCCCTGGAGGAGGAAATGGCAACCCACTCCAGTATTCTTGCCTGGAGGATCCTGTGGACAGAGGAACCTGGTGGGCTACAGCCCACGGGGACACAAAGAATCAGACATGACTTAGCGACTGAGCATGCACGCAGAGCGTTTCTACAGAAATCCTGGAATGGCACCTTGCACAAATGTCCCCATTACATCTAAATGGTGACTCATCTCTACCCTCAGTGGCAGCTGACGGGCAGTGATATAAATTTCTAGAGTGACCTTGACTTTTTTTTTCCCACTGTTTTGATTTTTAGAGGAAACCCTACCAACGTCGAACCACCTCTGGCCAGTATCATCTGCTGACAGCATCAGCAGATGGCACTACTCTAATTCCTGAATTCCAAGGTGCACTTTCCCACCAACACACACACACTTCAGCACTGCTGACACTGAATGATACCTTCTACACGACTGGTACATTCCATGTGGCCGCTCTTTTTCCTTCTTCATTGCACCTCACACCTGATTTTCCCTTGCAATTGAGTAAACAGAATGTTCACATGGGTTCCCAGGAATTAGAGTCAGTCTTCATTTCAGAAGTATGTCACCAAATAGAAACCTCTCTACGTATTATTGAGTTTTAAAAAAATATTTATTTATCTGGCTGTGCCAAGTCATAGTTGCAGCTCTTGAGATCATCAGTCTTCACTGCAGCATTTGGGATCTTTCAGTTGCAGCATGCAAACTCTTAGTTGTGACATGCAATGATACTGTGGAGTCTTAGCCACAGGACCACCAGGAGAGCCCCATATTATTGGCTTTGAAGTCATTTCTTTTTTAAACTATGAAATATTAAGATATTTCGTTATGGAAAATTCCTTTGAACAAAGTTGGTAGAAAGAAAAAAAAAATGTAAATGATCAAAAGGATGCCACTATGTCCCTAAGGTTAGAGTCACCTTCCTATCAAGATAGCAAGTCTAGAGCAAGGAGGACCAGCTAATTCACAAATGGAAAACTTCGGTGTTCATTTATCTTTGTTTTTAATAATTCCATTTGTGTTCACATGCTAGATCACAAGGTCGTGATGTTATTCTTCATGCTGATTTCTCATGTAAATTACAAATACATCTTTCTGATGATGATTTATGGAGTTAGCTATTCATCTTCCCAACAGAGCTACCTACAAAGAAACAATTATGCTACCTCTGAGGTGGCATATCATGGAAGGAACAGTTTCCAGATGCTTTGATTTTTAAAAGGCTTCAAGAATATATGCAACGTAAAATTCCAAAGCAGGCAAAACTATCCTGTTAGCAGCCAATGCAGAAGGTGGAGGTAGGGGGTTAGTAACAGAGAACAAGCTCACAAGTCCCTCCTGGGGTAGTGGAGGCTGGTAATATTCTTTTCCTTGACCTGGGTGGTGACTACACAGGTGTGCTTACTTTGTGATAATTCACTGAGCTGTGCACCCATGAACTATGCATATTTCTGAATATATGTTACATTCTTCCTTTTAAAAAGATGCTTATAAACTCAAAAGACAGAGGACTTCCTATATTATTTGTTAACAAAAAAAAAATGGGGGGGGGGAGCGGGAATTGCTTCTCCCTTCATGTAAACTGTACTAGTGGCTTTAACATTACATTGACTAGAGAGGGGTAAATATTGACCCTAGAACCATGAATCTTGATGTTCTTCCAAGTCATTCTCTGTTCTCTAGCATTATCCAAACGGAACACAGCTGTACATAAACGACAATTTCTGGTCATTCTCAAAGAATATCACTAAGCCTGAAAATCAGAAATACTGATATTTCTATTCGTGTGCAATAGTTTCTGTAAATTCGTAGACGTGCTGTCCTAACACACATAACTAGCCCTGGCAGGGCTTAGCAGACAGCCACAACTGGGAGTGACTTTCCTCAGTAATCAGGTTCCAACAGGACAGAGCAGGGGCATGGATGCTGGAGTCCTCTGTCTCAGCTTACCCTGCTTACTGGGGACCAGGAAAGGCTCAACCAGTGGGACCCTCTTCTAGTGCTCCCCACGGAACAGGGAGCATACAGTGAATGGGTGGGGCTTTGGGCACAGGTGATGAGAAAGGGATGGAGAGCAGAAAGACGCATGCCCCTAGGAACCAGGCAACATGGGAGCACCGATGACACCTGTTTGAAATTCTAGCACCCATCAGCATGTGTGCAGGACACTGAACTGACTCAGGTGTTAAATTTGCTTGTACCACCACTGACTTTAGGTGATGTCTATTAAAGACTCAAACATAGGCACACAGGCCCCTCTAGGTCTCTCCACTGCCAGAGCAAGTACATTATATCAGCGGGTAAGGGCTATTATTCCCCCCAAAGGCTCTGTACTCCTGTCTGTTCCTTGCATCTGCTGGGGACATGGAACAGTTCAGCCTTTCTCTCTCCCCTCTCCCTGCCCAACCAGGCCCTTGTCTCTTCCACCCCCTCTTCAGCACCAGCTGAGACCCACTCATATCCCTTACCCTACATCACAACATAAAGTCTTTTGAAATAAGATAGGTGATCATCAGGAAAATACCAAAAGCACAGTGAGACATCACCTCACACCCATTAGGATGGCTACTATTCAAACAACACAAAGCAAAACAGAAAATAAGACATGCTGGCGAAGATGTGGAGAAATTGAAAGCATTGTGCTCTATATGTGGGAACATAAAATGATGCAGCCGCTGTGGGAAACAGTATGGCATTCCCTCAAAAAGACTGAAAACAGAATTACGATACGATCCAGCAACTACACTTTTTGGTACTGAAAGCAAGGCCTCAAAGAGACATATAGTATACCTATTCTCCTAAGAGCATTTTTGTAATAGTTGAAATGTTAAAGCAACCCAAGTGTCTGTCAATGGATGGATGGACAAACAAAATGTGATTTATACATACAAGGGAATATTACTCAGCCTTGAAAAGAAAGGCATCTCTGACACGTGCAACAGCATGCATGAACCTTGCACCCATTATGCTAAGTGAAACAAGTTGGTTATAAAGAGACAAATACTGTATACTCCATTTATATGAGGTATACAGAGCAAACAGATTAGTAGGAACAATTCACACTTATATGTGCAATTAGTCTACAACATGGCAGGCAAGAATATACAATGAGAAGGTATCTTCAATAAATGATGTTGGAAAACTGGATAGCTACATGCAGATGAATCAGTATGGACTACTTTCTCATACCATGCACAAGAATAAATTCAAAGTGGATTAAAGATTTAAATGTAAGACCCCCAAACCATGAAACTTCTAGAGGAAAACACAGGTAGTACTCTCTTCAACATCATCTTAGTAATCTTGTTTGGAAATGTCTCAAGCAAGAGAAACAAAAGCAAAATTTGGAAATATGTCCTCAGGCAAGGGAAACAAGAGCAAAAATAAACAAATGAGACCACATCAAATTAAAAAGCTTTTGCACAGCAAAGGAAACTATTAGCAAAATGAAAAGGCCATTTACTGAAAAGAGAAGATAGTAACATCTGCAAATAATATTTCTGATAAAAGGGTCAATATCCCAGATCTACAAGGAAATCATACAATGCAACATCAAAAACATAGAGAACTTGATTTTAAAATGGACAGAGGATCAGAACAGACATTTTTCCAAAGATTAAAAAATAGCCAAAAGGCACATGAAAAGATACTCACCATCACTAACCACTAAGGAAATGCAAATCAAAACCTCAGTGAGATAACATCTCACTCCTGACAGAATGGCTATTATTAAAAAGACAAAAAATAACAAATGTTGGCATGGATGTGGAGAAAAGGGAACCCTCCTGCACTGTTAGTGAAAACATAAATTGGTGTCAGTTCAGTTCAGTCGCTCAGTCATGTCCGACTCTTTGTGACCCCATGAATTGCAACTCGCTAGGCCTCCCTGTCCACCAACTCCCAGAGTTCACTCAGACTCACGTCCACTATGGAAGATTCCTCAAAAAAATTAAAACTACCATATGATCCAGAAATTCCAGTCTTGGATATTTATCTAAAGAAAACAAAAACACTAATTAGAAAAGATATATGCACCCCAATGTTCATTGCATCATTATTTGCAATAGCCAAGATATGGAAGCAACCTATATGCCTAACAACAGATGAATGGATAAGGAAGATATAGTACACATATACAATGGAATACTACTTAGCCATTAAAAAGAATGAAATCTTGCTATTTGCAACAACATGGATGGACCTAGAGGGTATTATGCTATATGAAATAAGTCAGACCAAAAAAAGATAAATGCTGTATGATTTCAATTATACGTGGAATCTAAAAAGTAAAACAAATGAACAAACACAACAAAACAGAAACAAAGTTAGAGATACAGAGAACAAACAGGTGGTTACCAGAGGGAAATAGGTGAGGATGATTAAGAGGTACAGACCTCCAGCTGCAAAATAATGAGTCATGAGTATCAAATAAACCAAGTGTGGGGAATCATGTCAATAAATAATATCTTTGTGATATAGCATAACTAAACATTGCAGTTATTATTTTGAAATGTATGGGAAAAAAATCACTGTTGTATAACAGTAATTAACATATTGTTGTAAGTCAAACATACTTCAAAAACAAACAGGGACTTCCCTGGTGGTCCATTTCTAAGACTCTGAGCTTTCACTGCAGGCGGCATAGGTTTGATCCCTGGTCAGGGAACTAAGATCCTGCATGCCTCATGCCACAGTGAAATTTTTTTTTTAATTAAAAAAAAAAAAAAACTACAAACAAACTCAAAGAAAAAGAGATCAGATTTGTAGTTACAGAGGTAGGGCAGTGGGAGGAAGGGGAATTGGATGAAGGCAGTCAAAAGATACAAACTACCAGCTATAAGATAAATAAGTACTAGGGATATAATGTACAACATGATAAATTAATACTGCTATATGGACAGAGGAGCCTGATAGGGGATCACAAAGAGTCAGACACGACTAAAGTGACTTAGCACATTATGTATAAAAATTAAGAAGGTAAATCCTAAGAGTTCTTACCACAAAGAAAATTTGTTTCTCCTTTTCCATGTCTTTAATTTTGTATCTAAATGAGATGATGGATGCTCACTAAACTTACTGTAAATCACATCATTGCGCTTTAAGCCTATACGGTACTGTATACTTACAATGCCTCAATAAAACTGGAAGAAAAAAAATTAACAGAAACAGCAGAATGGTGGTTGCCAGGAGCCTGGGAAGGGAGTGGAAGCTTGTGGGTTAATGGGTACACAGTTTCAGTTTTGCAGGATGAAAAGGCTCTGGAGATGGGGTGCACAGCGATGCGGACATACTTAATACCACACTGGATACTGCATGGTTAAGATGATAAATTTATATTATGTGCATTTTACCATGACTCGATGGACGTGAATCTGAGTGAACTCCGGGAGTTGGTGATGGACAGGGAGGCCTGGCGTGCTGCGATTCATGGGTCGCAAAGAGTCGGACATGACTGAGCAACTGAACTGACTGAACCACAACTAAAAGTAAAAACTTCCAAAGATATAAAATACACAGGAAAGTGCAGAGACTAAAACAACCACTTGCCCAGACTGAAAGCTCCTCTCCCACCGGTGCTCCGCCTTCCTTTCCCCTCCATCTCCCAGAACAGGTATGTACCTGGGTCATGCTTTATTCTCCTGCTTTTACTTTCCTTTCTCCATCCCCAAACAATACGTATTATCCTGACATATCGCAAAAATATATGTTGAGACGGGGGAAAAGGCAAATTGCAAAAAAAAAAAAAGAAATGCTACTAATTATCATTTCAATTTTAAAGGCATACAATCCCACAGCAGCTTCAAGCAGAAGTAAGTGTGTCCACATTTATAAGCTAGACTCTGCTAAAGCATGCCGGTCTCAGATTCAACTTGCTAAAACACTGAAAACAATCTGCCTGCTGTTTTGGTGAGCAGTGACCTATACTTCAAAGTCCTGGTTTTGTTTTCACTGGATGCCCCTCTCACTCAGAATGGCTAAGACTTTAGTCCTCCTCCCAGTTCGGGCATCACCTCCTGGCCTGACCAACACAGTCCCAGTAGACACCTTCTCACAGATTCGGTAGCCAGCCCCACGATGCTTTGGCCTGTGCGTTTCTGCCACAAATGCCCCAATTCCTGGCCCACTGCAGCCTAACAGGTGTTGCCCCAGAGACTTAGGGATTAACAGATAATTGTGCAAATACACGGTTTTATTTTTAGGCTTATGCTAAAACATAACCTTCTGCATCATGGAATTGCTTGAACAATTCAACTTTCAAAGAAAGAATCAAATAAAATACTGAAACTGAGACACAAAGCTGAGAATTTGAGTCTTTTTCATGTTAAGAAACTCCACAACAAAATTCCAAATGCCGTTCTTTGAACTTAAATTTCTGAAAGCTATATTATATATAATGAGAATTTTACATATAATTCCCTTCATACCTCTTTGCACTTGAAGCATAATGTAAGTTTCTGGTCATTATTAACACTATTTTACTTTTTATGTTCACCCTCAAGTCACGTCACTTGGGTCACCCACTTCTAACAGAAAATTTATCTCATTTCTGCATAGGTTAGATCTTCAGTTTCAATAGAGGCAACCATAATCAGGTAATCTGACCTAAAAGCAGCGTGGAAAGCCCAAAAGATGTGACAAGGTTAGATGGCTTTCTCTTTACTTTTCTGCATAAGTGAAGTTGATTTTTCTTGAGCTAATCACTGCTTCACTTCTCTGAGGCTCAGTTTCCCGTGGGCATGAGGATAATAAAAACCACCTGACATGAAACAGGATGGCTCAGAGGTAAACAGATCAGAGGCGACACGTGCGGCGTCTAGGACGGTGTCAGGCACCTCACTGTTAGGTTTCACAGAACTCTTTTCAAAGCGTTTCATGAAGATCAAATGCAGGTTAAGGGGAAACACAAAGAAATCTGTTGATTTGTTTTTTGTTGGTTATATGTTTGTTCGTTGGCTTGCTTCTGGTTTTGCTAATCTGATCAGTTGTTTCTCTGAATTAAACAAATCAGTATACTAGTTTAAATATAAATAGGTCACAGCTGTTTATAATCCATCTGTATTTCTGGATTACTACTGGGTGATTTTCTGGGAAGGAAAGGTGAAGCTACATCCCCACATCACACTATACACATGGATAAACTTCAAATGAATTAAAGACTGTACGTGAAACATAAAGAACTACAAGAAATGGAAAAATTTTATGATCTTGGAGAAAGGAAGGCAATTCCAACTATGACTCATATTCAGAAGTCATAAAACAAAAAAAAAGATCAACTGATTCATTACATAAAAATACTAAAATAAAATTCCATGACAAACTCAAGACAATAAAACACTAGAAATTTGATTTCAACACATGCTACAAAGGGCTTATCTCTATAATATATAGTAAATTGCTGGAAATAAAAAACACAGACCAACAATCCAATAGAAAAAATTGGCACGTATGAATGATCCTTAAATATATGAAAAGATCCAATTGCAGTCACAGTAAAAGCAATGCAAAAAAAATACTACACTAAGTTGCAATTTCCCACCTGTCAAATATGCAAACATCCAAAAGTTTGATTAAACATTTGGTTGGCAAAGTTGTGAAGAAATATGGACTCTTCATGCACTAATGAAGGCAGTGAAAATCATTTAACACCAATGAAAGTAAATTCAGTAAAAACTGTAATTATAAGTGCATTTATACCACCAAGTCTATTTCTGGGGGGTTGCCTTAAAGATTACCTACAAACTTAGAAAATAACATATTTATTACTGGTTATTCATCACAGAATTATTTGTAATAGCAATAACCTGGAAGCAACTCATATCCATCTAAAGTAGCCCACCAGGCTCCTCTGTCCATGGAATTCTCCAGACAAGAATACTGGAGTGGGTTGCCATTCCCTTCTCCAAGGGATCTTCCTGACCCAGGGATCAAAGCCAAGTCTCCCACAGAGTGGGCAGATTCTTTACCGTCTGAGTCACCAGGGAAGGCCAAGGAAGCCCTCTACACACTTACAAAGAAGGACGGCAGATGGCTGAATGAAAAAAGTATAAAACTGGCCACAGAGTCGGAGACGTTTTAATCAAAGAAAGGAAGGTAAAATGAACAGATATTTATATTTGCTTGCATTAACATAAAGAGGTGCTAGACACAAAACTGCAATAGAATAAAGTGGTTTCCTACCAAGGTAGGAAGAATAGCGTGGATGAGGATGAAGGTGGGAACTAGATTTTCTAGGGTATTCATTTTAAGATCATTTTGACTTTTAACAGATGACTGTGTTATCTATTCATAAAATTATACTTAAGATATACTTACTGTTTACCTGCCAGGTAGAAAGTCTTGTGTTCAGTACTATAGTACTTTTAAACGAGCTACAATTACGAGCATCAGTGTGCTTGATACAGTGTCTCAGTTGGTTGATGAGGGTTGAGAGAGGAAGGGAACTCATGGTGTATAAGTCATATTGGAGTAAAATTTCCATCCTTGACTTGTACTTCCCTCCCCAGGGCCCAGCATGAATATGATCTCAGAGGAGACAAGACACACTTGGATAAAAAGATACCTATCAATGGTGTACAACAGAGCTAAAAATAAATACTAAAGGAAATATACTTCTAGACCAGAAAAGAGAAAAGTCCTACTGCTGAACTCATCCAGAAAGGCTTCAGAGAAGGTAAAACTTGAGCTCAGTCATGGGTATCATATAAATTAAACCTTTTTCACAAAAAGTTCTTCCACAGGAAAAAAGTGAACTTTTTCTGCACAAATGTGTGTGTTTTTTTTTTTTTCCCCAGAACCGCCTTGATTATGCTGATTTTTCTGAATAGGGGTTGAGGGTAAGGGGATGTAATGGGAAGGCAGGAAGGAGATGCTCCATCCTTTCTACTCAATTATCAAAAAATGAATAATGTCACAAAATTAGGTTTTCCTGGTCAACTCAGTCCTTCCTTAAAATAAAAATAGTACACAGAAATCAGAGTCTGGACTGAAACAATTCAAAAAGTTATACTACTGTATTTTATTGCTTTCTCGCTTAAAATTTCACATCACCTCGGGAAGTTTTTCTCTCTGTCAGCTTTCATAGACAGTTCCTCTGCATGGGTTGGCCAGAATCAAGAGAGGAACAGCAAGTTTCTGTTCCTGTCCTACACTTACAAAGAGATTTCGCTTTGTAAGTGCTTATGCCAATGCGGGAGGTGCAAGAGACACGGGTTTGATCTCTGGGTCAGGAAGATACTCTGGAGAATCTACCCACTCTAGTATTCTTGCCTGGGAAACTCCATGGACAGGGGAGCAAAGAGCTGGGCAGGACTGAGGAGCAACTGAACACACACAATAGGGCTATAGCGATGGGAAGAGGGAACACACCCTGGGAGGAGTTATTGCCCTGATGCTCAGGATTGGAACTGCCCACCTAATACCTGATTGGCCTCCTTGGCACAGGGGGGCCACCTTTGAATACTTCCTGTAATGGGAACTTACTACCACCGTCATCTGGATGCAAGCTCTTACGTTGAGATGGAAAGCTCTTATCTTCAAGCCCCTGGTTCTGATGCTAACCACAAATTTGCAGACAAGGCAAATCCATCTCACATGAGTTAAACTCGTCACACTAGAAGAATTGCTCTATGGCTTTCCTTAGTTAATGGAGTCGGGATACAGGAGTGGAAAGGGGAAAGAGAATGAATGTTTTTGCTGGTTTTGGATTCTTTTTTTTTTTAAACATTTATTTGTTTACTTGACAGTGCTGGGTCTTCGTTGTGGCACGCAGGATCTTTAGCTGTAGGATGCGCACTCTTAGTTGCTGACCACAGATGGAACCCAGGCCCCCTGCACTGGAAGTCTGGAGTCTTAGCTGCTGGACCACCAGGGAAGTCCCTGTTGTTGGGTTCTAAGCAAACATTGGTCACTTTTGCATTGACAATAATTATGTAACAGTGTTTAGATTAATTGCAAAATAGAAGCACACTATATTCAGTGTACCATTTAATCCTCTAATGGACCAAATTCACCTGAAAAAATGTTTTTCGGGAGTGCACCTTAAACATGTAAAATGACAAATAGAGTGCTAACTGTCTTCTAAGCACGCACTCTGAAGCATCCGAGGAGCCCCTATCACTATAGGACCCAGGTGCTCAAAGCAACAAAATTCAATAGTGACAAACAGGAGACAAGCCCACTTAGCTTCCACCAGAGTAATGGCCACCTAGAAATAAGGTGTTTGGAAAGCTTTTCCTGGAGAATAAGAATTATTTTAAATAAAGTGCTGTCACCTAAATCAGTAATACCCCAAGCAAGTTTTATGGCTCTGTAAGGAAAGAATTAGCCTACTCATTTGGGAATTTAGTGGTGTTTGGAATGCAGAAAAGTGACAATGAGGTTGGAAATGGATTGGCTTTGGGGCTTGTTCTGCTTTATAAATAATAATGAAGCTTTTCCAACAAGAACTAATGTGAAATAAGAAAAAAAAAAAAAGAAAATATGTCTCTAGAGTATAAAATTACCTCATCACCCAATTTGCATTTCCCCACTCCAAGCACATTTCTGTGAATTCCACTTAGAGCGAGGAAGCTGCTGTATGATAATTAATTTTAACAAGCACTTGGCAGCCTGAGCTGGCCTGTAGACGAACTGCCCTAGACCAACTATGAATTCCAAGTGCACTTTTTATGGTGTTTTTTCCACAATGACATTATTTAGGCATTTAAAAATCATTTGGACTGCAACTTTACTTTGTTCTTTTTTTCTTCTTCACTGGGGTTTTTTGCATGTACTTGAATACACAAGCAGTTTGTAAAAACTGTTAAGAAATGTGGGAGATAATTGGATCTTGCTGTAGCAAAACTAGAAGGGTATTAGGTATTTGCTATTCATCAAAAGGGCCACTTGTTTTTCTTTTCTTTTTCCCCTGTGTTCAGAAAAGAAATATGCACCTCGCCTGACTTATAATGTATAGTTCATTAGAGGAAAAAGTGCTTTAGAATTAGATCCTTACGCCATTTCCCATGCAGCATTTTCACTCTTTTTTTAAACCACTATTGTAAAAGCAGGTGATAGTCTTGAGATGTGATGAACAATGTTTGAGCACTATTTCTCTTTTATGTCGCTGCACATGGAATATGGGCAAGCAAATAATGAGTCATTTCTGAGCAGGAAAATAAATCTAGAGAGAACTAATACTTGATTTCATACTAATAACCTACATCTCATCTATCCATCGAGTTTATTGTTCTATACTAAATGATTTACGCATGTCTGTATGTTTATGTATGGAGAAGGGAATGGCACCCCACTCCAGTACTCTTACCTGGAAAATCCCATGGACGGGGAGCCTGGTGGGCTGCAGTCCATGGGGTCACTAAGAGTCGGACACGACTGAGCAACTTCACTTCCACTTTTCACTTTCATGCATTGGAGAAGAAAATGGCAACCTACTCCATTGTTCTTGCCTGGAGAATCCCAGGGACAGGAGCCTGGTGGGCTGCCGTCTATGGAGTTGCACAGAGTCAGACACGACTGAGGCGACTTAGCAGCAGCAGCAGTATGTTTATAGTTTATATGAAAAGTGCAAAATCTTAATTACAGCAAAAAAAAAAAAAAGACATTCTGCAGTTTCCCAGGCAAGCTACTAAAAAGATGAGTACCTCTCTACATTTTTTAAGATGAAAAACAATGACATGATAACTCATTCCTTTTTATGTTTTTAAAAACAGACTTACTGCCTGTGACTCAGTTACTTTCTCTCACAAAGAGTCCAAATTAACCTTCATGATAACAACCTGTCAAATTCTATTACTTTCATAAAGGCAATTCTTTCTTATTTTTCATAACAAAAGTTTAAACTGATGATTAACACCATGGGTACAACTGCCAATTAAAAATAACATGGTGGAATTTCTCATCCTTTTCACTTAGTAGTGTATGAAATGTTTATCTAAAAATCTTGATGCAAGTGGCCTGTGTCACCTAACAATGCAATAACATTTCAAGTTAAGCTTTTCTTTAGTAGGATCCTCTGTACTATATTTGGAGCTAAGCAAAATTCTCCAAAGTCAAATCTATGCACTGATTGGAGAAATTTGCTTAATTTATCCTCATTCCTGGTAGGAATTTTCTTAGGTTAAACTGCATTAACCATTTACTGAGACTCTCACCTGGGCATGGCACTGAGCTTAGAGGCAAAGGGGCAGACGAAGGTGAATCAGAGAAGCCCCCTGTTCTCAGAAATCTTAGTCTAGTGAGGAGATAAAACTTACGTTCACCTGATGCTGATAATGCGGAAAGAGCTCACACCTCGTTGTTAGCACACAAAGGTGCAGAATGTTCCGTATATATTTGTTCTAACATGTCATTTAAGGCTAATGCTTCCTTATTGATTTTCTGTGTGATGATCTATCTGTTGACGTAAATGGGGTGTTATAATCCGCTGCTATTATTGTGTTGCTATCCATTTCTCCCTTTTAGTCTGTTAACATCTGCTTTAAATATTTAGGTGCTCCCATGTTCAGTGTATAAAAATTATAAAATATTACATCCTCTTCTTGGATTGAGCCCTTTATCATCATGTAATGTTAGCTTTGTCTCTTATAGTATTTATTATAACTAATAAATTCAGTAAAGCTGCAGGATACTAAGTCAATACACAAAATCTGCTGCATTTCTATACACCAATAACTATCATAAAGAGAATAAAGAAAACAATCCCATTTGTAATTGCATTACGAAGAATAAAATATCTAGGAATAAATTTAACCAAAAAGGTGAAAAAACTGTATACTGAAAACTATAAGATATTAACGAAGGAAATTCAAGACATAAATAAATATTCTGTGCTCATTAATCAGAATAGCCAATATTGTTCAATGTCCACGCTACCAAAGCAAGTTACAGATTCAATGTAATCCTTATCAAAATTCTAATGGCATTTTTCAAAGAAACAGAATAATCTTAAAATGTGTGTGGAGTCACAAAAAAAGCCTGAATAGCCAAAGTAATTTGGATAAAGAAGAACAAACCTAGAGGTATCATGCTCTTTGATTTCAAACTATTCCAAAACTATAGTAATTAAAATAGTATGATATTGACCTAAAAACAGACACACAGAGCAACTGAACAGAACAGAGAGGTCAGAAATAAACACACACATATATGGTCATTTAATTTACAACAAAGGAACCAAGAAAGCACAGTGGGTAAAGAACAGTCTCTAATAAATGGTGTTGGGGAAACTGAAAAAGAATGAAACTTGACCACTATCCTATACTATACACAAAAATTAACTCAAAATGCATTAAAGACTTGATCACAGGAGCTCAAACCATAAAACTCCTACGAGGAAACACAAGTGGTAAGCTCCTTGACACAGTCTTGGTGATGATTTTTTTTAAATCAGAAAATGCAAAAGCAACAAAAGCAAAAATAAGTATGTGAAACCACATTATACTAAAAAGCCTCTGCATAGCAAAGGAAACCATGAACAGAAAAGGCAATCTAGTGAACGGAAGAAAATATTTGTAAATCATACATCTTAAAAGGGGCTAAAACATTCAAAATATATAAAGAACTCATATAACAGCAAAAAAAAATCTGATTTTAAAAAATGGGCAGAAGTCTGAATAAACATTTTTTCAAATAATATATACAGATGGCCAACAGGTAGATGAAAAGATGCTCAGAGTAATTAACCATCAGGAAATGCAAATCAAAACCACAGTGGGATACCACCTCACAACTGTTTTTGAATGGCTGTTATTAAAAAGGACATGAAATAAATGTTGGTGAGGATATGGAGAAAACGTACCCTCCTATGCTGCTGGTGGTAATGTTGACTGATACAGCCACTATGGAAAACAGTATGGAGGTTCCCCAAAAAAACCAAAATAGAATCATCACGTGATCCAATAATTCCACTTCTAGGTATTCATTCAAAGAAAATGAAAATACTAAAGGATATCTGTACTCCCACGTTCATTGCAGTATTATTTACAATAGCCAAAATATGGAAATAACCTGTGTCCATCAGTGGATGAATGGACAAAGAAATTGTGGCTCTATACAATGCAATAATTTAACTATAAAAAAGAGGAAATCTTGCCATCTGCAACAACATGGATGGACTTTGGGGCTTCCCTGGCAGCTCATCAGTAAAGAATCTGCCTGCAATGCAGGAGCCACAGGAGATGCAGGTTCAGTCTCTGGGTCGGGAAGATCCCCTGGAGGAGGGCATGGCAACCCACTCCAGTATTCTTGCCTGGAGAATCCCATGGACAGAGGAGCCTAGCAGGCTACAGCCCATAGGGCCGCAAAGAGTCAGACACGACTGAAGCAACTTAGCATGCACACACACACAGATGGTCTTTGAGGGAATTACACTAAATGAAATGAGACAGACAGAGCCGATTCATTGGCAAAGACCCTGATGCTGGGCAAGACTGAAGGCAGGAGGAGAAGGGGACGACACAGGATGAGATGGTTGGATAGCATCACCAACTCGATGGACACGGGTTTGGGTGGACTCCGGGAAGTGGTAATGGACAGGGAGGCCTGGCGTGCTGCGATTCATGGGGTTGCAAAGAGTCGGACATGACTGAGTGACTGAACAATGAGACAGAGACAAATACTGTATGATTTCTTTACGTGTGAAATATGGGAAAAAACAAACAAGTTCATGTAGATGTGGAGAACAGATAAGTGGTTGCCAGAGGTAGTGAGTGGGGGAGGGTGGGAGAAATGGGTGAAGTGGATCAAAGGTTAAAAATAATTTAAATAAATACAGTGCATTACTAACCAACATCAGAAAACAGTGTACTATTACCTAGTAATCTGTTACCATCTCCTACAACAAATAAACAAGCAAACAATTTGTGTGTGTGTGTTGCTATATAAACTGCAGAGGTCTGTAAAAAATATGATGTCATCATCCTTGCTCTAGCATCAAGTTCCACTTTTACAACCCAAGCAACCTACTCTTCTCCATACACACAAAAAATTATCATCACATAAAATTTTGTTGTCGTTCTTGTTCAGTCGCTAAGTCCTGTCCGACTCTTTGCAACCCCATGGACTGCAGCACACCACAAGGGAGTTGGCTCATCTCCCAGAGTTTGCTCAAATTCATGTCCATTGAGTCAGTGATGCTACCTAACCATCTCATCACTTAAAATAGGTATACTTTAACAATGAAAATGCATCTTTTGTCAAACTAAATATTATGTTGAAATATTTCACACATTTCCACAGAAGGGATAGGAAGAATGACATTGAATTTACTCACTTCTCTGTGGTATAGTCAGTACGTATATTAAGATTGGATGGTAGGACTTCACTGGTGGTCCAGTGGTTAAGAATTCAGCTTCCAATGCAGGGGACTCAGGGACTTAGGTTTGATCCCTCGTCAGGGAACTAAGATTCCACATGTTACAGGGCAATTAAGAGATGTGGCTTTGTCAACAGGTATAGGTTTTCCAACAACATTTTCGCAAAAAACCTATACCTGCTGACAAAGCCATAACATGCCATGGGACAATTAAACCCATGCACCACACTAGAGAAGCTGATTGCCTCAACAGGAGAAAGCCCACATGCCACAGCAAAGACCCAGAACAGCCAGAACTTTAAAAGTAAAAAAAAAGCTATAAAAAAATTTTTAAAAAAAAGATTGGATGATATACCATTGCTTTAGGAGATAGACTGAAAAAGAAATTATAATTTTTTTGGAAACATGATTGGAAAAACCTATACCTGTTGACAGAACCATAATATTTTATTTAGTAACTTACTTAATAAGATCTAATAAACATAATGGAAAATTTACTTAAGTCTTTCTGGATCTTAAGAATTCAATCATTTTAATGGTCCTTTGTTTCGGTTTGCTGATATTTACCAACATTGTGATTTATATTTATTTGTTGTTGTTCAGTCGCTCTGCTGCTGCTAAGTCCGACTCTGTGCGACCCCGTAGACGGCAGGCAGCCCACCAGGCTCCGCCGTCCCTGGGATTCTCCAGGCAAGAACACTGGAGTGGGTTGCCATTTGCTTCTTCAATGCATGAAAGAGAAAAGTGAAAGTGAAGTCGCTCAGTCGTGTCTGACTCTTAGCGACCCCATAGACTGCAGCCTACCAGGCTCCTCCGTCCATGGGATTTTTCAGGCGAGAGTACTGGAGTGGGGTGCCATTGCCTTCTCCGTTCATTCGCTCAGTTGTGTCCAACTCTTTGTGACCCCATGGACTGCACCACACTGGGCTTCCCTGTCCACCATCTCCTGGAGCTTGCTCAAACTCATCTCCATTGAGTAGGGGATGCTATCCAACTCATGATCTCAAAATGTCCTATTTTCTCAAAAATAATTCTCTTTCCATCTCATTCTTTCTCCAAATCTACCCCCCCTTCTCTCTCCTCTTTGTCACATACACAGACACACAGCCCTATACTTAGGAACAGTCTATTTTGCAGGAACATAACTAGATTCTGTCTCTCTCACTCTGCCTCAAAGTGGTAATGCAGTTACGAGTTGATCAAGGTGGGAAGATGGCCTTCATGTTCACCTCAGCTTGTCTAAACTTCAGACTGGTTTCTCTTTGACTCTAGGCCCTATCACTCTTGCTTTAGAGATTTTACCTTAGAAAACTTGTCAAGGCAAATTCCTTATCTTCCCTACAGAGATGTAAGATTTTCACCCCCCCTTCTCTCTCCTCTTTGTCACATACACAGACACACAGCCCTATACTTAGGAACAGTCTATTTTGCAGGAACATAACTAGATTCTGTCTCTCTCACTCTGCCTCAAAGTGGTAATGCAGTTACGAGTTGATCAAGGTGGGAAGATGGCCTTCATGTTCACCTCAGCTTGTCTAAACTTCAGACTGGTTTCTCTCTGACTCTAGGCCCTATCACTCTTGCTTTAGAGATTTTACCTTAGAAAACTTGTCAAGGCAAATTCCTTATCTTCCCTACAGAGATGTAAGATTTTCAAAAGCCTCTTGCAAGTTTTACAACACAGGGATGTCTTTCTTGAGGACCTGGGATCATACCTTTGAAATATATGCATCAAGGAAGAGAGCAACCCCTCTCCCAATCTCCACAAAAGAGAAGGAGCCTACCTTCAGTTTACAGACAGTCTTGCTCCAGGTTGTAAAGCTTCCTATTGTGAAGATAAGGTAAGGAGTGCTTCTCCTTTTCAGTTCAGTTCAGTGCTTCAGTCATGTCCAATTCTTTTCGACCCCATGGACTGTAGAACGCCAGACCTCCCTGTCTACCACCAACTCCCACAGTCCACCTAAACTCATGTCCATTGAGTCAGTGATGTCAACCAACCATCTCATCCTCTGTCGTCCCCCTTCTCCTCCTGCCCTCAATCTTTCCCAGCATCAGGGTGTTTCCCAATGAGTAAGCTCTTCACATCAGCTGGCCAAAGTATTAGAGTTTCAGCTTGAACATCAGTCCTTCCAAAGAACATTCAGGACTGATTTCCTTTAGGATGGGCTGGTTGGATCTCCTTGAAGTCCAAGGGACTCTCAAGGGTCTTCTCCAACACCACAGTTCAAAAGCATCAATTCTTCAATGCTCAGCTTTCTTTATAGTCCAACTCTCACATCCATATATGACTACTGGAAAAACCATAGCCTTGACTAGATGAACCTTTGTTGACAAAGTAATGTCTCTGCTTTTTAATATACTGTCTAGGTTGGTCATAACTTTCCTTCGAAGGAGTAAGCAGCTTTTAATTTCATGGCTGCAGTCACCATCTGCAGTGATTTTGGAGCCCCCCAAAATAAAGTCAGCCACTGTTGCCACTATTTCTCCATCTATTTCCCATGAAGTGATGGGACCGGATGCCATGATCTTCGTTTTCTGAATGTTGAGCTTTAAGCCAACTTTTTCACTCTCCTCTTTCACTTTCATCAAGAGGCTCTTTAGTTCCTCTTCAATTTCTGCCATAAGGGTGGTATCATCTGTGTATTTGAGGTTATTGATATTTCTCCCACCAATCTTGATTCCAGCTTGTGCTTTATCTAGCCCAGTGTTTTTCATGATGTTCTCTGCATATAAGTTAAATAAGCAGGGTGGCAATATACAGCCTTGACATACTCCTTTCCCGATTTGGCACCAGTCTATCATTCCATGTCCAGTTCTAACTGTTGCTTCCTGACTTGCATACAGATTTCTCAAGAGGCAGGTCAGGTGGTCTGGTATTCCCATCTCTTTCAGAATTTTCCACAGATTATTGTGATCCACACAGTCAAAGGCTTTGGCATAGTCAAGAAAGCAGAAATAGACGTTTTTCTGGAATTCTCTTGCTTTTTTGATGATCCATCGGATGTTGGCAATTTCATCTCTGGTTCCTCTGCCTTTTCTAAAACCAGCTTGAACATCTGGAAGTTCACGGTTCATGTACTGCTGAAGTCTGGCTTGGAGAATTTTGAGCTTATCCTTTTGGCAGTTAATAAATATAGATAACCTAAGATTCCCTCTCAGGGCTTAAAGATCTTAGCTCTGAAAAACTTTTCCAACTACTATTTCAATGGAGTTTTCTGTCTCTCTTCTCTATCACAGTAGCTGTAGAAAGTCCTCCTTGCCTGTTTAACTTTGGCCAGTTTGATGTTTCCTGGGACAGGGCCAAATTCATGATGTCAGGAAAAGATGCTTTTTTTGTGATGTGGAATGATAAGACAATCTCTTTTTCTGATTCTTAGTCTGTAAGCTCTTTCTGAAACCCTTTATCAAAAAACAAAAGCAAAAAAAAATGTTACATAACTTACTCAAGGTTACAAAGTGGTTGGGCCGGGATTCAAGCCTCAGTTGACTCAAGTCTAAAGGCTGATGCCTTTAAACCCTACACAGTGTTCCTGCAACCATCTCCAAAGGCTTCCCAGGGGGGCTCAGTGGTAAAGAATCCACTGCCAGTGCAGGAGAATCAAGAAACATGGGTTCGATCCCTGGGTCAGAAGATCCCCTGGAAGAGAAAATGACAACCCACTGCAGTATTCTTGCCTGGAGAATCCCATGGACAGAGGAGCCTGGCAGGTCCACGGGGGTCACAAAGAGTCGGACACAACTGAGCAACTGAGCACAGATGCAACCCTCTCCAAAAGATTCTAACCTCGATATTATTAAAATAAGACCATTATTTGCCCTAAAAATGTAAAGTATAAATGACGAAGAGTTTGGCTTTTATATTAATAGTGGAGATTAACGGTGCACAAGACACATTAATTCCTTCCTGCAGATGATACCATGTGTCTGAAGTTAACAAGATTTCTTCACACAGAACCAGAAGGTAAGGGCATTCCAGGCTGAGATAACCGAATGGTTACAGAGCAGTGAGCACCGTATCAGAAAGCAACAGGGGAAAAGGCAAGAAGAATGAAGTCTTGCAAAGTCAACTGGAAGCAGATTAGGGAGAGCCTTGAGAACCATTCTAAGGACTCTGGACACTATAAAAAACATAAGCAGCTACTGAAAGTTAAGGGACATGAAAGTAAAATGATTAGTACCTTGTTGTCTAGGGCTTATTTCTTTGTTTTGTTGCTTTTAATTATTTATGTCAAAAAAGAAGATGAACATACAAAACGAGTATAACTGAATACTGCTGCTGCTGTTGCTGCTAAGTCGCTTCCGTCGTGTCCGACTCTGTGCAACCCCATAGACGGCAGCCCACCAGGCTCCCCCTTCCCTGGGATTCTCCAGGCAAGAGTACTGGAGTGGGTTGCCATTGCCTTCTCCATAACCGAATACTAGCAACAAATAATTTAAAATGTCATTTTTAGAAGAAATAATTTCAATGGCAACCTAATTAAAACATAACTCGGAAAAAACTCCCAAAAGATGGAAAGTGTCTTTTCTGAGAAAACTATAAAATCTAATTAATGAGTACAAAAGAAGTTGTTGAGAGACAGACCATGCTCATAAATGGAAAGATAGAAGCTGATCTATAAATTCAACACAAAACCAATAAAAATCTAAAAGGGTTATTTGTGGAAGTTCACAGGCCAGTTGGTCCTCATGTTCACAGAATAAAAAGGGCCAAGTTGGTCAAGATGATTTTGAAGAAGGAGGAGATGTCAAAACTCCCCAGGTATTAAAACATTTTAAAACTAAGTGATCTGACAGAGGCAGATACAGAGAACAAACTAGTGGTTACCAGGAGGGAGAGTGAAGAGGGGAGGGGCAAGATAGGTGTAGAGGATTATAAGGTATAAGCCATGATGTATAAAATAAGCCACAAGGATATACTGTACAACACGGGGAATGCAGCTAACATTTTATAATAACTATGATGATGTGATGTGCATGCTCAGTCGTGTCTGACTCTTTGCAACCCCATGTACTATAGCTCGCCAGGCTCCTCTGTCCATGGAATTTTCCAGGCAAGAACACTGGAACAGGTTGCTATTTCCCCCTCCAAGGGACCTACCAGGCCCAGGGAGTGTCTTGCACCTCCTGCATTGGCAGGCAGATTCTTTACCACTGTGCCACCTGGGAAGCCCCTATGATAACTATGAATGAATTATAAGCTTTAAAAATTGTCAATCAGTATATTGTATACCTGTAACTTATTTTAAGGATACTATTCTTTTAAAAAAAATTTTTTTAAGTGACCCAAGATTGGTCCAGAGTCATCAGTTGTGCTTTTATATTTCTTTGTTGGGTTAAAGAAACAGTGTGAAGAAGGGAGATAGAAAAGATGACATGGATGACAAAAAGAGATGGTCTCCTTCACAGCTCCTCATCCGCTTTAAATGAGAGGGACCCTGACACTCAAACAGAGCAACCCTGTCTCTTAAATAAAGATGAAAACTATTTTCAAAAGAAGCACTTACACCACAGGTGTCTGGTCTAGGGATAATGATAGTTGGAGTGAAACAGTTCAATCATCCACCTGGCATTTGCCAATCCAAACAAAGGAGGCAGAAGACAAAACTGTAAGTACGCTGCCCTGGGTTCAAATAGCCTGGGACAAAGTTAAGAGGCAGAAGACACACAGGAAATGAGGAACCTACTTACAAAGCAACATTCTATTAAGTACCATAAAGTACGAGTATAACACAAAAGTGCTGAGAGTTGCGAGCAGAGGGGGAACGGTCGGCAGGTGTGCTCAGGGAGGCGGGTCTGGAAAGCACAGGGTCAGTAGGGGAGTCACTGCCTTTCACCTGTCACTGTCAGTAAGGGAGCCTGCTGCCTGTCACCTGCTTCTGGTCCACTGTGACTCAGACACCCAGTAGGGCAGCACCAGACCCATCCCCGTGCACTGTTGATTGCACCCAAATTCCATCAAAGGAGGATAAACTTTTCAAGCTAAAGCTTCATAGTCTGTCTTCTGTAAGAAATTAATCAATGATCTTGTCTAGGAATTTAGAAAAGGGGGGCTTTCCTGATGGTCCAGTGGTTAAAACTCCACACTCCAAATGCAGGGGGCATGGGTTCAATCCCTGGTCAGGGAACGAGGATCTCACAGGCCACACAGCATGCCAAGAACAGAAAAGGGTGTGCCTGTCATCCTATTTCTTTCTGCCCTTCTTGTTGCAGGTTACATGAGACTGTAGTGAACTGGGAGTTTTTCATCTGGAGCCTTAGATCATTCACAACTTGTTTTCAGATCACCAACATGGAAGGAACGGGGGTTAATATCTGGCCAATGGTGCGATTCTTCCCACTAGAGACTTACTGACTTGCCTACAGAATGATGAGTCCCACGGAGGATGCAGAAATAAATATATATTGTATCCTAATGATGTTCTCCTGCAGGGTCACTGCCTATATTGACCATCATTAGAACTAGAGACTGTGAGCTCCAAACACGGACCCACTAGAGCTTTCTCAACCATGTATACACCACACTAACTCACAGAACTAACCTGATACATCCAGGAATCAAGATTCCAACTGCAAGTACCTCATTTGGGGGTTGGCTCACTCCTATTCCCACCAAACAGTAAACTAAACTACATATTAAGTCTGCAATGGTAAGGCAGCCACATAAAATCTTTTTACTTAAAAGAAATGAAACGCACTGTGGTTTATTCAGCAATATTCCCCATCCATGTCCAACACTGGAGTGCCCGCATCAGTCACAGCTGAATCTAATTTGCTGTAATCTTAGTAAACGGGAGGCAGTCAACAAGTCCCCAGCTCCAGCCCAGAAGCAGCGCATAGCACGTCTCTGAAATAAAGTCATAAAGAGAAGATGGGGGAAAGGTTCCCTGACCATAACTGACATTTGTGATGTAGCAGGAAGGTCCCCTGGGCTCTGATTGTCTACTTATTGGAATTATAAATATGTACATTGTTGAGATTGATGAGTCATTTGTTATTGCTTCTGTTACTAAGATTAAGAGTCCCCATCTCTTGAGTGTGCTACTCTAAATTCTTAGCTTGCTTGATCCTGGGCAAGCCTCACAGAATCCTTTGAGAACTTACTCTGCTTGCTATTCTGCAGCTGAGGAAACTGAGGCAAGAAAGTGAAGTAGTGTTGAAAATCTAATAATTAGCCAAAGGCAGAGACAATAACCAGCTCTGATGCCAGAGCCCAAACTCTTAGCCAGGTGCTTCATGGCTCGCTTTAGTTGCAAAGCCTTTTTGTATAATTGCTCATTAATTGTATGTGGACTGGTGGTGAGCTCACGCATTTCTAAATAACATTTTAGGGCTATCATTCGGGTTGGAAATGAGGAACTAGGGCTCTTGCCTGAAGATGTGTTTCAATAACAAAACCTACTTGCCCTTAAACAGTATAGCTATTAATATTTGGGGTGGTTTATTTGGGTTAACAGAACTTGGAGGGATTAAGGGTTAAAGTTCTCCCAAGCCACCCTTTCCAGCCGCTAATACGGATCCCATTACTGGAGAAGGGCATGGTAACCCACTGCAGTATTCTTGCCTGGAGAATACCATGGACAGAGGAGCCTGGCAGGCTATAGTCCATGGGGTCACAAAGAGTGGGACCCAACCTAACAACTAACACTTTTACTACATAGTTAACCATTTTCCTTTGGTTTGCTGAAGAAATCAACGTGTGAGGATACCTGTCTTCCTATTTTACACCTTGAAGCATGCAAATACAGACTGGTGGTGAGCTCACGCATTTCTAAATAACATTTTAGGGCTATCATTCGGGTTGGAAATGAGGAACTAGGGCTCTTACCTGAAGATGTGTTTCAATAACAAAACCTACTTGCCCTTAAACAGTATAGCTATTAATATTTGGGGTGGTTTATTCGGGTTAACAGAACTTGGAGGGATTAAGGGTTAAAGTTCTCCCAAGCCACCCTTTCCAGCTGCTAATACGGATCCCATTACTGGAGAAGGGCATGGTAACCCACTGCAGCATTCTTGCCTGGAGAATACCATGGACAGAGGAGCCTGGCAGGCTATAGTCCATGGGGTCACAAAGAGTGGGACCCAACCTAACAACTAACACTTTTACTACATAGTTAACCATTTTCTCTTTGGTTTGCTGAAGAAATCAACGTGTGAGGATACCTGTCTTCCTATTTTACACCTTGAAGCATGCAAATACCAAGAACCACAATACTGTCACAACTGTTTTGTCCCTCCAACTGGATTTTTTTTGTGTTCTGATTCACTGACATATAAGCTACTGCTGCACAATACCTACAGAAATTATTCAATGAGATGTGAGGGGGAAAACTCACATTTACTAACTATAAAGCATCCTGCATACAGAGCCACTTTCATTAACACTTTTACTACATAGTTAACCATTTTCTCTTTGGTTTGCTGAAGAAATCAACGTGTGAGGATACCCGTCTTCCTATTTTACACCTTGAAGCATGCAAATACCAAGAACCACAATACTGTCACAACTGTTTTGTCCCTCCAATTGGATTTTTTTTTTTTTTGTTCTGATTCACTGACATATAAGCTACTGCTGCACAATACCTACAGAGATTATTCAATGAGATGTGAGGGGGAAAACTCACATTTACTAACTATAAAGCATCCTGCATACAGAGCCACTTTCATTTTGTATCTTATTTCTCATGGCCATGCAGAATTTAAGCGTTGGTGTTTGATTATACCTCTCACAGGAAGCATAGTTCTTCTGGGATTGATGTTGCACAACGCCAGAAACAATTTCCATTGTCTCCAAGAGGAATTGGAGACAAGGGAAGTTAATCTTGTCCTGAGGCACAATGTTGAAGTAGGAAAAAGTGCTCTTGGCACTGTATTCCTCTCTCAAGCACTTACTCTGAGTCCCAGTCTTACTCTAAACTGCAAGTGTTGGTATTATCNCCGGGGGCGGGGCCGGGGCTGCGGGGGCGGGGCTGCGGTTGCGGTCCATTTGCCCACGGCGGCGACGGCGGAGCAGCAGGCGGCGGCGAGTGGGTGAGTGAGAAGCCGGCGTGTAGGTGGCTGTTTGGGCTCGGTTGCGGGGATCGGACGAGGGCGGAGGCGGAGGCCCTCCCCAGGGCTCGGCTCCGCGGGTCTTCTCTTTACCGCTTTCCCCCCTGACCGAAAGCGGGCATCGGGTTTTCCAGCCCGGCGACTAGTTGAGTTGCCTGCATCCGGGTCCCGGACTTTCCGGCAGCGGCGGCGCAGAGATAGGGGCATAGGGTGCCGTCTCCTTTTCTGCTTTCCCGCCCGCAGTGCTTGAGCTGGCTCCTTCCCGGGGTCCTGGCGTGAGATCCGAAGAGATCGATCCGTCGGATCCCTGTGCCGCGGGCTCGAGGGGAAGGAGGCTCGGGCACCAAGAGGCCTGGCTCGGGGAAGGCCAGAGAGCTGGCGGCGCGCGGCTGCCTCGGACCGAGTCGGGGTCCGAGAGGAGATGAAGCAGGATGGGGTGGGCTGGGATCAAACTACTGGCTTACAGAATTGTCTTGGTTTCGAGGTTTCTAAGGATTGCTGATGTCTTGGAATTTGGTGCAGCAGTTCTAGACTGGGTTTTGCTCCCGTTCTGTGGTTCATGACCTGTTTACTTCTCTTCTCCGAGATTGCACAGACTTAAAGGAAGTGACCATTATGATTTGGGTATCACTTGACTGATGGCATCAGTTGCAGAAAGAAGTGCGGTGATTACGCGTCTGCTTTGACCACACTGGGTCTGACTGGCCCTGGCGATCTCCACCAGGCTTCTGTATTCTGGAGACTGGGAGGTCATGCACTTGCCCTAGAGAGGTGGCCCTTTCCAAAACAATGGAGATTGTTAGGCTTTAGTGAAAACAATCTGACCGTGGCCAGTGGATAAATTACGATTCAGACTGTTCTCATCTTGTGATCCAAAGTAAGGGGGGTCAATCCATCTGGCATTTTAATTTTACAAAGAGCTTGGATAATACTGTTATATCTTACTGATGATCTTAGACGTTGGAAAAGTCACAGAAGCAGGAATATAATGTATGGGAAATTAATAGCCTGGAGTGAGAATACTTGAAATACGATGGTGTTATGTGACACAGATAGAATTGCCGGCACCTTGTCAGTCTGGGAAAGCCCTGAATCTGTTGGAAACTAACATCATGATGAATGTACTGTACTCTATGAAACAAAAACAAGAGAAGTGATAGACTGTGTGCTAGGCTAGCAGTAACCTGCCCCAGGGAACAATTACATAGGAGCTAAAGGGTTTTTTTCCCCCACCTTATAAAGTTAATAAAACAATGTCTTTTTGTTGTTGTTTTTCTGGCTCTGTTAGCAATCCAAATTAATTTTCAGAGAAAGAAAAAACCAGAGACTCCTATTTTTCTGTTTTAATTAAGTAATTCTAAGGAGTAGTGCGTTAGCCTGCCTATTTGAGAAACTGGAGCTGTGAGAGATGGTCAGATAGGGCTATGGTGAACTACACCTCTGAGTCTTGGAAAGGGTTGCAAAGTCTTTATCTGGCATTACAAGGAGTTTAGTGTCAATAAAATCTGTCTGGGCAGGTCCTATTTTGGAAGTTGTGCTATTTTATTAGGATCCTGCTTCTCTTAGGGCTGTGTGTCTGTGCACGCGCACGCACGCTCCGTCACTCAGCTGTGTCTGACACTATGACCCATGGGACTATAGCCCGCCAGGCTCCTCTCTCCATGGAATTTACCAGACTAGAATACTGGAGTGGGTTGCCATTTCTCCCTCCATGGAGTCTTCCCAATCCAGGGATTGAACCCAAGTCTGTGGAGTCTCCTGCATTGCCAGACAGATTCTTTACCACCTCGCCGTCTGGGACGCCCTCTCTTATGATTGTTAAGTCACTCAGTCATGTCTGACTCTTTGTGACCCCATGGACTATAGCCTACTATCTTCCATCCATGGGATTTTCCTGGCAAGGGTATTGGAGTGGGTTGCCATTTCCTTCTCCGAGGATCTTCCCACCCCAGGGATCGAACCCAGGTCTCTCGCATTGCAGGGAGATACTTTACAGTCTGAAAGACCAGGGAAACCCCCTCTTTTAGGATTGGGAGGTAATAAACAGAAAGCATGGTTATGAGAAATGTGGGCCTAATGATGGTTGAGTTCTTATTTACAACAGCAGTAAGGGCCAACCAACTTTCTAAATATCAATCAGAGAAGAGATGACTGATCTTTAGCAGAGGTTTTAAAAAAGCAAAACTTTAAAACTACCCCTGTGCTAACAGTTTTAACATGTAATTAATCTTTATGTCTGCATGTGTTGGATTATTTTCAGCAAGTATATTGGGTACACCCTCATGAACCCTGTTCTTTGTTTACAGGAGTGTGGCAAGCCACTGTGTCACCCAGTTTGGATCCTGGCTTACCTTAAAACTCCTGTTTCAAAACTGTCTGGTGTAGCCAGCACTACATGTAAAAAGATATATTGATGAAAGACTCTTGATTTCAAGCCATTTCTGTATATATGGATTTTCTTTGCCAAAGATGATGACTTTAACTGTTAGCAAATTCATTTTACTGCTCTCTTAACTATACTTCTCTGTGACTTTAATTTCTTAAGTTGTTTCTTCTAGTAAGATTTAAAGCTAAACAATTCAACATAATCTTCATCCTTTATTTTCTTTCTGATGTTACTAGCAGTAAGATTGAACATAGTTGTAGTTGCTGCTGCTAAGTCGCTTCAGTCGTGTCTAACTCTGTGTGACCCCATAGACGGCAGCCTACCAGGCTCCCCTGTCCCTGGGGTTCTCCAGGCAAAAACACCGGAGTGGGTTGCCATTTCCTTCTCCAATGCATGAAAGTGAAAAGTGAAAGTGAAGTCAGTCAGTCGTGCCCGACTCTTAGCGACCCCATGGACTGCAGCCCACCAGGCTCCTCTATCCATGGGATTTTCCAGCAAGAGTACTGGAGTGGGGTGCCATTGCCTTTTCCATTGAACGTAGTTAGTGGCCCATAATAGAATAGTCTTCAAATTAGGTAAAAGGTTGTGTTATAATCTAACCAGATTTTGTTCCAGGGCTCAATTCCACTTAAGAAGTGTTTATTATTTTCAATACAATGATGAAATGTTTGAATGGAGGTATTACCGTTATGATTATTCACCTTTTTTATCCAAAAAGGAAGAACAAAAGAATATGTTACACTATACTGGTATGGGTATGTGTTTACTTAATGCATCTCCTTGGCCTAAAGTTTGCTGTTATTAATTATCTTAGCATCATTTCAGTTTCTATTCAAATTATATTCCTATATTCTGTCATTGTAAAGTATTTAAATTGTATCTGTAACAATGGATTTTTTTTTTTTCCGACTGAGTCATGTGGGCTGCAGGATCTTAGTTCCCTGACCAGGGATTGAACCCTCGCTCCCTGCATTGGGAACGTGGTATCTTAACCACTGGACCACCAGGGAAGTCCCAACAATGGATATTTTAAGCAAGCTATACAACTTATACTGAGTGTAATCTCTAAAGTCTATTAAATTGAGACAACACATTTAAAACTGAATATTTCCTAAATGAATTTCTAAAATAAAAAATACACAAGAACTGTCTTTGTGTTAAACCATTTCTGCACATATCTACATTAAGTATAAGCCAAACGCTGTATATCCATTCTTGACATCATGATAAAAGTGTTCATACAACACTCTAAAATTAGCGTCTTTTATTTTTTGCTTTTCATCAGTCTCTGAGCTCTCCTGACAAGGTGTAGATAAAGTTCTTTATTTCAAGTAAAATGGTTTACTTTGACATGAACTTATTTATAGATCAAATGTTATTTCTAAAGCAATCATACAGGCAAAGATAGATGTATCATAGCTCACCTATTAACTACTATCCTTTACCATTATAGTGAATAGATTCCACAATTTTAGATGTGCCTAAATGAAATTGGTACTGAATACACATAGGTATTCAATTTTAATATTAGGCAGGAATGATTCATTTTGCATTCATACCTCATTGAATGTACAGTTTTAGAGTGATTCATAGAGTGGGTTAAGATGTCAAAATGGCACCCCGCTCCAGTACTCTTGCCAGGAGAACCCCGTGGATGGAGGAGCCTGCTAGGCTGCAGTCCATGGGGTCGCAAAGAGTCAGACATGACTGAGTGACTTCCCTTTCACTTTTCACTTTCATGCATTGGAGAAGGAAATGGCAGCCCACTCCAGTGTTCTTGCTGGAGAATCCCAGGGACGGGGGAGCCTAGTGGGCTGCCTCTGTGGAGTCGCACAGAGTCAGACACGACTGAAGCGACTTAGCAGCAGCAGCAGCAAGATGTCGAAGAGACCTGGATTCTAGTGTGGCTCAGTGACCTTGAGCAGTTCTCTCTTCTCTGTTTTCTCAGTAGATTGAAAGGGCCCATCCAACCATTTAGTCCTCTACATGTTTTAAATAATTAAAGCTTTTTTATTTCAGCCATTTAGTGTAGAAGCTTCTTTGTAGTGATAAAATGCCATACTGCTTTCTTGAATAGCATATTAAATATATTTCCTATTTCTTGAACAGCATATTAAATATACCTACCTCATTTTAAACACCTGTATTTGGCTTTAGTACCCTTGATGCCCAAAGAGTATGTTGAGAATAATCGTGTGCCTCCTGTTTCCTCATTTTCTCATAGGGTTCCAGATTGTTGTGGCCTTATAATCTTTTGTCTTTCTTTTCTCCCCCTACCCCCCCTCACTTCTTAGCAGCTTTTAAGGTTTTCTACTGCCAGGTATGGACTGCCATAACAAAGTACCACAAACTGGGTGATGTAAAAATGTATCCTGTCTAAATTCTGAAAGCTAGAAGCCCCAAATAAGTGGTTGGCAGAGGCATGCTTCTCTAAATATTCCAGGGAAGAATCTCTCTTTGCCTCTGTCTAGCTTCTGGTAGTTCCCAGCACGCATAGCCACATACTCCAGTTTATCTTCATCTCCACATGGCCCCGTTTCTGTCTGCTTGCCTCCAAAGCTTTCTCTCCTCGTCAGGACACCAGCCATTGTGTTAGGACCATCCTGATCCAATTCACCTCATCCTAACTTGATTGCACTTATTTCTAAATAAGATTGCAGGGGGTTAGGACTTGCACATCTATTTGGGGTGGGGAAGGGCACAGTTCAGCCCACAACAGGGGCCATGGTCTCTAGGTGAGCCCTCCCTTTCCCGCTTGGCTTCTCTTTAATTCCTATGGTTCAGGAACCAAATAGCCAATCATATTGGAATTGCAAATAGGCTGGTATTTAGAAACAGTAAGGTTCTATTCGATGAGCTTTAGTATATAATATTTCATATTAATGTTCAAAGGCTTTTTTTAAGGTCATTATTTTGGATTTCTAAGTGTGTATCCTGATTATAAGTGGTAATTTACTACTGTGTATCATGAAATCATCATTTCAGCAAACACTTAATGTGCCCCTGCCATGCATAGTTGGAGACATGCTTTCACATGTTTTTAACTGGAGAGGAGAAAACCACATATATCTAAATCATTTAAGAATTTTTTTTTTACCTTAGAGTGCACTTGTTTGTTTTTTTTTAACTTTTATTGAAGTATAGTTAGTTTACAGTGTTGTGTTTCTGTTGTACAGCACATGCATCTGTCCACTCTTCACATTATTTTCCCAGATAGGCCATTGCAGAGTATTGAGAAGAGTTTCCCGTGTTATCCAGCAGGTCTTTATTAGTTATCCACGTTAAACAGAGGAGTGTGTGTATACCAGTGGGCTTCCTAGCTGGCTCAGTGGCAGAGAATCTGCCTACCAACGCAGGAGATGTGAGTTTGATCCCTGGGTTGGGAAGATCCCCTGGAGGAGGAAATGGCAACCCGTTTCAGTATTCTTCCCTGGAGAATCCCATGGACAGAGGAGCCTGGTGGGCTGTAGTCCATGTGATCACAAATAGACGGACATGACTGAGTACACGCACACGTGTAGATATCAATGCCAACAATTGCATTTTTGATGGATGACTTTTAAAATCACTGAATTTGATCACTGGCTTTGTATGTCATTGTCCAGATATCCTTGGAGCTTTCAGATAATGTGACAATGCAATGCAGTGATGTCGACCCTCTGTCCACCACCATCTCCAGCTGTGGCCAAGACAGAGATTGCTTTAAGTGGTGAATCTCCGTTATTAGCAGCGACCTTCGCTTACTGGGACAATATTCTTGGTCCCAGAGTAAGGCACATCTGGGCTCCAAAGACAGAACAAGTACTTCTCAGCGACGGAGAAATAACTTTTCTTGCCAACCATACCCTCAACGGAGAAATCCTTCGAAACGCAGAGAGTGGGGCAATAGATGTGAAGTTCTTTGTCTTATCTGAGAAAGGAGTAATTATTGTTTCATTAATCTTCGACGGAAACTGGAATGGGGATAGAAGCACCTATGGACTATCGATTATACTTCCCCAGACAGAGCTGAGCTTCTACCTCCCGCTTCACAGAGTGTGTGTGGATAGATTAACTCACATTATCCGGAAAGGGAGGATATGGATGCATAAGGTGAGTGGGTTTGGAACTTATTAAGCATGCTAACTTAGCCACTGACAGTTTATCTTCCAATACATTTATATCTGGCTTCCCAGGTGGCTCAGTGGTAAAAATCCACCTGCCAATGCAAGACACTGGATTCAGTCCCTGGATGGGGAGGATCTCCTGGAGAAGGAAATGGCAACCCACTCCAGTATTGCTGGCAAATTCCATGTTCAGAGGAGCCTCTCAGGCTATAGTCCATGAGGTCACAAAGAATTAGATGCAATGGAGTGGGCATGCACACACATTTATATATAATTTTTAGAAACTATATACAGTTAACTTCAAACAGGAGCTAATATTTGCTTCTACCGTATGAGGTACAGATCAATCTAGGCTAGTATTTGTGGTCTTTTAACCCTGGAAGGTAGGAGATGATAGCTCCACATTGTAAACAGAAAACCAAAGCTTAGAGAAATTAAGAAACATAAGCTTCAGAGTCTGGATTTCTCTTGCGAAGTGTTTGACTCTGAAAGCTTATTTTTGCATTGCATGACCCTGTCTTTCACTTACTGTGTATGGTGTAAGCAGTTTAGACAGTTGTTTCATAAGCCTTTGCCCATATAACCTTTGGTCCATTTAAGTTCTTTGCCAAGTTCCCAAATTTTTAAAATGAAGAAGTTGGACCAAATGGTATTCAGAAGATATTCCTTTCGATTTTGTGACTTGAGCTAGAGGAAATTATTGTTATCACTTAAATCCTATAGTTTAATAAATAGTGATATTTATATTTCCATATACTGTCATTCTGGCACATGAGAAGAACAAATTTCATTCTTTCTGCTTTGCAGTTTGATACTAACATGGAAATCCACTAAAGCATTACTGATTTTTGTAAGGCTTTTACCAGATAGTAGGGGAAAGTAATATCTTTTAAAAGAAGAGTTGTTTTTTTTTTTAAACTATGTTTGCAGAGTAGCTCCTTAATTCTCACGTTTATAAAAATCATTTAAAATCTAGCTCAATATTCCCTAGATTCATCTTGATCTTATCCAGTTTGAAAAGTACAAATCATTAGTTTCTTTTGTGAAACTTTGCAGATGTTACATTGACTGTCTTTCTGTCAAATTATGTTTTTAACTGCTGACCAAAAGGGTGTTATTTTATTTCGTATTGTCTATGAGAGCATGGATTTGTTGGGTGCTTCCCACCCACTGCTCTTTTTTTTTTACCCTAAAGTGGAAAGTATTTTTCCCATGAATTAAATTACCCAAGAAGATGTCTGCTGTTTAACTTTATTGTGGAAAATAAACAACTATCTAACGGTTGTGGTTTATTAATTTTAATGAATTTTCTCTCACTCAGGAGAGGCAAGAAAATGTCCAGAAAATCGTCTTGGAAGGCACAGAGAGAATGGAAGATCAGGTAAGGCGTGGATTTCTCATCCCCAGACACGGCCAGACCCACCACTAAGGGCTGCGTAAAGCTAACAGGCGCTTCTGTTAAAGTGCCCTGCTGGTTCAGATGGCAAAGTCTGCCTGCAATGCAGGAGACCTGGGTTGAGAGGATTCCCTGCAGACATTATTAGTTTGACAGAGTGAGCCTGAATGCGAACAGACCTTTATGGAGATAAATGGAATAAACTGGATGAAAACTTCCATATCTTAGACCTGAAGAATTAAATAAATAAACGATAATAAGAACTGCGTCTACAAATTTATATTTTGGTACCTTTTTTCCATTTGCATAGGATAAGTTTTGGACAAGTTGCACGTAATAAAAATTTTAAGTGCTGTATATAATTTTTTTTAAGGTATTGCTTCTTAAGCATTTCCACAGAAGTAGTTATAGCAGGAGAGTGAGTACCCCTACGATATCTGGGAGTACACACATAGGTCTAGGCATAATACTTCTTTGAAGTCTCATTTGTATCTTAAAAACTCTTGCAATTTTTTTTTTTTTTTTTGG
>SJXQ01012895.1:237793-327444 GCA_006408695.1 Aepyceros melampus
TATATATATATATATATATATATATATATATCCCATCTCACCCCAGTGCATCCTTCTAGGTCGTCACAGAGCACCAGGGTAGGCTCCCTGTGTTACACAGCAGCTTCTCACTACTTATCTATTTTACATGTGATAGTGTATATCTATGTCAATGCTCGTTTCTCAATTTAAACCTCATGCAGTTTACACTTTATTCCGTGATGTATCTATTTGTTTTAATATTGCAGTTTGCCACTAGTATTCCTTGCCTTCTTACTATCCTGGCTTCTGGTGGTATCAAGTCTCCAAGAAAACATGCCATGTTTATCCCATGGCTTTGAATATCCTTAGGGAGCAGGCACCAGGGTTTGAGAAGCATGATTGCAAGGGTATGGCTTCCCGATTCTCTGAAGGAAGATCTCCCCACAGAGAAAGTGTTCTCTGCATTTACTCTCATCACCTCTGGCCACCCTCATTGCTCCTCTGAAAACTCCAATGTAAACAAGCCTTCTCTCTGGTTCTCTTTGGGATGCCTGAGACAAATAGTATTTTAAACAATAACTTTTTCTAGAAATTTGTCAGGATATAGGAACATAAACAAGGCAAATACAAAATGCTATAAAATGATCTTTACAATAAATAACATTTACAAAAGTCAGAAGGAGGCAGATATGGAGAAAGGTCTAAGACTTAACAAGAAAATATTTCCCTTTACTCACAGAAGCCCAGCTTTCCTTGCTAGGCAGTAAGAAGTGTGCCCGGAAACAGGGTGATTTTCACCAACCTCTAGATATACCTTCTAGTTATAGAGGAACTAGTAGCATTATGTCAACATAATGAAATTTAGAACCCAGTAAAATTCTACGTTTTCTGGGAGTTTTTCAAACCAGAAATCTGTGCTTATAAAGTTGACAGCGATTAACATTAAGGTTTATTTCTCTTTAAAGCCCTCTTATCCTCCCCTTTTCTGTGTCAGGAGGAAATTATACTTGGGCTTCCCTGATGGCTCAGACAGTAAAGAATCCACCTGCAATGCAGGAAAATGGGTTCGATCCCAGGGTTGGGAAGATCCCCTGGAGGAGGGTATAACAACTCGCTCCAATATTCTTGCCTAGAGAATCCCCATGGACAGAGGGGCCTGGCAGGCTACAGTCCATGGGGTCACAAAGAGTGGGATATGACTGAGCGACTAAGCACACACATACTTGAACAAACAGGAGGTTTTTAAAGGGCAACCGTTTTCCTGCTGAGAAATTCAAGACATTTTAGAGCCTCTTCTGTGTTCAGCCATCTAGTATTTGTTGTTGTTAAGCTTCAGTGAGGATCTCCATTTGCTTATAATGATAAATGTCTGAGATGCTGTGTATAAATAGTATATATACCTACATCATGGGGTCAAAAAGAGTCGGACACAACTGAGCAACTGGACTGGACTGAAAGGGAAGGTGTGTGCTTAGTTGCTCAGTCATGTCCCACTCTTTGCGACCCCATGGACTGTAGCTTGCCAGGCTCCTCTGTCCATGGGGATTCTCCAGGCAAGAATACTAGAGTGGGTTGCCTTGCCCTCCTCCAGGAGATCTTCCCAACGCAAGGATCAAACCCAGGTCTCCCACATTGCAGGCGAATTCTTTACTGTCTGAACCACAAGGGAAGCCCAAGAAGACTAGAGCGGGTAGCCCATCCCTTCTCCAAGGCATCTTCCCAACCCAGGAATCGAACTGGGGTCTCCTGCATTGCAGGTGGATTCTCTACCAGGCAAACTACCAGGGAAGGCCCAAAGGGACGGTATTCTCCCATAATTATCCTTTCTGAAAAAGAGTTGCCTGATAATTGAGTTCTTGCAAATCTCAGATCATGAGGTTACAGTGACTTTATTTTGAGAAATAAATACTGTTTGACAATGATATATAGTCTAAAACAAGTTGAGTCATGCTAGTTTTTGTTGCTTGTAGCTGTCATAGGGTAAAATTGTTTTACCAGTAAGCAAATTTAACACAATTTCAATCATTAGTCTTTTTGAATTGCATGTGTTGATTGTTGTAATTATACACTGACATTTAAAAAATAAAAAGCAAAAACAATGAAGGTTTTATATTCATAGGTTACTACAGGATCAAATTTTTTTTATAATAAAACATCTTGAGCGATACAAGGGGCCCTATGACTTAGGATACCATTTCCAGAGGCAGCATCACATTTAAATTCTAAAGCAATTTAACATGATATGGGGCTCTGAAAACTAGCTTAAGTCACTGAAAAAAAAGGACTGGTCCTAGGAATGAAGAGTTTCTACTTCAAATAGGCATGTAAGGAGTTTGAGTTCAGTTTAGTCGCTCAGTCATGTCTGACTCTTTGCGACCCCGTGGACTGCAGCACGCCAGGCCTCCTTGTCCAGCACTAACTCCCAGAGCTTGCTCAAACTCATGTCTATCAAGTCAATGATGCCATCCAACCATCTCATCCTCTGTCGTTCCCTTCTCCTCCTGCCTTCAATCTTTCCCAGCATCAGGATATTTTCCACTGAGTCAGTTCTTCACATCAGGTGGCCAAAGTGTTGGAGTTTCAGCTTCAACATCAGTCCTTCCAATGAATATTCAGAACTTTAGAATGGACTGGTTGGATCTCCTTGTAGTCCAACGGACTCTCAAGAGTCTTCTCCAACACCACAGTTCAAAAGCATCAGTTCTTTGGCACTCAGCTGTCTTTATAGTCTAATTCTCCCATCCGTACATGACTACTGGAAAAACAATAGCTTTGACTAGACCGACCTTTGTCTGCAAAGTGATGTCTGTGCTTTTTAATATGTTGTCTAGGTTGGTCATAACTTTTCTTCCAAGGAACAAGCATCTTTTAATTTCATGGCTGCAATCACCAACTGCAGTGATTCAGAAGCCCAAGAAAATAAAGTCTGTCACTATTTCCATTGTTTCCCTATCTGTTTGCCATGAAGTAATGGGACCGGATGCCATGATCTTAGTTTTCTGAATGTTGAGCTTTAAGCCAACTTTTTCACTCTCCTCTTTCACTTTCATCAAGAGGCTTTTTAGTTCTTCTTCGCTTTCTGCCATAAGGGTGGTGTCATCTGCAATCTGAGGTTATTGCTATTTCTCCTGGCAATCTTGATTCCAGCTTGTGCTTCATCCAGCCCGTCATTTCGCATTATGTACTCTGCATATAAGTTGAATAAGCAGGGTGACAATATGCAGCCTTGATGTACTCCTTTCCTGATTTGGAACCAGTCTGTTGTTCCATGTCCGGTTCTAACTGTTGCTTCTTGACCCACATACAAATCTCTCAGGAGGCAGGTCAGGTGGTCTGATATTCCTGTCTCTTTAAGACTTTTCCACAGTTTGTTGTGATCCACAGAGTCAGAGGCTTTGGCATAGTCAGTGAGACAGAAATAGATGTTTTTCTGGAACTCTCTTGCTTTTTCTATGATCCATCTGATGGTCATTTGATCTCTGGTTCCTCTGCCTTTTCTAAATCCAACTTGAACATCTGGAAGTTGACGGTTCATGTACTGTTGAAGCCTGGCTTGGAGAATGTTGATCATTGCTTTGCTAGCGTGTGAGATGCGTAATTGTGCAATAGTTTGAACATTCTTTGGCATTGTGTTTCTTTGGGATTGGAATGAAAACTGACCTTTTCCAGTCCTGTGGCCACTGCGGAGTTTTCCAAAGTTGCTGGCATATCAAGTGCTGCACTTTCACAGCATCATCTTTTAGGGTTTGAAATAGCTCAACTGGAATTCCATCACCTCCACTAGCTTTGTTCATAGTGATGCTTCCCTAAAGCCCACTTAACTTAGAGTTCCAGGATGTCTGGCTCGAGGTGAGTAATCACACCATCGTGATTATCTGGGTGAGGAAGATATTTTTTGTATAGTTCTTCTGTGTATTCGTGCCACCTTTTCTTAATATCTTCTGCTTCTGTTAGGTCCATACCATTTCTGTCCTTTATTGAGCCCATCTTTGCATGAAATGTTCCCTTGGTATCTCTAATTTTCTTGAAGAGGTATCTAGTCTTTCCCATTCTGTTGTTTTCCTCTATTTCTTTGCATTGATCACTTAGGAAAGTCTTCTTATCTCTCCTTGGTATTCTTTGGAACGTGCATTCAAATGGGTATATGTTTCCTTTTCTCCTTTGCCTTTTGCTTCTCTTCTTTTCACAACTATTTGTGAGGCCTCCTCAGACAACCATTTTGCCTTTTTGCATTTCTTTTTTTTGTGGATGGTCTTGATCACTGCCTCCTGTACAACGTCACAAACCTCCATCCATAGTTCTTCAGGCACTCTGTCTGTCAGATCTAATCCCTTGAATCTATTTGTTACTCCCCCTGTATAACGTAAGGGATTTGATTTAGGTCATATCTGAATAGTCTAGTGGTTTTCCCTACTTTCTTCAATTTAATGTAAAGAGTTTAAATATAATCATTTCCTGAAATGTGAATGAGAGGGTAAGTTTTGTTCTTAGATTTATCTTAATATGTGATTTTAAAAACATGTTTAGCTAAAAATTGATAGACATATGACAGTTTCATCTGCCTCTTTAAAAGTTTGTGATTTAAGCATGGGCAAAACATTTTGGGGGAGTAACAGTGGCCGTGAATACATGCGGGAGCTACCCATACTTGAGACACTTCACACGTGTGGTGTTCTCTATTGAGTTTTCAGCTTCCTTCTATAAACTGAAGATTTTAAAATTACATTTTTGAGATGTAAGCAGTCGTAGTATTACCTTGAAAGAACACCAAAGGAAACTTGTTTTCTTTATTGATTCTTAAAAATACATGCTATGACTTTGATTTGGGTAGATTATAGCTTATTATGAATATAGAGATTGAGTATTGACTCAAGCTTTACTACTGACATTTCTAGTGAGAATTTTAAAGCCTTTTTACACTTGTCTTTCTCCATTTTTAGTATAAAATACATTGATCACCTTTGATTAGCAAGAGTTCTTATTTCTCACAATAAAATTACAAAGGAGATTCTTTCTAAATTTGGTGTGGTGATTTAATTATTGCATGTAAATGATAAACCAATGATTCCATTCTGACTAAAGAAAATTATTCCTGGAAGAATGAAAAGGAGTTTTAAATGGCATGTAAATCTTTTAGAAATAGAAAGGTTTGGAGTAGACACTGTTTGAATGTGTGTGCTCAGTTGCTCAGTCGTGTCCGATTCTTTGCGACTCCATGGACTGGAGCCCACCAGGCTCCTCTGTCCATGGTGTTTTCAGGGTGGGAATACTGGAAGGGGTTGTTATTTCCTCCTCCAGTGTTTGAATAAGTTATCAAGTATTTCTGTTAAAGGGTGTTATTCTTTGCTTTCAGTTTTTGATTTGTTATCGCCAACTTCATCCTATATTTTGTGATTTTCTTCACCTCATTTTACTTTTTTGTGCAGGGTCAGAGTATTATTCCAATGCTTACTGGAGAAGTCATTCCTGTAATGGAACTGCTTTCATCTATGAAATCGCACAGTGTTCCTGAAGAAATAGATGTAAGTTCTCAGTTGCCATGTTAAATCAGAACAATGGTACCGTTTATTAATTCCCCTAAGTTATATTACTATTACGTATATTAGTAATGTTCTAATTTTAGTAGTACAAATTTTTATCATACATATCATTCATGTGACTTATGAGCCACTTTAACAAACACATTTAAAATCCTGAATTTAATGGCCAAGCAGAGACCTTTTGGTTAGTAATAGCAGTTATGATAAATTTATTTAGTTAAATTCTCCACTTTTGTATTTCCTAGAAGTATGAGAATTTCAGACTTTAGAGAGTCAATCAGTGTTTAGGGCAGTACTTTTTGTAACAAAGTAGTGTAGAGATCACTAGCCTCTGATGGAAGTTCCTTATCGTCACCAGTGTGATTTCCTTAATCACTCATTTGTTGAGGACATTAGGAATTACACACTATAGATATGAAGAGAAATCTTTAGGCAACTAATTTAGCAGCTTCTTGACTTTGTAATTAAGATTTGTTTCCTGATTATGACAGCTCAGAAGAGGAAGTAGTTCTTATAAAAATGGTTGCTTAACCTGTCTCACGAGCTTTTGCATCATTTGTTCTGCAAGTTTATAGTGGTGACACAGATTGTTTTATGGGGATTTGTGATGCTCAGAAATGAGGTCAGTGTGCATATTGAACCTAGACTTCAGAAAACGTATGTGTTACAACTGTTATTTCAGCATTTTGTTAACAGCCAGAATATTCTTTTTTTTTCCTTTTGGTGCGTTTTAGATAGCTGATACAGTTCTCAATGATGATGATATTGGTGACAGTTGCCATGAAGGCTTTCTTCTCAAGTAAGAATTTTGTTTCTTTTCATAAAAGCTGGATGAAGCAGATGCCGATCTTATGCTCACCTGTGACGAGATTGGGAAGGAAGAAAATAATAAGAGAATGCCTAACTAGATTATTCTAGGGTCAGCAATGCATGATTGAATTATTGCTTAGCTTTGTGTCGCTTCTTTACTTGTTACATACCTATAATATATTTGATATGACTCTTTTTAATATTTAAAGAAGCTGAGTTTCCCATAGTGTTTAGATAAGAATTCTTGGACCCTTGTCTGGTTCTGGTTTCTTGATTTTCTGCTCATTAAAGCTGAAACAAAGAACCCTTTCTAATTAATTGTGTTATAGATGGACGTACTTAGGCCTAGAAAAGAAAATTTTCATATTTGTACTGATCCTTTCCTTGTAACAGTAGATTTTAGAATGTGGACTCTAAAATCAGGCATCCTGGCTTACTGCTGTGTAATCCTGAGCAAGCTACAGGAGCTCTCCATGCCTGCATTTCCTCATCTATAAAATGAGATAATATTACCTACTTCATAGGAGTGTTGTAAGATTGAGTGAGATGAATCGTGTTAGGCATTTAAAACAGTGCATGGCACATATGGGCACCTAATAATAGCAAATAGCTAACATTTTCTATTTATTTTTTCTAAGAAAAATGATAATAGCAATGATAATGGCCAGTGTTTATTGAGTGCCTGCATATTAGTCCCCTAAGTGCTCTGCCTGCATTTATAATCTCATCTTCTACTTATATAATCTTCTATAATCTCATCTTCTACTTGAGTGTTTCTTTACAATTACAGATTATCATGAAATTTTGTTTTAAAAAATGAGGAATAAAAGGATAAAATATGTCACAGTCTTCTCCTTTAGGTTCATGATGGGGTCTTAAAGGTATGTGTTTAACCTCAAAGCCTTACATGGCTTGAATCAGAAGCTCTTTAGTCCTGATTCTGCTCTGTTTCAGCCATTCATGAGGTTATTTTGAGCCCCATTTGACTTTAAACAAACCACTTTAACCTCTTTATACCTCAGTTTCTTCCACTATAAAACTATGATATTTTACTAACTGCATTGTTTTAAGGTTCAGATAGAATCTGTGAAAGGCATGTGGTGGAAAATGCAGAGTACTATAGAAATAAAAGATGGCATTACGATCAAAACTTTTGTGTTCATCATTTAAAGCTATTCAGAGTTTTTTGAAGTTCATTTGCTTTTTTTTTTTTTTTTAGTTTGTGAAATTATTTTACAGTCAACGTTTTTTTAATCTTTTTTTTTTTTCAATTCACAGTGCTATCAGCTCACACTTGCAAACTTGTGGCTGCTCTGTTGTAGTAGGTAGCAGTGCAGAGAAAGTAAATAAGGTAATTTATTTTGTAATCCAGCAAATAATCTGATTTTGTAATGCTGCTATCCTATGTGGATTGTAATTTAAAGGTTAGGTTGCAGTCAAGATGATCTTATAATATTAGGAGGTGATGTAATCTGACCAAATTACTGGGACACTCTATGGCAAAAATAAGTTTAAACTATCTGAAAAGAAAGTCATTTATCAATTTCATCATGATAATTTATAAATACTAGTCTCAGTATTGTATAAATGGTTTTGAGAATATTTTAAAATCAGATGTTTTTAAAAATATTTGTCTTCTATTTCCTGATGTTATCTTTAATGTATATGAAGATAGCCATGTTCTTTTGGTACTAATTCCAAGGAAATGGTATCTCATCATTCATCTTGATTTCATTACCTTGCTTTTCCCTCTAAATCTTTTCCTTTCAGGAACCTATTGCTAATAAGTGGTCATTGGAGGTTGTAGGGCAACATTTGTGACCACCTCCTTTAGTGCTGTATGAGTTAAAAAAGAATTCATGAACTTTCCAAGCATTAGGTAGTAAACTAAGGGATTTTGTACTTTTCTTCACTGATCAGTAATTGGAAAGAGATAAGTATATGTATCTTATCAATTTAAGCAAACCTAATTTTTCAGGTTTTACACAAGAAGTATGTTAGGAATGATTATTTGCTTGACAAATAATTTCGTTTTTTGTTTTTTTTTTCTGTGATAAGCTTCCCTGTAGACTTACCCAACCCTTAATTTACCAAGATTATATTTCTGGTATAACCATTTATGACAGATTAATTTACCTGTTATTATATTATAAATGGCAGCCCACTCCAGTGTTCTTGCTTGGAGAATCCCAGGGACGGCAGAGCCTGGTGGGCTGCTGTCTATGGGGTCGCACAGAGTCAGACATGACTGAAGCAACTTAGCAGCAGCAGCAGTAGCAGCAGTGGCTTATTATTATTTCTGCTGCCCCAAAAAGGTAGCTTTCAGTTCATATCCTACAAAGCTTTCAGGTTTCATAGGACCTTCCCAGTTGCTTCTTGGGGAGAAAAAGCCTTGATGGTTGGGGTTCTGTATTTTGCAAACATTTTTCTTATCTACCATCCTCTTTTAGCTTAATAGCTTCTCTTTTATCTTTTTAATTTGAGGGAAAAAAGGTTGCCACCACTAGTTTAAAAACCACTATTTTAACGTAAAAATTCTGAATATAACCTGAATTCTTAGATAGTTACATGGCTTTTTTTTTTTCCTAATAGATCTATGATCAAATCTTGTCAGAATGATAGGTTTCTAAACCCTAACCGAATGGATTGCTTATTTCAAATTAAGTTTGATAGAATTAATTCTCATTCTATTCAAGAATTTAAAAAATCTTTGATATTCATTGTGATGAGATTTCACGTATAGAACTTTTAAACAGAAGATATATTCTGCCTAATTTAACTGCATTTAGTTTTCTCATCCAAATTATTGCCAGGTGGATATATAATCAGTAATTATTTTAGGTCATTATTTCCTCATATAAGATTAGGAATAAGGTTTCCATGGTAAATAAGTTTGAGAAAGTCTGCATATTGTATCAGTCACCTAGAGAGTCACAGTGTGTATTCAAATGGTAATGGTTTTGAGATACCATATAGTTAACTTTACTAACATTTTCCAAGCTTATTTGGCCACAGAATACTTAGGTTAAGCAACAGCTGTTATAATCCCATAGGCTATTCCAGGTTACTGAGAAATACTTATTTTTCAGAATAGGTTTTATTGAAAGTAACACCTGAAATTTCTATTCAGGTCTCTTTCCTAAGCAAACTAGTGGCCTTTTTATCCATATTTTAATGCTAAAATATTTTCATTTTACAGATAGTAAGAACATTATGCCTTTTTCTGACTCCAGCAGAGAGAAAATGCTCCAGATTGTGTGAAGCAGAATCATCGTTTAAATACGAGTCAGGGCTCTTTGTACAAGGCCTACTAAAGGTACAGTTTCCATTTATCACAAGTGAAACCAACTTTTTTTAAATCATTTTTGAGATTCTTTATATGTTGAACATGAGCATTTAACGTGCCTCATGTTTGTACTGTAAGGAGCTTGACTTCCTTTTCACAGGTCTGAGGATGGAGTGTATATCTTATAAATTTATAAATTGTATCAGTAAAACATCACAGAATAGCTGTCTTTGTGTTTCTGTTTGGTTTCCCACAGCTGTCTGGTCTCAAGATTTTTTTTTTTTGATATGTGCTTAAATCAGTTCACACAACTAAAATGGGAATATTTCTTATTTACTGAACAGATTCGAATTTTTGTGTTAACATTTTATATTTTATGTACCACATTCATTTACTGAAAAGAAAATGTTAAGCTGCTTCCTATGTTGAAAAAGTATATAGGATTTGACCAGTTTCTGTATATCAGTGTGTATGTATATATAAGAAAAAATTTCTATTTTTCCTTTATTTACTTGAGTCTGCTTTTCAAGGAGCAAAATGGATAAATATAAATTAACAATTATTTTCATTAATTATGGGGAATCTTTATACGCTTTATTGAATCTATTACTGATGTTTCGATTTCGTCAGAGATGTGAAGAAGTAGATTTCCTAATGATTGTCTGAGTCTCTCAGAGTGATTGCTTTCTTGAGGATGTAGGCATAGTAAAATGAAAGAAAAGATACTAAAAATTGTTGCAAGTAAAAATTATATTCAGCTTTTACATTTTCAATAATATGCTTGCTCTGAGCTCAGAATAATATTGTTTAAATACAGAAACTACTTAAGAGAAACTCATTCTTTATTTGATATGTAAAGATCTGATAATTAGAACTTCTCCTATCAAAGGCATAATGAGGTACTTAGTACTTTTATTTCCTCAGTGAGGTACTTAGTACTTTTATTTCCTCAGTATCATCTCACTTATTGCATAATTTTATCCCTTAAAGGGACCTATACCAAATGCATAGCAGAGAATTTGAAACTATAATTTAATGAAAACATGTTTGTTAAGAATTTTCCATGCAAGTTTAAATTGTATAGCCTTTTAGAGCATACTTTGATATTATCACAGTAGGTACTTGTTATATAGCAACTGATTACCCAACTGAGTATACCTGGAAAGAAGAATACTTACTATAAAAATGCATATTCAACTGATACTTAACAGAACATGTGAATAACCAAGAATATTAAAAGTCACTTGTAATCTCATAATCCATTGAATAACCCCTATTAATATTTGGCATATATTTTTCTGGTCTTTTTCTTCTTCTGTAATTTTTTCATATCTTCCCCTTTCCCCAGCCTAGAAAATTAGAGTATACTCTTCATGTTTTAAGCTCCTTTTTTCACAATATATTAAGAACATCATTCAGTATCAACACATAAATATTGGCAACTTAATTTTTAGCAGCTAAACAATAAATTACTTTCATTTATTTAAAATGAATGAATATTTATTTCTCTTCTGGATGCTCAGGGTGTTTCTGCTGTTTTACTATTTAATCTAACGCTGTAGCACACACGTCACTCAAACTTGACACACAAACATGATTCATTTTCTGGGATAAATTTCTAGAGCTGAGTTTGCTAAATGAAAGCAATTTTTTAAATTAAAAGATAATCTTCATATCTTTTGGTGTAAAAGCCAGTGTTCTCTTCATTCTGACAGGATTCAACAGGAAGCTTTGTACTTCCCTTCCGGCAAGTCATGTATGCGCCCTACCCCACCACACACATAGACGTGGACGTCAATACTGTCAAGCAGATGCCACCCTGTCACGAACATATTTATAATCAGCGGAGATACATGCGCTCAGAGCTGGCAGCGTTCTGGCGAGCCACTTCAGAAGAGGACGTAGCTCAGGACACCTTCATCTACACAGATGAGAGCTTTACTCCTGACTTGTACGTCATGCCCTGCTTTCTGATGTTGTCCTTAAGCAGTATTAGGAAACTGTCTTTTATGAGTAGAAACAAACAATTCAGTGTTTAAAAGGGAAGACATGTTAATTACCCTAGAAGAAATCTTTGGTGAATCAAGCGTTGTTTTTCTTAAATGTCTGTTTTTCTTAGTATGATTGTGTTTGCCATAAGATAAGTTAGATTAGTCCTTAAAAATAAGTACTTAAGTACTTAATTAACAGATATACATTGAGCCCCTAGTTACAAGGTTGGTTGTTCAGTCGCCAAGTCGTGTCCGACTCTTGGCCACCCCGTGGGCTGCAGCACGCCAGGCCTCCCCTGTCCCTCACCATCTCCTGGAGTTTACTCAAGTTCCTGTCCATTGAATCTGTGATGTTAAGGTTAATAGTGGCCAACCAGACAGTCCCAGACCCAGGTCCTTCCATTGCTTATAGTCTAGTGTGTAAAGGTCATTAAGAAGCTTATTTATTAACTAAACCAAAGACGGAATGCTAAGTCTTTTTTCCCCTTGATATATAAATATGAAATACAGCAGAACTGTGAAAATGCATTAATAGAGCATTCTTTTATATTCCCTTGTATTGTGTTATTCATTTCTTACCATAAGGTATGATCGGTAAATTAACAGAAAAAGTAATGATAATAAAATGTTGAATGCGGACCCAATTAAGAAAAAAAAAGAAATCTGAACTGTAAAAAAATAGTGTTCTGAAATCAGGAAAATAAATTGTCGTATTCTCTCATGGTTCTCTGTACCCAGCATATAGAGTGTGCTCAGTAAATGCTGACTAGTAAATAATCTAGGTTTGAGTGGATAAGGCAGCGGTAAAATTGGAGCAAGCAACCCTATCCTGTGTCTTACAGGAAAATTTTGAGCTGAGGCAACAGACTTGTGAAGCGCCAATAGTCAGACAGCAGGTGTTGCCCACAAGCATAGCAGAGGAACACCATGTCCTAGGAATCCCCAGTCTCATGTGTCCCTAGGTACGGAAAGATGGCTTCATTCAGTTCAGTTCAGTTCAGTCGCTCAGTCGTGTCCGACTCTTTGTGACCCCATGAATCGCAGCACGCCAGGCCTCCCTGCCCATCACCAACTCCCGGAGTTCACTCAGACTCGCGTCCATCGAGTCAATGATGCCATCCAGCCATCTCATCCTCGGTCGTCCCCTTCTCCTGCCCCCAATCCCTCCCAGCATCAGAGTTTTAGGAGCCAGCTTTTCCTGGCTGTCCATTTTTTCTGCTTTTTTGGTAGGTAGCTGGAGAGCTCTTTGGTGGGAATTTAGTGAACTTTATCTAAAGTTCTGGAATTTTTTTTTTAGAGGAGATACACCTATGGTTTTAATATCTTACTCGTTTTAGCCAGTTATGTTGGCTTTGCTGATTTGACAAACTGTGACGAGCCACTTGTTCTTGTTTTGCTGATCATAAAAAATAATGTCATGAACTTTTAAAATTTGTTTTCAGCTGTTAAGTAAATTTTCTAAACATAAAATTATCAAAAAATAATATTTTCAAACTCTAGATTGATGTATTATTAACTTTCATGTTTTATGGACATGTTTTACTTTTTAGTTTATGTTAAGCAATATTACTTATTTTTAAGATATTTTTAATTTTAACTCTAAAAATAATTTCACTCACTGCCTAAACATGAAAAATCAGTCACTGAAAATACTCTTTTTATGACACTTTGCTTCATCTAATTCCCTTTTGACCAGGAAATCAAATTATAAAGCAGATATGTTCAGAACACTGAATAGCTAAATTCTCTCTCCAAAGCCAGAAAGTGGGTGCTGTCAGTACCCACACTGGCCACCAGTTGAACAGCCAGTAATTGTGAAATGCTGATTTTTTTTTCTGTTTTCTGAGTTTCCTTCTTCTGTAGTAGGGAACACCCATTCCCTAAAACTAGGAAGTTTTAGGTACTTTGCTGTTTACATCTGCACGCACATCTCTTTCCTTGCTACTTCAGTCAGGTATATGTTGATCCCTACTATTTTCTTTCTTCTCAGTTAAAAATTGCTTACCTAAAAATTGCTTACATGTTATGTTACCCCTCTGACTTGATTATAGCCTAGTATCCCAGTAAATTCCTTAGGAAAGTAGAAGGCAAGGAGAGGGAAGGAGGAAGAGAAAGATCAAAAGGGGTTGGGACCTGGGAAATAGACAGTCTTTTTAAAATGCCTGCAATATCCTAAATTGTACGGTCGATGAACATTATCTCAAGTGTGAATTAGAACTTAATTTCTGACTCTGCTCATTGCCAGTGTAGCTTAACATTTCCTTAGGTGGCTGATTCCTGTTGCTCACCAGATGACGGACTTATGGATGCAAACCCAGTGGGCAAGACGTTGGAGATAACCATTGTGTGTTCCTTATTCCCACTTGAATGTTTCCTAACATTCATCCTCTTACTTTTTTTTTCTTCCAAAACTGCTTATTAGGAGTTATTAGTACATGAAGTTAACCTTTTGTTGCGGTTTTTTATAGTAGTGGCGATATTTATTTTTGTTGCTGTTTTATGTTTTCGAGATGGCAGGAATTGGTAGTTGCATTTACCAATTGCCTAAGGCTCTCAATATTCTTTATAAGGTGAGGTATTAAAATACATTGATAGATACGTACGTACCTGGGACTGCTTACACTATTAAAAAGAAAATAATTACATTGTGGCCTGACAGACTCCAGTAATAGATAAATGTATCCTTGAGTTAAAATGAGTGTGTTAATCTATTTTATTGTTTTCCAAATCTATTTATTGTAGTTTATTGTATTTATTTATGTAATTCTTATAAATATGTTTATAATCCCATTTCAAATAATTCAGTTTGGCTGACATGAGAGGTTGTGGAAAACAGCTTTGTATAGCCATGTCAACATTTGGTCTGTTTCCTTCGCAGGAATATTTTTCAAGATGTCTTACATAGAGACACTCTTGTGAAAGCCTTCCTGGATCAGGCAAGTGTTAAACCTGAGATGGTCAGAGTGAATGATATGATGTGTGTTCTGTTTCAATATATCCCACAATGCCTGTAGAATTAGCTCCTTTTGTAGTTTTATCTCTGAGTGTTCTAAAGTGTCAAAATTATTTTTCTGCTGAATTATTTGTGGAAAGTAGTTTGTATGTTAACAATTAAAGATGCAGCATCCCCCAGTTCAGATAATAACTTCTAAGCACTAATTTATAACCCAAGGATGTTTTCTTTTAGTGAAGGGAGGTTTTGTACACATGTTGTGTATTTGCCTTAATTAAGCAAAAAATGTCTTTAAGACTTACTTAAATGATAGCGTCCTTACCTCTAGGAGCTCCAGTTTTAATTGAAGATGTGGGGAGAGAAAAGCTAAGTAACACAACCAGAAGTAACCTACATCATGATTTTTAATGACAAAATAAATATGATTGTAGTCTAAGGTGGAAAGACAATTTTGAGTCCATTCTTAAAAAGGAAGCAGAACTGTCAGACCGCTCCAATATGTCCATCCCCTCCTGTCCACCAGGATGTACCACCTATGGAGACGATTAGGGAGAGCTGCTCAAACGTGGGTTACCTGCTAGGCACTATCAGCAGAAACATGCTGTGGATAAGCAGAACGGGAGCAAATTATTTATGAGCATGCTTCATTTTCCTGCAGGTCTTTCATTTGAAACCCGGTCTGTCTCTCAGGAGTACTTTCCTTGCACAGTTTCTGCTCGTCCTTCACAGAAAAGCCTTGACGCTAATAAAATATATAGAAGATGATACGTAAGTCAGAGTCCTCCATGGAGAAAAACCTTCATTAATTGCTTTCATTTTGTCCCCTTTGGACCTCTTCTATCTTATAATTTCTCTTGTATCATTATTTGTAGGCAGAAGGGGAAAAAGCCCTTTAAATCGCTTCGGAACCTGAAGATAGACCTTGATTTAACAGCAGAGGGCGATCTTAACATAATAATGGCTCTGGCTGAGAAAATTAAGCCAGGCCTCCACTCCTTTATCTTTGGAAGACCTTTCTATACCAGTGTCCAAGAACGAGATGTTCTAATGACATTTTAAATGTGTAACCTGTTAAGAATGTTTCGTCACAATCATGATTGCTGCTAACGTAGGTTGGTGATGTTGGAAAAGGTGACTCCCTCCAGTCATGCTCTAGAGCCCTACTTAGCAACAGCAGTTAAGTTAGTTACACTACAGTTGTCACAAAAAGTCTGTAAGGGGATGTCAGGTTACAATAAATGCACCTTTTCCTGGATGTGCTGTCTTCAGAGACAGACTTATGTTTACAATTATAATAAATAGTATTGCTGTCTTTTAAAGATGTAGGATATAAACTTGACCACAACTGCTGTTTTTTGAAACTTACGATTCATGGTTTACAAGTATGAAAGTGATATCTGAGTTAGCTTTCACAGGCCTAAGACTAGTTGACTTTCCATCTCTTGATGTTCCTTGGTATGTGGGGTTACTGTAGTACTTTTACAATCAGCTACCAACCAGAGCATTTAGATCCTTTCAGCTCCACAGAAGGAAGGTAGCTTGAACACAGATTAAGTTTTAGAAAGAAAATGTTGATCAAGCATACGTGTTGTTGAAGTCAGTTATAAGATCCTACTTTGCAGACATACTCCTCGGGATTCAGTCTGGGTAGAAGTGCCAGGCACTGTGTATAGTCCCGATGATGGTGAACCACAGTCAGGGTGGTTTTCCCTGTTTTGTTTGTTGAGCTCTGTCACAGAAAATACAGAGAATTGGATTTTAATGTTTCCATAGTTATTGCCAACTTTTCCAGTCACTTTTCATTATTTTTGGCCAAACTGAAATGTGTACCTCCTGTGCCTTTTTTTTTCCCTTGGAAAATGTAATCACTTGGAAGAAGTTCAGATTTCCCTAGTCACTCATTTTTATCTTGTTTTCTTCTTGTATAGTCTTGCTCTGATTTACTAATCATTATAACTCAGATTATTAAATGGAATAGAAAAATACTCACTAGCAAGATTCCTTTTCAAGAACGAGAATAATATCGTCTTCCTTAAATTTCTGCCCATGTTTTTGGAGTTGTTGCCATGTCTCTTTGCCTTCATCATACAAGGACTAGCAGGAGAAACTTTACTGACCTGCTGTTTTACTAGGTGCTACTTTGGCAGAACTAAGTGGTCAATTTCTTTGTTTCCTTCCTGTATTTGGACCATTGTGCTAGCTATAAAATACCCAATTAACCTAATTCTGTGCTAAAACAGTATTGACAAAACAATATACACAATCATAAAATACATTTTTTATTTAAAACTGTGAAAGTAACATAAAAGGGAAAGATACGTATAAGAAAGGGAGAAAAGTAGTAGAGCCCCCCACCCTTGCCCACTGAATTTAACCAGAACCAACAGAGGTCCTACCAGCCTTTCACATCACTAATAGGGAAGGTGTAGACGTCTCGATTTTTAGACACACACTCAACCAGATGAGGGATGCTAGGGCTGAGTCATGAAACTGTACAGATACCACCTTGTTGAACCCCGTATTCAGTGCTATTTACTTGCTAGATTATTTAAGTGCTAATTATTTTCTTTTGCTCATTTATTTTACCGTTGTTTGGGATGCAAGTTGTACAGTGAAATAAGTTATTAAAGCATGTGTGCACATTGTTATATGTCTTTGCTCCTAGATGGAGAATTTTGAATAAAATGTCGGAAATTTTGTCTCTTTCAGTTATTTGCTCAGAAAAGCAGTGCTATATTGAACGACCGATTGGCTTCCTTCTTAGCTGACAATCATGGTGTATCTAAACAACTTTTATTTTACTGATATTCTCTTTTGAAAGAAAATATATTTAAGGTTCTATATGATGCTGGAATCATATGTGGTTGGTTTCTTTTGTTCATTTGTTTATTTGGTTGGTTTTTCTATTAATTCCCAAGATCGCATTCTGATTTTTTAATTTATATATTAAAATAGCAGATATAAGATAATGCTTGGGCAAATTCTTTTTTCTTAGTTACTATTATAATAATACAACCTAAGCTGAAGTTATTCCTTCCAGGTTGCCAATATAGGTATACAATGTTAAAGTGTAAGAAATCTAAACCCTTCAACCTAGAAAACAAATAAGATTGACATTTTTACCCCAAGGAAAAATATTAATTCATAAATATAACAGTTGAGTTGAAAGGTTTCTCTAGAAGAAGCCCGATTCATTATATTGCTAAATTCTCAAAGAGGAAACCTGAACTTCATATAATGCTGAAAATTAGGAATGAGACAGTTGCCACTGTGATCCGTTTCTGTAATGTTGCAGGTCAAAGAGGAAGATAGCAAACATCACATTTCTCTTACACTGTTTTGGTATTGACATGGAATTGTATAAATTGATATTTCTTGTGTGATCTTCAGGGTACAGCTAAAAGTAACAAAAACAGTTAGCCACCTCCATTTAACACACACTACCCACTGGACTTTCTGAATCTATCATCACAACAACACTATGAGGCAGGTATTAGTTCCATTTTACAGATAGGAAGCTAGAGATTAAGTAAGTGTATGTAATACACAGACCATGGTCACTCAGATGGTTAAACTGGATTTCATCTCAAGCAGTTACAGAAGTTGTCATGTGGCACAGCTCCATGAAACAGGTACTCAGTGCTGCTGAAATGGAGGGAAGGGAATGAAGCAAGTATTACATGCTCATTAGCACTCTGCAGTGCCCTGCTGTGCTACTTGGAGAAGTTACTTAACCTCTCTGAGGCTCATTATTTAAATATTTGAAATGAAGGCATGATGATAACATCATGCTTGTTAAAGAGGATTTCATGAGACTGTGTAAGGTACTTAGCTCAGTACCTGATGAGTGGTTTTTACCTGCTTTTACTCAATCTGACAATCATTACTTTTTAATCAGGGTGTTTGGAGCTTTTGCATTTAATGTGATTGTTGATATGTTTATGTTAAATATATCATCTTGCTGTTTCCATTTTTTCTTTGTTCTCTTTTTCTTCCTTTTCTGCTTTCTTTTGGATTGAGTATTTTTTGTGATCGCATTTTATCTCTCTTGTTGGTTTATTAGTTACAGCTCTGTTTCATTTCAGTGATTACTTTAGGGTTATAGTATGTACATCTTTGACATGCCTGTCTACATTCAAGTGATATACCACTTGACATATAGTTTAAAAGTTTTCATTTGTCTCTTCTTGCCTTTGTGCTATTGTGGCCTCGTGTTTTACTTCTGCATATAGTATAAGCTCCACACTTTTGTTATTATTTTTTGCTTAAACAGTCAATTATCTTTTGAAAAGAGTTAAATATAAATATTCTAAATACCCCAATTAAAAGGCAGAGATTGTCTAGATTGGATAAAAAAACAAGATCCAACTATATGCTACCAACAAAAAGCATATGTTGAAAATAAAGGCCAAACAGATTAAAAAGGTAGAAAAAGATGCACCATACTAACACTAATCAAAAGAAAGCAGGAGTGGCTATATTAATATCAGACCAAGTAGGTTTCCCAGCAAAGAATATTACCAAAGATAAAGAATATTTCATAATGCCAAATAAAGGGTCAATTCAGCAAGAAGACACAAAAATCCTAAATACTTGTTTACATAACGGCTTTAAAATTCTTGAAGTAAAAACTGATAAAGATATAAGGAGAAATTAACAAATCTGTAATTATAATTGGAGATCTTTCAATGTTAGAACAAGAAGACAAATTCTAGAGCTAGATTATGCATAGGCTCAATTTTAATGAACGACTTAACAGAAAAAAAATCTAAACAGTGAGGATATAGAAGACTTGAGCAAAAGCTATCAGCCAATGTGATGCACGAGACACAGAATGCAGCAATACCCAACAATGGTAGAATACACACTTTTCAGGACACGTGGGACACGTACTAAGATGATCGCATTCTGGGCCATAAAGCAAGTCTCCATAACAGTAAAAGGATTCAAGTCATACAGAGTAAATGGAAACAAAAGTCAGCAACAGGTATCTTGGAAAGCCTAAAATACTTGGGAAGTAAATAGCATTTTAAAGATTATAAATCTTATGTCTGGGGGACAAGAGGAAGTGAATTAGAACAGCCAGGGAGGTATCAGAATACTCTGGAATGATTTTTATGAAGATTGGAGCTGGTCCTGCCTTTGATCTTCACACTGACAAATGGCATGATCCTTCTAAAATCAAATCTGATCATCACTTGTTTAATGGCTCTGCATCACTCCCAAATTTAAGGCCAAAATCTTCAGACACAGTTTCTGTTCCTCCCTCTATCCTCACTTCTGTGTCTCACTTCTAATTTCCTGGTACGTTCTTTCGCTGTGTCTGTTAACACCATTTCTTTGCTTCTCTTTCTCCACTGCTAAAGTCTGGACAAGATAGATGCCTTTTTCATGTTTGTATCTGTGTCTAACATGGTGTCAGGTCAAAGGGCATACTTCCAAAAAAGTTAGTTCAGTGAATATGAGTTTATTAAACATTATTTTCTTTGTCCTCTCCAAAAAAATTAGTTCCTACAAAATGAGGAAATTACTTTATGTAATTGGAAGCGTTTTTCCCCCCCAAGAAAGTCCATTAAACTGAGCCTATGCACAGCTTAGCTCTAAAGTTGCAAAGATCTTAATGCAGTGTTTTTCAGTCCCTTTAAAGTAGTAAGACCCTGTCATTTTCTGCTTCTGCACTTGTGTCTCACTGCCTCATCTCTTGCTGAAATGTCCTTTTTACATTAGTAGCTTGATAAATTGCTAAGCAGTTTTCATCAGACCCATTAGAACCATTAATGGTAAGCATCCATTTGTGGCGCATGGACATTGAAGAAATCTGATCTAGTATTGAGAAAATCATTCCTGAGCTCAGAATTGGCTCAAACTGGCACCTTCTGGCATTTGCTTGTGGGTGGGGATGTGGAATGCTTTGAAAGCTAAATAGATTTGTCAAGTTTTAAAACTCCCTTATGGCTAAAGGAAAATAGCATTCATTGTTCGAAAACACCATTGTTTGTTTTTTCTGCTTTTCTGTTTTGAATCTGCAAAAACCTTCACACCCAGCATTTTGCTTCGTGTACCTCACTCATTTGGAGGAGGAACTGGCACCCCCTCCAGTATTCTTGCCTGGAGAATCCCATGGACAGAATAGCCTGGTGGGCTACAGTCAATGGGGTCGCCATGAGCCAGACACAACTGAAGCAACTTAGCACCTCACTTACTACGTTTCTGGAGGGTGTGAGTGGCATGGAAACTTTTATTGTGGCGACAATGTTCAGAGCAAGATCCCTACTTTAGTGCTCTTACTGAATTTTACAGGAAAAGACACTATATCTGTCATCGTAGGAAAAGAATAGTTTTGACAGGAGTGTGGAACGAGACTTCAAATCTGTTTTTCTACTTCTTGGCTGTGTGAGCTTGGCCAAGGTATTGAACTTCTCTGTGGTATCTCAATATCCTCATCTATTCCACAGGAATAATGGAACTTACATCATAAAGTCATTAAAAAAAAAAAGGTTGATACATGCAGAACACATGAAAGGGTAATGGGCACAGAGTAAGTGAACAAGATTCAGTTACCACTGTTATCCATGGTATCGGTGTCATTATCAGCATCATTAAGCAACTGATTGTAGAGTTTCCACATCTGATTATTAAGCCACAGCAATTCTGCAGCCATGATACCACCTCAGTAGCAAGGCTGTTTCATTAGTGTGAATCCATCACAACCGGAGAGGTACTCTCCAGAGGCTTCACCCTGTTTTTCAAATCTCTCCGCTCCAGCTCCACTGTCATTGCTAGGACTTCATCATCGCTCACCCTCACTAACTCAACAGATTCCCCTCTCTGGTCTTTTCACCTACTAGGCACCATGCCTCTCCACCACCCCAGTCCATTTTCTCCCCAGAAAGCAGAGCAATCTTTCTAATGTCATCTCCTTTTAACTTCCCCCCGTCCTTGGGTGAAGCCCAGGGACCTGTGGGATCCAACCCAGCAGACCTCTCCACTCTGCCCTCACCACTCATCCCCACGCAGAGATGGACTGTTTGTGCTTCCCCACCCACCTTGCTCTCGTCACTGCTCTCACTGCCTGGGATGCTCACCCCCTTCACCTGGATGGACTTACTTGTCCATCAGGGTTTACCTGTGGCTGGTATCCTGCTCTTCCAATCCCCTCCCTCAACTTTGGATTTAGAGCATCCAAACTTTAAGCTCCTTGAGGCAAGGACAATGTGCCCTAGCATATACCTGATTATCTAGCACATAATATGTTTATCAAATATGTGTTGGATTAATTACCCTTCACTCAGAGTTCTTGGAGGTTTCCATACTCACAGGCCTGACATAAAACTTAACTCATTATAATCGCAGTTATTCTAGGTTTGTCTCCATTAAACTGCAGCCTTCACACTCGAGGCTGGATCCTTGTCTTATTCACCACTGTGTCCCCATCTTCCGGTGTAGTTCCTGCCATGAAACAGGAACTCAACAAGTTCCAAAAGAATGAATAGTATCCACATACCATTAATCTCAGTTTTGAAGTTTCCCTAAATTCTGAAGCAATGGTATTTATGTCCCCCATTCCCACCTTGGGAGTTCTTGGATGTTATCACAACGAGACCACTGACAAATGTTTGTATGTACGTATACTTTTCTGAGTGTTGGAGCCATAGCTTTCATCATATTCTCAGAGGAGTTTCTGATTCCCCCAAAGGTAAGAATCTAAGTCCTAAAAAGTTATATTTAAAAACCAGTTGTGAAATAAAATGTTTGCAAGGAATCAAAACTACTATGTATGTACTACCTCTCACCAGTTAGAATCGCTATCTTTAAAAAGTCTACAAATAACAAATGATGGAGAGAGTGTGGTGAGAAGGGAACTCTTCAACACTTGGTGGGAATGCAAACTGGTGCAGCTACAATGGAGAACAGTGTGGAGGTTCCTTAAAAATCTAAAAACAAGTTGACATATGACCTTCCAATCCCACTACTAGCCATATATCTGGACAAAACTATAATTTAAAAAGTTACATGCAGCCCTATGTCCACACCAGTACTGTTCACAATAGCCAAGACATAGAAGCAACCTAAATGTCCGCCAGCAGATGCATGGATCAAGATTTGGTGCTTATATTCAATGGAATACTGCTCTGCCATTAAAAAAAAAGAGTGACATAATGCCATTTGCAGCAACATGAATGGGCCTAGAGATTATCATACTAAGTAAAAAAGTCAGAGAGAGAAAGACAAGCACTTTACGATGTCACTTATATGTGGGATCTAAAAATGCCACAAACAAACTTAACTACAAAAGAGAAATAGACTCACAGACACAGGTCAGACTTGAGGGTGCCAAGGGGGAGGGATGGACCGAGAGTTTGGGATTAGCAGATGCAAACGATTATAAAGGATGGGTAAACAACAAGGTCCTACTGTATAGCACAGGGAAATATATTCAATACCCTGTGATAAACCATGATGGAAAAGAACATGAAAAAGAATATATGTATCACTTTGCTATACAGCAGAAATCAATGCAACACTAAATAAATCAATTACATTTCAATAAAATATTTTTTAAAAAACAAGGAAATAACACTCACACACACACACAAATTGTTTGCAAGGTAGTTTGGTGAATCAGCCCATTTGGCCCGGACGAGGTAGTGGGTGTGTGACCCTACAGCCGCCAGTCATCTCCCTGCTGGACTGTGGAGGTGTCAACTGGCTGCAGAAGGTACTTTTTTCTCGGTGACTATCCTGAAAGCCTCCACCAGCATACCTGCAGGAGCAGTCTGAGAATCATTTGCAGGGCCTTCTTGGTTCTGGAAGCGTCAAGGATTTCAGCCCTGGGTGTGTTAAGTCAGCATTCAGGGAGGAGAGACTTTTCTGTTCAAAGCCGAGAACCTCCTTGATCCACGTTGGCTAGACATTTTTCCTGGCTTCCATCAGTAGACTCGGCGTTTTTTTTGTTTTGTTTTTTTCTGGCCTAGACCCACACAAACAAGAGACGAGAGCTTCTCTAAAAAGCTAAGAAAAAGCACATTTTAAAAATAACTTGAGCAAATGAATTCATTCTGGCAAAAGCAGTCCAACTACGTAAAATAAAATAGGGTTTCGCAATAGCAAGTCCTAAAAAATGTAAACAGCCCCAGGGTCCTCCTGAGCCAAGCCATTTGCTGAACAGAAAGTCCCTGGCCTAAATTCTAACAGAATAAAGAGCACCTTATAAAACTAGGAGATGATGGCCATCATGTGAAAAGATGATGGGGAGGGGGAAGGAAAATGAGAAAGTCTCCTGACTAGATTCTCAAAGTGCTAGCTTTCCGAGCCAAAAGCTAGGCTGATGAGGGACTAGGAGGCAGCTGTGGGTACAGGCTACGCCTCAGGCCCTTGCTCAGACCCCACCAGGCTTCCGCCTTCCCCAGGGAAAGTCAGCATCCACTGTCTCATGAAGCCACAGGGAGCCCCTGCAGGTTTCACCACGTGTTTTCTTGACAGGATAATGGTTCCACTGAAATTATAACACGCTTGGCCAAAGAAGCCCATGCTGTTCTAGGAACTTCATACCCAGCCTGAGTTTTCTCAGGCTGAGAAAGCTGAGTTTTCATAGTAATATATTCTTTCTAATGAGGCCCATACTGTTCTGATGAACTTCTGTACTGTTTCATCTCTATAGCAGAACAATACTTGCTATAAATACTAAATATCATGATCATCATTTTATATTCAAATAGTTCCCCTTCAAAAAAAAATAATAAGAGTACTCTCTTATCTCTTAGTAGTAGTGTGGGCCTTTCTAGACTGAGAACACTGCTAGAATCCACATCTCAGAACAGACAGAACTTGGAGAAATTCAGAGAAAGTGCACAGGAATCATTTTTAAAGACTAGACAGGGCAATTTATAGAAAAGGGTTGAAGAGCTTGCTATTGTTTATAGTAAACCTTAATACTATATTTCAGGCATACAAATAAGCCACATTTATGGAATAATGGCTATGTGCATTTCTCATTTAACCCTCACAACAACCTCAGAAATTGAATACCCCCATGGTACACAGTACTCTTGCCTGGAAAGTCCTATGGACGGAGGAGCCTGGTGGGCTGCAGCCCATGGGGTCACTAAGAGTCTAAGCACCTTCCCTTTCACTTTTCACTTTTATGCACTGGAGAAGGAAATGGCAGCCCACTCCAGTGTTCTTGTCTGGAGAATCCCAGGGACGGGGGAGCCTGGTGGGCTGCCATCTATGGGGTCACACAGAGTCGGACACGACTGAAGTGACATTTTTCACAGGTGTTTTGTTTTTCGATCTCTCTCTTTTCTCTTACCTAAAAGTTGGTTAGTACTTTACCTTCACCTTGAGCAAGAGACGTGGGTCGCTTAGAATGAACAAAATCAGTGTGAGCTCTGCCTCTTTTTCACTCTGTCACAGCGACCATCAGCATTCTGGAAAGTGGCTGCTCCACAGCCTCAGTTCTGCTGTGGGAGCCTCAGAAGCACAACCTCCCCCACCCCCATCCACCAAATCCAAGCACATCACGTGTGCAAGACATTAGCCTTAGGGTTTTCGGCTGCTGAATCTGGGAGATCGTTTCTGCAGCAAAACCGGTAAGACTTAGTCACCCAGCTGCCTGGAACCTGACCTGCCTCTGTGGCCCACAACTTATTTCAGCTAACACTGTGCTGCCTTCCAGGTAGAGAAGGATGGCTGTGTCTTGTACCTTGCGTGAGCAGCAGGGGGAAAGGTCATTATCTCCAATGGCAGGATGAGATTCCCCAGGGTGCACTTAAGACTGATGGACAGGGTTTCTTCCTTGGTGGCTCAGTGGTAAAAACTCTGCTTACCAATGCAGGAGGCACGGGTTTGATCCCCTGGTCCAGGAGGATCCCACATGCGGTGGAACAACTAAGCGCATGCGCCACAGCTATTGCGCCTGTGCGCTAGAGCCCAGGCGCCGCAGCTCCAGAGTCCACCGTGCCGCAGCTACCGAAGCCCAAATACCGCAGCGCCTGCGCTCCACGAGAAAGCCACCACAATGAGAGAAATCACCACGATGAGAAGCCCCTACTTGCCACAGCTAGAGAAAAACCCTGAGAGCAGTCATGAAGACCCAGCACAGCCCAAGAAATAATTTTTAAAAATAGACTGACAGATAAAGAGAAGTGAGGATGACCAGGGGACTGCTATTGAAGATTTATTCAGAAGAGAAAAACGGTGACTGTTTGGATGCATTGTCTGCCACGCGTGTTGAGTGAACACTTTGCATATATTTTCTCAAAGAAAGCTCTACTTAAGGGAAATTTTCTTAATAGAGTTCCTGCCTTGGCATTGTTTCCTCTGCTTCAGGGTTTCTCTCTGGTTTAGTCTATTTTCTTGCAGAACTCAGGACAATAACCTTCTCCCTTACTAATCAGCATGCAAGACGGTTTTCATTTCCAGTCCAGCAGGAACCCAAGGATTTTGGTTTGGATTCCCCTCAAATCAGAGCCTAAGACAAGGACTCCAGGACAATGAGTTTTATTTGGGAGGTGATTATAAGAAGCTGGAGTTAGAGAGCAGGCTGACTAAAAGAAAAAAGAGGAAAAGCAACTATGAGGATGAAGCATGCGTTTGTGAGGATAAGAGGCGCTAATAGAAGTGAAAATGCCCAACACAGCTCCTAGCACATACCAGGCACTCAATAAATATGAATCCCCTGCCCTCCATCGCCTGAAAAATTCTGGAGCTGTCCTAGACGCTGAAAAATAAACTCTAAAGTCCTTCCAACTCTTCGCTTGTGCTTTCTTTTGGGTTTCTGGTGAAGACTCTGCCCCAACTTGAGTAGCCATGAGAAACCACTTCAAGTGAAAATCTGATTTAGCATCTGCTGAGACAAACAAAAAAGAACCCAGGAAAGCAAAAAGCCATGGAAAGGGAATGGAAGTGTAATTCTATTTCTATAAAAAAGGAAATTTCTTATTCTGGAATGCTGGGTGGAAATCTTGATGAGGGACCTAGCTGTCATAAATCCTCTCTGGAACAAAGGAAGGAAAGGAGAGAAAGAAAGAGGAAGCGAAGAGAGAGGGATAATGGAAGGGAAGAAGAGAGAATAAATAAAGAAGGAAGGAAATAATTCAACAGGGACTCTGCTGAGCAGACCCTAAGACTCGGGGACAGTTTAAAATGAAACTTCCCTGAAAACCTTTCAGAGAGCTGTGCTTCTTCAGAAAAGCATCATCAGGGCTGTTTAATGCCCAGGGCAAAGTCATTTTCATATTATTGGACGTGAAACAATATCACATTTGAGGTTGGCTGGAGGTCATTCAGAAATTCAATAATTATTCAACCCAAGGGGCTTTCCAAATGGTGATGTAGCTTCTTAGGAGGAAATTAATATTGAGCAGTATATCAAATCTAATTGGAATCTTGAGGAAAGAGGGTCCTGAGTAGGTGAAACAGCTGGAGGCTAATGTAGAACAGAGTGAGTGATATCCTCGCTTTTGTGTCTTGCCTTCATTATGATAGGAAAAGGAAAGTCTTGTTTATTTTTTATGCTGGGAAGGCAGGGGTTGCTTGGGAGAAGTTCTTCCACGGCACCTTGAGTCTGGCATGGCACCTTTTGTTTCTCTGCACAGATACTCAAGGAGAACTGTATCTGCACAACTTCTCCGTTGGCCCTACAAGGTAGGCAGGGGCTCGCAACTGACTTATTGGCCACCCAGCGGGTAGACACTGATCACAAAGGTATGGTGGTGTTTTCTCCTCTTGAAGAGAAAGTCTATTTGATACCCATGTTATGTTCCTATTTGGAAGAAGGAAGGGGATGTAAGCAAGTTCGAAGCATCCATGACACACCAGCCTCTTCTCTATCTTCCTATGCCCTTCTGTATGAACTACTCTCAGAGCATGACTTCCCAAATCCATGAGCATACAATGGTCTGATTTTCCCACTTGAGAGAGGTGCTCAAGACTCACTGTAAATTGATTTGGGGGAACTAGAATACTCAGTCTTCAAAGACTACGTTAGTTTTTGGTTCTCCTGGTAACCATCCCTCCTTGGATCATATCTAAGTTGACCTGTTTAATGGTAGACAATTTCTCTCCATTATTCAAGTGCTGAGGCCAGCCACAAGTGTACTACACTCAGCTTATGTCAGGCCCGAGCAAAAGCATCTGGCTTATCTTCTGATGAGTAGAAGAGTCACCCATTAAAGATTCAAATTATATTAGAAACCCTGAATCTAATCTAGTAGGGAAGAACTGGAAGAACATTGGGTCACTATGAAAAGTGCAAACAGATCTTAAAAACAGAAAGAAGGCTCACAGTCTCCTTTCAATAAACAACTTAGGAAAAAATATTCATTCTATGCCTATAGAATTGAAGGCAGGTAATTATCCATTGTGATTCTAAATTGCACTTTTTTTTTAGCTGCTGCTAGAACTTTGAATAGTATCATAGAGTATCATTTCAGCAGAAATGACTATGGACATCCGGTGTCATTTCAAAAACAACATGGATTACATGGGGTTTTGTCCTGGCTTGAAATTGCTTGAGAGATGTATACACACACACACACACACACACACATACACATATATACACTTTTCTTTAAATTGCCATTATTTCAGTGCTTAGGGGGAAATATGCACACTTATTTCCAGAACCCAGAATTCACTAACATAAATGCTAGTATCACAGATCCCATAAAGCACTGAGACAATCCCTCCAAACTTGTGACTAGTCAGAATTTTGTAAACAAAATCAAAGTGGGTAAGGCCTTACTTTTGACTTGTTATGTAGACACTTAGGCTTGCAAATCATCATTGCTTGGGATCAAAGGAGAGACTCTGAGAACATCTACTGTTTGTTAGCAAGCCGCCTGTGGTAATCAGGTTAGCGCACAATAACTCGGCCAAAATGAACAGAATTTTCACCAAATCTCACCTCTCACCAAACCGAACTGGAGTAGCCCTTGAACTCTGAGCACTGCTCTCCACGGCAACGTAACTGTGAGCCTATGTTCATCAATGACAAGGCATACACGCTCTCTCCACTTTTACTCTATTTCAATCTGACTGTTATGATGTTGCTATGGTGATACTGCTCTGACTTCCTTTGCTCTTTTGGTGCCCCCTCAGAGGAATCTGTAATGAAGAGTTCTGGCCACAGAATCTTTCTGGGACTTTTCCCATACACCACTGAAGACCAGCATGACTTTCCTCTTCCAGGAAATGTATGTATAAAGCATGAACTGAAAATGATGAAAAATAACCTGCACTGACTTGACAAGAACTGTGAATGTTATTCATTCTGTATCGACCTCACCAGAAACATTCTCTTTTTGTTCCCAGTCCCAGGAGATGTCACCCCAAGGGACAGTGGGTCTTCAAGATTCAGTGTGGAATGTAACAAGCGCTGAGTGCTTGGACAGCTTACTCTCCCGGGGGAGGGGCTGTGTGAGGGTGGCGTGAGAATGACTGGAAGAAGAGGACATAGTTTTTTGAGCACTTACCTGTCAGCACTTAAAGTGACAGGCACTCTGCTAAGCACGTTACATGCAGCCCTACATTGAGTCCGTACAATTACGTGTGTCATTTACCTCATTTTATAAAATGAAGTAAGCTAACTCAGAGAGCGAAGACACAGCTAACCTCAGTCTTTCAGACTTTGAGGCCCATTCTCTTAATTACTATGAACCTTGTCTCTCCATACTTCACCTTTCAGATAATTCTGGCTTCTCTCTTTTCCCTAGAAGAGCTTGGAAGTGAGATTCATGAGTGGCCAGATCCAAATTCCTCAGACTTATCCCATAGGAACCTGCGATGTGAAAGAGCCGAAAAGCTGCCAACCTCCTCACCTGGAACTAGTGCACCCTGTGGCCTTTTCCACTTATGTATCAGGATACATAGAACACTGATGGTCATGAGATCCAGATTCAGCATCTCAGTTTTAGTGTTTGTGTCATCTTGGATGAATCACTTAATCCTTCCAGCCTTAGTTCCTTTTTCTGTGAAGTGGAAGTGGTGAGAACTATACTTGTCCAAAGGTTGGGAGTGGCCAGTTGTTCTCATTGTCCATTTTTGCCCTCTTTTAGAAACTTTTGAGCCTCCTATATTTGAGGCTGTGCCCTGACTCAGATTTGTAGGTCCAGGATTGCCCTGCAAACGATTAGCAGTTTCTGAACACAATTTATTCAACAAGATGTTCATTTTTCTCTACTGCTTGTTGCCTTTTGAGTTACAGATTCAGACATTACTTTGGAAGCTCCTTGAGGTCATTTTTCTCCATTAAGAACTGTTAACAAAATCATTAAATCCCCCTGATCTCTAGCCTAGCTTTTGGGATCCCAGCCCTTATCCTCTAACTGCATGCATAGTCCCCATACCAACCAGATGAATCTTGGTTTCCGGAACACATCTAGCATTTTTCCCCTTTTGGGTATCCTTATTCCTGTGGCTCCTTCTGTCTGAAACAGCCTTTCCATACGACTCCACCAATGTCCACCATCTTAAGTGCAGCCCAAATGCCACATCTTCCCTAAAGTTGCCTACAATCAGCTCCAACCAGAATTAATCTATCCCATCTCTATGCTCCACAGAAACATGCTGGCCTCTTCTACACTAACATTCCATAGTCTGTGTGTGTGTGTGTGTGTGTGTGTGTGTGTGTGTTACTGCTTGTGTTTCTCTTATCATTTTTACTAGATTGGAAGAATATTGAGGGCAAGATCCAGGTTTGCCCATTGCCATGCGATAGGGGCAGTGGAGTGTGAGGGTTAAGGCATGGGCTTAAGTCACACTGTCCAGTCTAAAACCCATCTACATGATGTTCTAGCTGCATGACCTTAGGCAAGTTAATTCAACTTTCTAGCCTATAGTGTCTTCATCTGTACCTACCACATAGGGAACGTCTGAGAATTAAATGGGATACTTCATGTAAAGTACTTAGCAAGTGTGTGTGTGTGTGTGTGTGTGTGTCTGTGTGTGTGTGTGTTAGTCACTCAGTCGTGTCCAGCTCTTTGCAACCCCATGGACTGCAGTACACCAGGCTCCTCTGCCCATGGAATTCTCCAGGCAAGAATACTGGAGGGGTTGCCATGCCCTCCTCCAGGAGATCTTCCTGACCCACAGATCAAACCTTCCTCTCTTTCGTTTCTGCATTGGCTGGCAGGTTCTTTACCCACTGAGCCACCTGGGAAGCACACCCCGCCCTCATGCCCGTTCAGCTTATCTAACACTAACTACCTCCTAAAGGCCACATCTTCAAATACTATCACATTGGGGATTAGGGTTTCAATACGTGAATTGCAGCAGGGGAGGGGACATGGAGTAGGGAACAAAAATTCAGTCCATAGCAAATATCTACACATTTCCTGTACTTTTATTGAGCTAGTCTAGGGACAGAGCAATAAACCGAACAGGTAACAATCCTTGTCTCATGGAGTTGTACTCTAGTGGGAAGAGTAACTAGGCCGTGTGTAGCTGAAATAACCGCTTCTCTAGGTGCCCACATCCTGATCTCCCTAACCTGTGAATATGTTGCACTACAAAGGGGATTAGGTTGCAGATGGAATTAGCATTGCGAATCAGCTGGCCTTAACATAAGGAGATAATCCTGGACTTTCTGGTTGGCTTCAATGTCCTTTCCCCATAAATAGAAGAGGGAAGCAGAAAAGGGCAGAGTGATGCAGTATGAGAAAGGTTTGACCTACCCTTGCTGATTTTGAAGATGGAGAAGGCGGACGATGAGCCAAGGAAATGTGGGTGGCCTCCAGAAGCTGGTAAAAACAAGGAAACTGATTCTCCCGATTGATTTAAAACAGGAATGCAGCCCTGATGACATCTTGATTTTAGCCCAGTGAAACTTGTGTAGGACATCTAAGCTCCAGAACCATAAGATAATAATTTTGTATCACTTTAAGCCACTAAGTTTGGGGTAACTTGTTATAGCATCCATAGAGAATGAATACAGGCATTATTGCTGCTGCTAAGTCGCTTCAGTCATGTCCGACTCAGTGCTACCCCATAGACTGCAGCCCACCAGGCTCCCCCGTCCCTGGGATTCTCCAAGCAAGAACACTGGAGTGGGTTGCCATTGCCTTCTCCAATGCATGAAAGTGAAAAGTAAAAGGGAAGTCGCTCATACAGGCATTAGACATGTGCTATTTTGTGCTAAGTGCTTCAGTCATGTCCAGCTCTTTGCAACCCCATGGACTGTAGCCTGCCAGGCTCCACTTGCCATGAAATTCTCCAGGCAAGAATACTGGAGTGAGGTGCCATTCCCTTCTCATGGGATCTTTCTGGCCCATGGATCAAACCCAGGTCTCCTGCACTGTAGGCAAATTCTTTACTGTCTGAGCCACCAGGGAAGTTTTACAGGCCGTATATATAACGTGGTGATCCAAGGACAAAAGAGCAGAAAAAGCCAAGGACAGTCTTGGAATGCACGAATGGAAAAACCAGACCTTATCGTCCTTCCTTCCCCTGTGTTGTAACTATTAACAGATTTCAGGTCCTCCTGAGCAGCATAACTGTCTCCCCTCCTACCCCGTAGGGAGAAGATATTTACCTTACGCCCCCCTCCCCTACCCAGTATATGTGCCTCATCCAAGCAGCAACTGACCTGCAAGACCCCTATCCCACTCCCTGTACCCTGGGTATACAAGTGGACGAAGGACCCTTGTTCAACGTCAGTTCTCCCTTGAGCTGGCCGCCTGTTCTAATAGTGTCTCCCAGTCTAATAAACTTTTTTTCCCTTTCGTTCTGTCTCACGTCTGGAAATTCTTTTCCAACCTGCGCCCGGACCACGACATTTTTGGTGGCCCATATGGGGAACGTGGGGTCTCTTCCCCCACCTCCTCACTTCTCCTTTCTCACAGGGACCCTCTGCAAACAGGTAAGCGCTATGGAAGCCACCGAGGAACTCTGGCCAGGGTTACCGTCTGGTGTGTTCTAAATGCCGCACTGTTCACTGAACCCCAGTAGCTGCTGCCCGAATTGGTGAGGGTCTCTCCTTTTCCTTCTTTCCTGAGGACTAGGCCAACCAATATTGTGTGGGCACGGGTCAAGCACTTAAAAGCCATTAGGGTGCCTGCCACATGAAGACTCCCATGTAAGGATAAGGCAGACACAGAACGGGTCAGGCCACAAGGACATCCGCCCCCAGCAAGACAACTTCTGTGCACCGTGTCAGGCGCATGTGGTTGAAGCAAAACAGAGACCATTGTCCCCTCGCCACCCCAATAGGATTGTAAGGCAGATTCCTCAGCCTTCTTCCCTGTCACTTTCACTTCTTTCCCTTTTGGTCCAGATTGATTTACAAGAGCCTAGTTGTTGCCTCTGAGCCACCCCGGAGAAGGCAATGGCACCCCATTCCAGTACTCTTGCCTGGAAAATCCCATGGATGGAGGAACCTGGTGAGCTGCAGTCCATGGGGTCGCTACGAGTCGGGCACAACTGAGCGACTTCCCTTTCACTTTTCTCTTTCATGCATTGGAGAAGGAAATGGCAACCCACTCCAGGGTTCTTGCCTGGAGAATCCCAGGGACGGGGGAGCCTGGTGGGCTGCCGTCTATGGGGTCGCACAGAGTCGGACACGACTGAAGCGACTTAGCAGCGGCAGCAGGTGTTGCCTCTGAGCCATCCCAAGGGCGCCTTCTGCATTTCAGGGGATTGCCAAATGGTGATTCATCCGGTTGCTCCGGGTGAGAAATCTCTTTCTCTGCCTGGGTCACATGGTGCCTTAGCCGCACAGTTGTCAGAGATCACCTCTCACTGTCAGCTGTGGCTGTTGGGATGGTCAGCCATTTTTGTGCCATTAGCGGCCCGGAGACATCACTGAGACAAAAAGGGACACCTTTTTGCCAGTTGGTGACTTTACCCATCCTCTCATTCCATGGCATATAGGCTAAGGATGGGTTCTGAGCCTATCTCAGACTCACCTCTTGGCTACGTTCTCAGAAACTGGACAATTTTGACCCTGCAAAAGGCCTGGCCTCAATACAAACTGGGGGACCCAAAAAAATGACTGAACGGCACACTAGCTTTTGTCAATAGCAGGGAAAGGACTCAGCATTTCCATACGTCAGTCCTTCATGGCTCTCAGTCAGAATCCGGGTTTGAGGGACTCATGCCGCATGTGTTTTTCTGTTGCCTCCCCATCTCCTGTCCCCCTCTGTCTCTCTCTCATCAGACTTCCTAGACAACCCCTACTTGACCTTTATATCCACATGAGCTCTAGGAAAGAATTCTGAGGTTCCTTTGGTTCAGGTCTTTCTCCTATTTTCAGAAGCTTGAGGGATCAAAAACTCTCCTAACATTCTAAAGAATTCCCTTCTAACTACTCCTGTTTCTCAGGGTGGAGAAAGACCAAGCTTTCCCCACTCCTGCAAATTCCCTTAACCCTTCAGATTCTTCTGATGGGACAAAGACCTCACTTCCCACCAGAGGGACAATCCAAGATTTTTATCAGCTGATCTGTCCCTGATATCGGAGTCAATTTGAGCACTAGTTGCTCTATATTTTAGCTGTAAAACTATGACTACAGAAAGGAAAGATTACTTTTTGACACAGGATGGCCGTAATATTCTTTAGACTCTGGAGAAAACTGGTTAAAATGAATTTTTTTTTTCTTGGAAACTGCAAAACCGGTTCCTTTTGCATATGCAATTACAAACAACTAGCTCTTTAAAAGGCCTGCCTACGGGAAAGCTTGAGGTTAACCCTTTCAATGTCCTTGACATACAAGGTCTGCTTTGCCTGAGACCTCAGCCTTGGGCAAATTAGAACTTCAAGCACAAAAGGGATGTGTCAAAAAGACATTTTAAATCTCAAGCGGAAAACTGAACTCAACTGAAGCTTCATTAACATTAAGCATAATATTTTCATTGTGCCTAGGTTTCAGTTCAGTTCTGTCGCTCAGTCGTGTCCGACTCTTTGTGACCCCATGAATCACAGCACGCCAGGCTGCCCTGTCCATCACCAACTCCCATAGTTCACTCAGACTCACATCCATCAAGTCGGTGATGCCATCCAGCCATCTCATCCTCTGTTGTCCCCTTCTCCTCCTGCCCTCAATCTTTTCAGCATCAGGGTCTTTTCCAGTGAGTCAGCTCTTCGCATCAGGCGGCCAAAGGATTGGAGTTTCACCTTCAACATCAGCCTTTCCAATGAACACCCAGGACTGATCTTTAGAATGGACTGGTTGGATCTCCTTGCAGTCCAAGGGACTCTCAAGAGTCTTCCCAACACCACATTTCAAAAGTATCAATTCTTCTGCACTCAGCTTTCTTTATAGTCCAACTCTCACATCCATACATGACCACTGGAAAAACCATAGCCTTGACTAGACGGACCTTTGTTAGCAAAGTAATGTCTTTGCTTTTGAATATGCTGTCTAGGTTGATCATAACTTTCCTTCCAAGGAGTAAGTGTCTTTTAATTTCATGGCTGCAGTCACCATCTGCAGTGATTTTGGAGCCCAGGGAAATAAAATCAGCCACTGTTCCCACTGTTTCCCCATCTATTTCCCATGAAGTGATGGGATCAGATGCCATGATCTTAGTTTTCTGAATGTTGACCTTTAAGCCAACTTTTTCAGTCTCCTGTTTTACTCTCCTCTTTCACATCCAAGGTAAGGAGCAGTGGCTGCACTTTGTTGGAGTAGCCGTGAAGAGATACCCCACATCCAAGGTAAGAGAAAACCAAGTAAGACGGTAAGCACTGAGAGAGGGCATCAGAGGGCAGACAGACTGAAACCACAATCACAGACAACAGGCCAATCTGATCACATGGACCATAACCTTGTTTAACTCAAGGAAACTAAGTGGGACCACCCAAGATGGACAGGTCATGGTAGAGAGGGCTGACAGAATGCGGTCCACTGGAGAAGGGAATGGCAAACCACTTCAGTATTCTTGCCTTGAGAACCCCATGAACAGTATGAAAAGGCCTAGGTTTATTATAAGTTAAATATTGTTATCTTGTTATATACAAGTTTGTCAGCAAGGAAAGTACCTCAAATGAAGAAACTTAAAAAAAATGTAAATGAGATATGAGCTTTTAGACAAACTCTATTAAGAATAATTATAATTTAGAAATGTCTGTCTGAAACAGTCTCTCCAGATTTTGGTAACCTGAGTTTCTAGGGTTGTGCTAAACTAAGTGACAGAAGTTCATTGAATAGCTAGGTAATTTCCAAAGAAAATGAGATTCTGAAACTTTCATTACTGAACACTAATTTCCTCTTACAGAGAAACTACAGTCTCCTGTTTTACTCTCCTCTTTCACATCCAAGGTAAGGAGCAGTGGCTGCACTTTGTTGGAGTAGCCGTGAAGAGATACCCCACATCCAAGGTAAGAGAAAACCAAGTAAGACGGTAAGCACTGAGAGAGGGCATCAGAGGGCAGACAGACTGAAACCACAATCACAGACAACAGGCCAATCTGATCACATGGACCATAACCTTGTTTAACTCAAGGAAACTAAGTGGGACCACCCAAGATGGACAGGTCATGGTAGAGAGGGCTGACAGAATGCGGTCCACTGGAGAAGGGAATGGCAAACCACTTCAGTATTCTTGCCTTGAGAACCCCATGAACAGTATGAAAAGGCCTAGGTTTATTATAAGTTAAATATTGTTATCTTGTTATATACAAGTTTGTCAGCAAGGAAAGTACCTCAAATGAAGAAACTTAAAAAAAATGTAAATGAGATATGAGCTTTTAGACAAACTCTATTAAGAATAATTATAATTTAGAAATGTCTGTCTGAAACAGTCTCTCCAGATTTTGGTAACCTGAGTTTCTAGGGTTGTGCTAAACTAAGTGACAGAAGTTCATTGAATAGCTAGGTAATTTCCAAAGAAAATGAGATTCTGAAACTTTCATTACTGAACACTAATTTCCTCTTACAGAGAAACTAGAGATTTTGGACTATTAATGAATAATGTTTGATGCCATCCTGAGATGTTCTCTAGAATTTTTTTTAAAGAAGTTATCGCTGGTATTTATGTTCACCAATCTATAGAATATTAACATAAAGGTCATTTTTTGGTTGCTTAAGGAAAGTATGATGTGTGTTTTCAGGAAAGAAGGTATGAGGAATGAAAGTACATTTTATGAAGGAAAAAGGAAGTAGGTCTGACTTACAGGGGGCTGTTTCAGGATAGGAGAAAAAAGTAATGGGTACAGAAAGTGATAAGAAGGTTTAATGGAAAGTGGACCCCAAGGGAAGAGTTTTGTGCATAAATACAAGTTTTCTTGTGATGTTGAACTGCCTTTATAATGAATTTTAAGTTTCTTTACCTCTAAAATGATCTGTTCTATGTTTACCTTTGAAATATTTTGTTAACTTTGGCTAAGTGAATAACTATTGTTTCACAGTGATTTATATGATCCTATCTGACTGTTACAAATCCTTTTGATACTTATTGAAAACACTTCCTCAATCATTTGACTTCTAGCTAAATTTGGGATGCTCCAGAGGGCTCCTGAAATATCCCAAAGAGAGATGTTAAACTATCTGAGTTCATTTGATATGTTAAATTACATGGGAAATGTTGGAGGAGTGATGAATCTTCTCAGGTTGTATGGTTGATGTCATTTATACAGATATCCTAGAAATTACAAAAAAAAAAAAAAAAGACCCTCACGGTTAGACTTTTGCTATCCTGGTGTCCTTCCAAACATGGCAACAGTCTACTCCTAAATCAGGGAATTAAAAACGGGTGAACAATAGCTGTAAATCAAAGAGTAAGGGCTATGAAAAATCCAAGATGGCCACTTGGCTTTTCCCAGCTCCCTGACAAACCTCATTTTTATTTGATGAGCTAAAGCCTTCCCTGGCTACAGGGTTAATGCCCTCATAATGAAAAAAATCATGTTTCACTGAATATTAAGTTTTGTTAATTGTTAAACTGAGTTTCTAGTTTCATTAATTAAGGTCTAGTGTTTACTAAGACTCACTTCTGAGATAATTCCTTGTTCTTATGTTATATCGCTAAAAGATTTAACTAAGTTATTAAAAAGGACACTCTAAATTTGTTTCTAATGCTTATCTGAGTAACCAATCATCAGATAAAGATCAGATGCTCTGTGATGTACAATCAGGAGATTAACACCAGGCTATAGTCATTTAACAAATGAAGTCGGATGATCTGGGGTATACTGGGCTCTACCTAATGAAAGTTCTTGGCTTATAATTCTTACTTATGACCTTACTAATAACTGCCAGCTATAACTATATTATTTTCTATGTCACTTGTTTCAGAAGATTGTTTCTTATGTTACCAAATGTGTAACTGGCCGGTGATAAAATGCTGATATGCAGTTCCATATGAGATCAATGGTTGTAATAATGTAACTCTAGATACAGGAAGAAGCAACAAGAGGGAATATTTTCCTGGACCAAGAGGCCAGTAAAATAGGTATGGTCCAGAGACTTTTGCTACTCGCAAGGCCTGGTCCAATAACAGCACACGGAGTGGCCTGTTGATGGAATCTTCCCGAGACCTGGGAAGGAGCCTTCCCAGCACCGCAGGACACAGTGGCCATGAACTGCCCCCAAAGCATGGTCAAACATGTGGCTATGAAGGGGCCCTGCTGACTGGAGGTTGGCACTGGCCAGCTGCCTCTACAGAGATTACATTATAACCACTGCAAGCTGCTGGCCTCCAACACCCCCTGAAAGGAGTTCACGGTGGAGATCAGAAATAAGGCACTCTGTGCGTCTGGGAGAAACCCAGAAGAACCTGCCTTCAGATAGTCAGATGTTTTCAGGTAAAGATTTTATAAGCGCAAATTCTTGCATCTTCTCATACCTAGAGAAACACTAATGACACGAACCGATGTCTGATCCTGTTTCTCCTGACTAGGTCCTCAGAAGCTCTTCTACTTCTATTCATCTTTGGGCCACGTACTTTTAACTTTCTTGTTGTTTCTTCTAGAATACAACAAATCTCTAAGTGATAGATTGACAAGAATATTCCCTGGCCAACACCCAGACGATGCTGAAACAAACTGCCTTATCATTCCATGGATTTCCCATCTCCTTCTGTAAATTGTAAACGCCCGCTAGCAGAGAGCAGGCAAAGGGAACTCAGAGCCTCACGACACCCCTGTACAGCCTGAAGAAGCCAGAGTGGTCATCGCCCCTTTTCCTTTGAAACTGAGTCCCCAAATGTCTGAGAAGGGAAATAGGTAGATAGACACGAGCAGGGTATCCAAAGGGACCAAAGAATTGGCCCTAAAAATAAAGAGAGGGAAGAATGTGGTGACTCAAGGGCAAGAGAGCAGATAAAACCAAGGAGCATCTTGGAACGCAGGACGGAAAAACCATACCCTTATCATTCTTCCTTCCCCCGTGTTGTAACTATTAACAGATTTCAAGTCCTCCTGAGCAGTATAAACTTTCTCCCCTCCTACCTCGTAGAAAGAAGATATTTACCTTACTCTCTCCCACCCCCCACTCCTCCCAGTATATGTGCCTCATCCAAGCAGCAAATGACCTGCAAGACCCCTATCCCACTCCTTGTACCCTGGGAATACACGTGGACTAAGGACCCCTGTTCAACACCAGTTCTCCCTTGAGCTGGCCCCCTGTTCGAACAGTGTCTCCCACTCTGATAAATTGTATTTGCCTCTCATTCTGCCTCATGTCTGGAAATTCTTTTCCAACCCGCACCCGGACCACGACATGTAATGTATGTCACATGGCAACAAATCCAATGGAGAAACTTGGAGAGGGGGGTGGGAGTTGATTGTAATTTTAAACAGACTTGAAAGAGGAGGCTCCAGTGACTTTTGAGTAAGTGCTGAAGGAACTGAGGTAGTTAGCCACGAAGAGTGCTCCTGGCAGAGGGCGCAGCAAGTGTCGAGGTAGAAGTTTACCTGGTATTCGGGGGAATCAAAGAGGGCAGTACAGATGGAGCGGAATTTGTGATGGGGAAAGTAAGAGGAGACAAAGTCAGAGATAAAGGAATGCTTATTTGTGTTCGGTTTACTCTGAATAAGACAGGACGGCCCAGGAGGATTTTTGAGTAGCAGAGTGACAAAATGCAACCTACATTTTACAGGAATCACACTCGTGACACATTGACAGCAAAGCAGATGCAGGGAAGGCAGTAAGCAGAGGAACCAGTTTGCACACTATTGCAGTATCCAGGCTGCCTGTATCTGTGGCTGGACCATGGTGGGAACGGTGGAGGTGGCGGGCTGAGATCTGCTTCTGCATATCTCTTGAAGATAAAATCAGTGAGATTTTCAGATAGTGTAGAGGTGGGATAGAAAAGGAGAAAAGTCAAAGATGATTCCACAGGGGCCTTACGCAACTGACAGGTTGGAGCAGCCTTCCCAGAGACGGGGAAGACAGCAGTGTGAGCGAGTCTGATGGGGAGGATCCAATCAGTGTGGGTGAACTCTGGGTATCTGAATCCTTCCCACTCCCCCATTCTTTGCATTTAGCTTACTTTTCCAAACAACCCAAGACACATATGCATAAGGAATAATAAAGAGTCAGTGGGAAACAATATCTACTTCAATTCACGATGGGATTGGTTTCTGTACAAAAAGGGTTCGGACAAAACCTGGATTAGGGAAGAGATGTAGCCCGAGATGCTCTACAGTGAATGCTTGTGTCGCCCCCAAACACAATTCATACGCTTGAGTCACAACCCACAAGGTGATGGTGTTGAGAGGTGGGGCCTTTAGGAGGTGATTAGCTCACAAGGTTCTCAAGGCAAGAATACTGAAGTGGCTTGCCACTCCCTTCTCCAGTGGACCACATTCTGTCCGACCTCTCCACCATGATCCGCACGTCTTGGGTGACCCCACATGGCTGGCTTAGTTTCATTGAGTTAGACAAGGCTGTGGTCCGTGTGATTAGATTGACTAGTTTTCTGTGAGTATGGTTTCAGTGTGTCTGCCCTCTGATGCCCTCTCGCAGCACCTACCGTCTTACTTGGACCTTTAGGAGGTGATTAGCTCACAAGGTTCTCAAGGCAAGAATACTGAAGTGGCTTGCCACTCCCTTCTCCAGTGGACCACATTCTGTCCGACCTCTCCACCATGATCCGCACGTCTTGGGTGACCCCACATGGCTGGCTTAGTTTCATTGAGTTAGACAAGGCTGTGGTCCGTGTGATTAGATTGACTAGTTTTCTGTGAGTATGGTTTCAGTGTGTCTGCCCTCTGATGCCCTCTCGCAGCACCTACCGTCTTACTTGGGTTTCTCTCACCTCGGACGAGGGGTAGCTCCTCACTGCCGCCCCTCCTGACCTTGAACGTGGAGTAGCTCCTCTCGGCCCTCCTGCGCCTGTGCAGCCACCGCTCCTTGGACTCCACCATGAACAGTATGAAAAGGCAAAAAGATAGGACACTGAAAGAGGCACTCCCCAGGTCAGCAGGTGCCCAATATGCTACTGGAGATCAGAGGAGAAATAACTCCAGACAGAATGAAGGGATGGAGCCAAAGCAAAAACAATACCCAGCTGTGGATGTGACCAGTGATAGAAGCAAGGTCCTATGCTGTAAAGAGCAATACTGCATAGGAACCGGGAATGTTAGGTCCATGAATCAAGGCAAATTGGAAGTGGTCGACATTCTAGGAATCAGTAAACTAAAATGGACTGGAATGGGTGAATTTAACTCAGATGGCCATTATATCTATTACTGTGGGCAGGAATCCCTGAGAAGAAATGGAGTAGCCATCATGGTCAACAAAAGAGTCCAAAATGCAGTACTTGGACACAATCTCAAAAAATCTCTGTTCGTTTCCAAAGCAAACCAGTCAATATCACGGTAATCCAAATCTATGCTCCAACCAGCAATGCTAAAGAAGTGGAAGTTAAACAATTCTATGAAGACCTACAAGACCTTTTAGAACTAACACCCAAAAAAGATGTCCTTTTCATTATAGGGGACTAGAATGCAAAAGTAGGAAGTCAAGANCACTTGGGATGGGAAATAGATGGGGAAAAAGTGGAAACAGTGTCAGGCTTTATTTTGGGGGGATCCAAAATCACTGTAGATGGTGCCTTCAGCCATGAAATTAAAAGACGCTTACTCCTTGGAAGGAAAGTTATGATCAACCTTGATAGCATATTGAAAAGCAGAGCATTACTTTGCCAACAAAGGTCCATCTAGTCAAGGCTATGGTTTTTCCAGTAGTCATGTATGGCTGTGAGAGTTGGACTGTGAAGAAAGCTGAGCGCTGAAGAATTGATGCTTTTGAACTGTGGTGTTAGAGAAGACTCTTGAGAGTCCCTTGGACTGCAAGGAGATCCAACCAGTCCATTCTGAAGGAGGTCGGCCCTGGGATTTCTTTGGAAGGAATGATGTTAAAGCTGAAGCTCCAGTACTTTGGCCACCTCATGGGAAGAGTTGACTCATTGGAAAAGACCCTGATGCTGGGAGGGATTGGGGGCAGGAGGAGAAGGGGACGACCGAGGATGAGATGGCTGGATGGCATCACTGACTCGATGGTTGTGAGTCTGAGTGAACTCCGGGAGTTGGTGATGGACAGGGAGGCCTGGCGTGCTGCGATTCATGGGGTTGCAAAGAGTTAGACACAACTGAGTGACTGAACTAAACTGAACTAGGTCACAAGGGCAGGGACCCTTGTGAATAGAATTAGTTCCCTCATCAAAGAGGCCTGAGAGGACTTCCATGGTGGTTCAGTGGATAAAAATCTGCCTGCCGGTGTAGGAGACATAGGTTCAATTCCTGTTCCAGGAAGATTCCACATGCCTCAGAGCATGCACCACAACTGCCGAGCCTGTGCTCTAGAGCCTGGGAGTTGCAACTGCTGAGCCCATGTGCCATAACTACTGAAGTCTGGAGCCTTAGGCCTGCGTTCTGCAACAAGAGACACCACCAAATAAGAAGTCTGTGCACGATAAGGAAAAGTAGCCCCCCACATTTCACAACTAGAGAAAGCCTGTGTGCAGCAAAAATTAAAATATTTAAAGCAACAACAACAACAAAAAAACAACAAAGAGCCCTGAGAAAGCTTCCTTGCCCCCTCTGCCATGTGAGGACACAGAGAAAAGATGTCAGCGAGGAAACGGGCCATCATCAAACACCAAATCTGCCATGCACTCCTCTTGGACATCCCAGCCTCTAGAACTGTGAGAAGTCTTTCTGTTTATCAGCCACTCAGTCTACAGTATTTCCTTTCAGTTGCCTGAATAGACTAAGAAACTGGACCAAGGAGGGCTTGGATTTAAAATGCTGGCCTTTCAGAGCAGACTCTGAAGGTTGCGCCATCCTCTTCCAGTCACCAGCTCACAGGCAGGGAAGCTGGATCAGGAAGATGGGACGTGATTCATCATACTGACCCCACTCACTGGTGAAAGTTAGCCAGGAAATAATGAAGGTTCCCCCCGCCCCCACCAGCTTCACTGTTGCTCCCAGTTGAAGGGGCCACTAAGGGGAGGAAGTGGGATGAGGCAAGGCTGAAACCCAAGCAGAGAGGCAGAGACAGTTCCATCAATGCTTATTGATTAGAATTCAGTGTTTTCTTTGCCCTACGCATACTCTGCCCGTCTGTGCCCTGGAGCTTGAGCCCTTTGTTCGAGGGCAGGAGTTGGCTCTTGATGTTCTTCTTTAGTTTCTGAGACAGAAAAACTTATTTTTCCTCTCTTCTTGACAGAACAGAAAAACTCTGTAGTGAGAATTCTAGGGCAGGCAACAGGCTCTTCCCAATTTGGGAAAAGGAGTGAAACAGAAGGACTACTGAAGATAAACTAGAGTGATTAAAAGACACTTTCACCCTGATTGTTCTGGATGAGGAAGAAGAGTGGATTGCCATGAGGCCAAAGGACAAAAGGAGCTTTAAAGAAGTTAATGAGGTTTGAGACAGCTTAGAAATGAGATTGCATGAGTCAACAGCGACTCAAAACATTTCTTAGTTGGACGGGTTTTAGTATCTGACCATTTTTTCTTCTCGAGTTTGAGTTTTATATTCACAGTCTTCAATATCTTTGCATTGCCAAATGACACAAAATTCAGTGGAATCCTTTAATTCAGGGTTAATATCATTAGATCGTGACTATTAAATATTTCTTATAATATCAGACTTGATACTGCAAAGGATGAGTGTGGGTTTAGAGGTTCTCACTTAGTTGTGGAAACCGCTTTTGGGGGAGAGATGTTTCTCTTGTAGTCTAGTTTCTACTTAATATATTGCCAAACTTCTTTAAAGTGTGTACTGAGAGTTATAAAATGTAATACCTAGTCATTTGGTATACTTCGCAGTCAACGTGAACGAAGATGCTATTACAGGAGGAGTAAAAAGATATGGAAGACATTTTTTTTCTGTCTCAGGAGGCTTATATATCATGACTCCTACTATGAACAAAGAATACTTTCTATGTTTAGTTTATCCTTTAGTACCACCCTTGCAGGAAGATGCTGTTCTTCCCAATTTACAGAGAATACTGAGGTTTAGAGGTCATAGACCAATATCACACAAAGAGAAAGGGGCAGGCTGTGGGTTGGGATTCAAGGTCCATGCTCATTTCATTACTCTCAGCTCATTCTAGTGAATTTGCTAGAATCTCGAAGTAATTTCCAATGATTACTGCTATTCTCTGTCTGGCAGTCCATAGCATTTTTCAAGTCAAAAAATCTTGGAGAAGGTAAGCAATTCTCCCCTCTCTAGGTGCTTGGATGTGACCATGGTGGATCCAGAACGCATCGTTTCTGATCTGATAGCTTCCTCCCCTCCCTGGCCAGAGGGTCAATGTTTTTTCCACAAGGCTGGGAGCCCCGCTCAGATGGTCCATTCCCCCCCTCTTTCCGGAGGGAAGATGACCCTAAGGCGACCTGACGTCCCTTCCCAAGGGAGCTGCCATTCCGAAGGCGGCCGCCAGGGGGTCCCCGCTCCGCTCGCGCCCTCGCAAGAGAGCCGCGCTCCGGGTGCCGGTGGGGGCTGCTCCGGAGCGGCGGCGGCGGCGGCGGCGGCTGGAGCCGGGTGCTCGCTCGCCCGCGCGCTTGCTGAGACCGCGCGCGCTGGCCTGGGAGCCCCTCACTGGATCCGCGAGCGTCGCCCCTCCTGCCCCGAGCTCACCCTCTTCCTCTCGCGCCGCCTGCAGCTGCCCCGGCGCGGGGAGCCGACAGGGCCCCGGGGCTGAAGGTAAACCCCACGGTGAGTGAGAACTCGCTCCGAGCGAGGGGAGGTGCGCAGCTCGCAGCCGCTCGCGCCGGGTCGCGCCCGGGCGGTTTAGAGGCGCGGGGCACACCTGGGGCGCGTGCAACTGGAGGGCGGGAGGCGGCGGACCCTGCTTCCCCGCCCGCCCTCCGCCTGCTTCCGGGGCTGGAGTCCGCCTCAGACCCCTGCCCGCGTCTTGGCTTCTAGCAGCCTCCTCCCGCTCCCTTCCCGGGTTGGAACGCGAGTCCTCCCCGGGCTCCGGGGCCTTGATTTTTAAAGATCTATCCGTGAAATCGTTCTTCTCTAGCGGAGGAGGGGGCGGGTACGACTCTGTCCCCGAATCCATCCCGGATCGCAGATGATTGCAGAGTGCATGCTGGACTGTGGGTGGCGGGAAGACAAACTTTTACCAAAGTGCGCCCGGGCAGGGGGACCACGTTTAGGGCGTCTTGGTATTGAAGGCGGAGGCTCGGCTCGGGACTGCGAAGGGGAAACTCCGCTGCGTCGGCCGGGTAGCCCCGGGGATTGCTGATGCTTCGCGGAGGGAGAGGGTGTGTAAAGGGCGTACAAATCCTTCGGAACCCCTGGGCCAACAACTGTCAAACATCTGGAATCCCAGCCCCTCCCTTTCCCTGCACTCAGGAAGGTGAAAACCCTTCAACTTTCCTGATTGCTCCTCCCTGCCTTTGGACCCCTCTGGAAGGGTACAGGGCCGACCCCCGGCGCCTGGCAAGTAAGTACCAAACCAACACCCCAGATTTCTCAAGATCCCCCCCTCACCCACCTCCCTGACCCCTCCCAGACGTCCGCCCCGCAGGGACCACGCGACAGAGCCGATGGAGATCCAGGCGAATGGCCTTTTGTTTCTCGGCGTTTCCCCTATTGTTCGCCTTTCTAACATCTGGCGGGGCTCGGGAGACAAGGAAGCCCCTCTCGTCCTCCTCCCCGCCCCCTTACGCCAGCCTCCCGGCCAGCTCGCGCCCGGGAGCCTGCCTGGGGCCGGCGAGGAGCCCGACCCCCGTGGGGCCGCCCCTCCCGGGCCCTGCGGTGAGGGGCGGAGGGAAAGTTGTTCCTTCCCCGCCTCCTCCGCTGCCTGTGGCCCCGGGCGCATTTCTCAGATCTTATCCCTGGCGCGCGGCGGAGCGCAGATCCAGAAGGTGCCGCTCGCGGGAGAGAGTGGAAGCGAGGTGCTGCCCCAATCCCGGGTGCCCCTTTCCTGTGAGTTCCATTGGATTCCAATCTCCGCCTAAAGGCGTGTGGTTGGCCCGTTGCCAGGCAGTGGGCCGGGATCAGGGCAGGTCTGATAGGCAGACAGCAGCTAAGTCTAAGGCTCTGAGTTTCTAAGGGCCGAAGGGCAGGCGAGTCGCCTCCTTAAGGAGGGCGTGTGTGCAGTGCTGTGCTCAGTTGTGCCCGACTCTGTGATACCATGGACTGTAGTCCGCCAGGCTCCTCTGTCCGTGGAATTTCCCAGGCAAGAACACTGGAGTGGGTTGTCATTTCCTTCTTAAGAGGATCTTCCCCACCCATGTCGGGAAAGGTCCCCTTCTGTAACTCGGGTCTCCTGAGTCTCCTGCATTGCAGGCGGATTCTATATCGCCGAGCCACTCTCTAATGGAGATGTAGAAATAACCTAGGAAGCCTCGAGACTTTGCTTAGAAATAGGAGTGAAGCGGCTCCCTCCAGAATGAACCTGGGGTCCTGACTTCGCACAGCGCTCCAGTGTAAAGCCCGGGTACCCTCTCAACATTTGTTAAGAGCAGACCTGGAGGACCCAGCACTGACTGTGTAGACGTTTCCCAGTCCCTGCGAATCTGTGTCTGGGAACCGAATTCCCCTGTGAGCGCGCCGATGAGGTTATAACGACCCTATTATTACTCTGCCTTTCCTATCAAGTTGTGTGCTTACACATGGTGCTTATTCTTAGTGACCGAGGATTATTAAAGACCTAGGACTTACGCCTGAAACTAATATAATATTGGAAATCAACTATGCCTCGGAGGATAGGGGGAATAGAATTTGGGTAAAAATGTAGTAGCCACTCTCAGAGGGCAGGGTCCCCAGATGGTGCTCCCAGGTTGCTTAGCTGGTGAGGGGAGACTGTGTCTATACACCTGTTGGAATGTATACCTGCACATAGCCTTACATATATATACTAGTGTTAGCTTTTTCCGTCTGACCTACAGTCAGTGCCTCTCCCAGGAAGGCTCATGGAGGCTCTCTTTTTTTTTTTTTTTTTTAATCCTTCACTTTTTGATCTGTGCCCCAAGCCAAGGGAGGGAGGAAGCTTCTGTATGAACACCTGTGACCTTGTGCCCACTGGAAGGCTTTAAGTAGACGCTGTGCCTCTGCACAGCTACAGGAGTTTGCTCTACCAGAGTGGGAACTTTTGAGCTTCCATTTTTAATAAAGAACAAAGGAGGCGAAGTCGGCAGAGAGGACACACGGAACACATTCTCCAGTAATTTCTGGATGTTACCAGTGGGACCCACAGAAGAAAGAAAGCAAAATCTTAGAAGCACCAGAAGGCACTTTGCATTATGAAAATGATCCCCAAGGAAGGATTCCTTTCAATGTTAGCAGCAGCAGCACTAGAAAAGCAGGAAGCGCCTTGGTTGCCCGAGAAGTGTCTAAAAGCATCATTAACAAAGTGAAAGGGCAATGTCTGTCCCAGTCTACTCCAGTAAGGAAAATAGGGTAATTATAGTGAGAGATAAGCTTGTATGACTTCTTTAATTTTAGAATTAGAAGAAGACCCTCCCCAGCATTGAAGAAAAAAAATACAGAGGTGAAAATTAAAACAGAAGGAGGAGGGATATTATAAATAAGGCTCCATTGAACAATCTTATCCAATTGCTCACATGGAATAAATTTCTGGAAATTGGATAACTAGGTCTCAGGGGTTAATGTACTTTTTTTGTGTGTGACATTTAAGATTGCTATATTGTCCTGTAGGAAACTCGTGCCAGTTACCATTTCCCTATCAATACATAGGATTTTTTTCTTCTGTACCCTGCACCCCACTGATACTCTACATTATCACTCTTTTTTTTTTAATCTCTACCAGACTGATGAGAGGGCAGTATCTTATTACCTTCTTTACATTTCTCTAATCACAAATGAGAATAAACGTTTTTCATATTGTCTGTTAGTATTTCTTGTGATGTTACCAGTTTGTGTCCTTACCTATTTTTCAGTGAGAATATTCTCCTTTTTCTGACTAGTGGTGCTCTTAATAAAAGCATCCCAGAAGTCACTGGTACAATCAGACAAGCTTTATTGACTAGAAGTGCTGATTTTCTTTCCTTCTGCATTATTGCAAACATTCGACAAGACTGCAACCATCAATTGCTAAAGTAACTGACATGGTCCCAGGAGAATCATTAAGATCATGCAAAGGCATGATGAGAGAAATTCATGGAAAATATCAAATGTATACTTTCTGCTTTGCAGCTTGCATGTCCCAATTCCTTTATAGCTTGTCATACTTTTTAAAAATTTGCAACACCTACTGATGAGTTATTGTCACTAAATGGATGATATAAATTTGCTCTGTTGTCTGATCCTTCTGCTGATAACCAGTATACTGTGATCCAGACCTGGTTCTTGTTCTTTTAAACTTTTCTTCTAACTTTTGAACTGAGTTTTGTTTTAATACTTTCTCAGTACAACTGTGTTGGAGTTTAACTATCCACCTATTCAACTACGGATGAATCTTGAGTCAGAACCGTTTAGCAGCAGGCTATGAAAACAATAACAAGTAAGGGCCTTCCAAGAGTTGAACTGGATACTGTCTGTGATGCATTTGGGTAGCCACAATCTCTCTGTTAATTCTTGCTTGAAGGTAGATGATTCTGAAATGGGGTGGAAGGGAGAGAGAAAGGAAGAGAAAATTCATTTCAACTAGAAGGTGAATTAATACAGATGAAGGACCACACGAGAAAATTTAAGTAAATAATCTGCGTAATCTAGGTACAAAATAACTTTCAAAAAGATAAAGTATATTAAAGTGTCATTTATTAGTAAGAAGATTAGTTTATTTAACAAGCAGAAAGTGGCCTTCTAGTTGGGAAGAATCCAGTGTGAAATTCTTCCATAGTCTAACAATAGATATTTCATTTAGGTACAAAACAAACAAAGAAAAGACAGATATTAAACTTCTCTGCAGCATTTTCCATGCTTTTAAGTGTCAAAATCACATAATATGTATTGGGAATGAACAATGCTCTTTGTATTAGAATCATAAGCTCTTAAAAGTTGAATGAGACTTTAATGGTCATCTCATTCAACCATCTAATATCATTACGGATCTTCACTGTCTTACAGCAATAAAATACCAACCCGCAAACTTTCTATCATTTTAACCAAACCAGGCTGAGAAGCAAATGGGTCCAAAATTTCCATTTTCTTTTTTTTTAGAGTAGGGAGACAGGAAAGGTTTTAACTCTATGGGATCTTATACAGGCTCTTGTAACGTGCTGAACTTTCCTAGAATAAACAATCTTGGCAGCAAGAGAGTTAAGTCATTGAGGTGTTAGATTTTGCAGTATTCTCTGAGCTGTGTCCTCTGGCCATTGGTTTGAGGGAGTTCAAAAGCAACAAAGCTAAGCAAGTACAAAAGAGCAAAAGGGAAGAGGAACAGAGAATAAAAGATGGGAGGGCAAGTCCTCCTCTAAAACTGTCTTCAGGACTTCCTAACAAGACTCTTGATCACCCAGGGGGTGGTAGGCATCACCTTGTTTAGAGAGGTGAATGTGCAAGGCCATGTTCGATGTTGCAAGGCCAAACTTCAGAAAAAAATGACCATTACCCAAACCACCAATAATCCGGTCGAGGGGAGCCATGGGACGGCACAACAAGCCTTAAAAAGAAGATGAAGGAGGATGAGAAGGAAAACAAGATTTTGGGAGAAACAGAATTTTAATTCTTAGAATACATTAATACCTTATCTCCTCCTGAGTAGTGCTGTGAGTTTCTGAAAGAAGTAGAAGCATCTTCTGATTTCCACTCGGACAATCTCCCAGGCACAGTGACTGTGTTTCTTATCTCTGAGGAACCTGTCTATCCTGTTGAAATATCTCCTCAGTTCTAGGTTGCTCGGCTGGAGGACCAGAGCTCCTGAGGGTCTCCTGAGAGTCTCCTCCTGGCTGAGAGAGGCTCTTCTCTCTCTCTTGCGTCTTCATTTTCCTCCTCCTCTTCTTCCAAGCATTGCTCCAGGTACTGCAGCTGGTGATCAAGTCCGATCTGGACTTGTCTCAGCTGTTTCTCTTCCCAAGTGGATTGGAAGGTGTCTTGAGTGAAGATGTGGAAGGCTTGTCTGGACATTTCGTAGAAGGCCTCCTTGATGTTCCTCTTCAGAGGCTGGGTATGTGAGAGGATCTCTTGGGGCAACTCGAAATCTTTTCTTTCTTGTAGACACTCTATAGGAAATGAATTGCTCATCCTGCTCAGAAGTCCCAGATTCTGCCAGGTGACTCTCCTCAGGCGAACATGCAGCGAGTTACAGTCCAGAGAGAGGGTGCCAGTGATGAACAGACCCATGAGGCCCACCAGCCACACATACTTGCGACTCACATCAGGCTTGCTGATCATTTTTCCCCCTCACCCATGGAGGTGAAAAATCCACAAGACTCAGAGGTTGACAGTGAGGTTGTAGGTCTGAAATATTCCTTTGTGTGCCTTTTATACACCTGGGTATCTTTGGTGGGGAGGAGTTTTTGCATTAATCATCTTATGATACTCAGCATTTCAGCTTCTTTGCCTGTGAGGCTTTTTAGATTTGGGGTGACTACACTGACTTTGGAAGTGCTGTCTTTTTTTTTTTGAGAAAAATGAGCAGAGCATTATGATTGTGTTATCATCGATGGCTGGATGACCCATCCCAGTACGATACAATCGTCAGCACGAGACAGAGGCAGACTGTTTCAGAAAGCCCTGAAAGCTATGATTCTATATACTTGCTCACCCAATGCTGTTCAATAAGAGAGAGCGATCCTCCAAGAAAATATTTCTTTGTACCTGGCCCTATAACCAAACCTCTTCTCTCAATGGAGTTAATCGTAGACGTTGATCAAATGACTATGATTATTTGATTGCAAGGCCACTAGAACATAATATGGTTGAGGTTTTTTTCCAGTCTTGTTAAACTTCTATATTTGGATATTTCTCTTTTATTTGAGTTTTTTGTGTCTCAAGAAAGATGAAAAACAGTGTGGATCATTGAGCATGGCACTTATCGCATAGAAGACTAGACAAGCTTAGTTTTGTATTGCCACTAGAAAATGTGGGAACTCTCCAACTGTCCTTTCCTGTAGTGAAACCTAAACCAGCACTTACCATCCCCACCTAGCATTTTGTATGCCTCTGATCTCTTTCTTAGAAATGCTCCAGGGGCTTGTATACTGGGGAAAATTTTTCTGCCTCATTAACTTCTCTCTTACAGTATCTAAACTTTTAGATGTGGTTTAGCAGTATTTTAAAACTTTAGTTTAATTTTCTTGCTGAGAAGCTCTGTGTGCTGTAAAGATTTTTTGTTCTACTAATTCACACCTGGACCAATATTCCTGGGGTAATGATGGCTGTCCATCATTTATGATTTTCACTTTCTTTGACCAGGTAAGCTTCTTCTGGTATGGTCAAAGAAAATGGATTTTTTCCCTCCAGGAACCTGAAATGGGATGCCATTAAAGAAGGCTAGTTTTAATTACCACCTTAAAAAAAAAGAAATGCATTAATTTTTAATAAAGTCATTTTAGAATGGTGAGCAACCACAGTTCCTCAAGCATGGCAGACTTTGACTGGAAATTTGGGTTAAAATGTTCATGTCTAAATTAATTGGCTGCACCAAGGATTAATTGTAGACAAGTGAGATTTCTTAAAATCCTGGCTTTTTGGACTGATTTATTTTGAGAAGAAAACCTACTACATATGTTACTTTATGTGCTCTCTCTGTATAAACTCTGATTTTGCAGAGATATTTTGTGGGATGACTAACTTAGAAAAATAATCAGGAAAATGAGACCTTTTATATAGGATTGTAAACTGACACAGACTTCTTGGAGAGCAAAATGGTGATATATATCAAAAGCCTTAAAAATGTACATGATCTTTGACTCAGAATTCTCCCTCTAGGAGTTTATCTCTAAGAAATAATGATGGATGTCTCTAAGGACTTAACTGTCAGGAAGTCATCACAGCAAAAAACTGAAAACAATTAAAATGTTCAGCAGTAGGTACTTGGTTAAGTAAATCATCAGTAGAAAATGTCTGTGCAAGCATTCAAAATTATGCTGTGGGATTATACTTGGTTACTTGGATAGACAAGCTTTGCAGCTTAAAAGCAAGTTTACATGGTAGTATATAGAGTCTGTTAAATATAAACACATGCATATATGTACAGAAGAAAAATCTAGATGTATGTATGCTACAAACATTAAGAAAAATAAGAAGTATGAACTATGCATTTATAAACTGTGTGTATGTATGCATAACAATAAGTATATGTTTATAAAATGCCAATGTCTTCTGAAGGCCAGACCTCCTTCCATACCTCACACTACTTCTTATTCCTAAAGCTTCTTGAATTGTCTCAGTCAGAACTGCTTGTTCCTCTTTGGGGCCTTTACAGTGCTTTGTCCTCCTTAATTTTGGCTTTTTAAAGTGAATAATTATATGAGAGCTGAACTCCCAATTTTGTGTCCCTCCACCTCTACCCACTCAGGGAACTTAGCATAGTTCCTGCTGCTTTGAGACAGTTTCATTGAACTAACAAGCTAAGAGTTTGTTCAGTTGAACTTCTGTGCTAATAGGTTCTGCCAGTGGGTGATGGAGGTGGCTGGAAATTTGGCTATTGTCCACCACCTTGAAGGTCCCTGTATTTTCTGTCAAGGACAGTTTTGTCATCTTATCCCCCTTACCTCAAATTTCTTCCCTTTATTGTCATTCCACATTTTATCCTCATTTATTCAAAACCTTATTTTTAGCATCTACTACATGCCAGTCACTGGGCTAGCTCTTGAAGAAGGAGGGGTAAGATAAGTCCATGATCTCAAGGGGTCCATGGTTGAAGAAGCAAGTATGTTCTGAGTGATTTGGGTACAGGAGAAATTCCTAGGTCTTTATTATAGCGTGCACCTCATTCCTCGTGTGCTGATGATGTTGACAATATTCATGACAAGAAAGGAAAGATTGACATGCATGTTGTCTACCTTTTCACCATTAGAATTGCCTGATTTAACAAATAAAAGTACAGAAGACCCATGCAATATTTGGGATGTACCTGTACTAAAAATCCTTCATTATTTACCTAAAATTTAAGTTTAACTGGGTGTCTTATATTTTATCTGGCAAGCCTATATACCATGCCAGCCCCACTGACCTGTTAGAGCAGAAGTGAAGTGAAGTGGCTCAGTCGTGTCCGACTCTTTGCGACCCCATGGACTGTAGCCTGCCAGGCTCCTCTGTCCATAGGGTCTTCCAGGCAAGAATACTGGAGTGGTTGCCATTTCCTTCTTCAGGGAATCTTCCTGACCCAGGGGTCGAACCAGGGTCTCCCATGCTGCAGGCAATCTCTTTACCATCTGAGCCACCAGAGAAGCCCAACTCAGTCATGAAGGCCTCTGCAGGAAACTTTTCCTCTGCTAGCTGTCCACCTCACGCACAGGGGCATTTGACTGTGTTTCTCTGCACTGGTTTTACTTGTGCACCCCTCCCTGACACCTGTGCACACTCCGAAGAGGGTACCTGCCATACAAAGACAAAACAGTACACACACACAGTCACACATACTTGTCATGATCAGAAGCATTATTGGGTGATCAGTGTTGGTCATGCCTCTCTTCTGTAAAAGCCATGCCATCTGACTCCCTCTCAAAATACAATGAGAAAGTCAAAAAGAATGACAGTGTAAGGAAGCGTTTTTATTCCATACTTTGTGTTCCACCACTGCCCAGTCTGTCACTGTGGGCTATGTGTTCGCAGGCTAACATTGTTCCATAGGGCCTCCTAGTTTGGAGCTAGTGGTAAAGAACCTACCTGCCAATGCAGAAGATGTAAGAAATGCACATTTGATTCCTGAGTGGGGAAGATCCCCTGGAGGAGGGCATGGCAACCCACTCCAGTATTCTTGTTTGGAGAATCCCATGGACAGAGGAGCCTGGTGGACTGCAGTCCATGGGGTCTCAAAGAGTTGGACAGATCTGAAGTGACTTAGCATGCATCGTTCCATGATATTGCTCTCATTTCTCTAGATCGGGGGAAAGGTGATTATCAGGGCTGTCCTGTTTTCAGTGGAACTGTGTGAATTTGACATGGGGATGACATGATTACTGGTAATGGGTGAGACACAATTTGACAAAGTGAAGATGAGGCATCTTGGTCTAGACGAGATAGCCGTGACTCACTCATGCATTTGGCATCGTACAGCAAGACTGATAGCGCTCCAGGAAAAGGCAAATTTTGAACCAGAGTGAGCCTAATATGTTGATCACACACATGTTACATTACTCAGTGCATGTAAGTTAGTCATTGTGTTTGTGGGGTCACTAGGTGATTGAGCCCAGTAGGGAGCTTGAAGATGGGAAGCCTTGTTGTATCCATGCCTAGCGCTGCTTTCCACGTGGCGTGCAGACCATGGCCACCACAAAGTCATGTGGGACTGTTTTAGCCCAGACCAACCCTGACGCTGTGACCACTTGGTGTTTCCACTGCCTCCCACGCTGGGGGCCTCCTCTCCCCTGGTCCTTTCTTCATTGTTCTTCTCTTGATGATGTACCTGATATGGAAACTCACAGTGACTCCACAAGTAACAGGTGGATGTGTTCATATTGTAAACATTTAAACACTTCAGATAACGTGAAAGCGGGCTTGCCAGCTCTGCTCCCCATCATGTCTCTCTCCCCTGCAGTAACCACAGTTATCAGTGTGGTAGGTCCTTGCTTGATATCTGTCTCCCCACCAAACACTAAGTTCTGTGAGCACACGTCCAACAGCTGGCTTGTCCGCTGCTCATTCTTGAATGCCTGCAGGGCCCACAGACGTGCAGACACCTGGACCACTGCCTTGCAGATCTATAGCATGGGAGTAGGGAGACTTGCCCTTATGTTTTGAAAATTACCATAACAGGATTATAAAGATTGTGCTATGCCTTGAAATTTAAGCCTGAAACTTGTATCTCTGTGACTGTATATCCACATTTGGATATGATTTTTTAAATCTGTGTTACTATAAATCCTTAGTGAATATGAAACCCAGGGAAAATGGCTCACCAGACCTGGATCAGACAGGCCCAGTGCCTTTCACAGCACCCTGCCCATACTAAGTACTCAGTAATTATTTGTTGGATGACCAAGGGAAGATAATGAAGCTTTGTCTCTCAGTGACAGGGAAGTTATTTGTTGGTTTTAGTTCTGGTATAGAGACATGGGGCAGGCAAAGTCAGGTGCTGGGGAATTTTGAGAAGTTCACAGAATGGTAGATGGCAGCCAAAGCAGTCATTTCAGCATCCCCTCCTTCTTCCACTGGTTTGTCTTTGGAATTCCCAGGGGCTGGTTAGGTCATGAACACCAGCATACCTCCATGCAGGTAGTATCACATAGTTCTGTGTTATTTGGTTGACTCATACATCTTTGCCTCCAGGCAAGACATATCTCTTACTCAGTTTTGTATGCACGGTACTTCTTCAATAAAGACATCAATGTTTGTTGAATGGAAGCCTGCCAGGTGACGCTTTTATTCTTCTTAAGTTTGGGTGTTAACTTGTGCTGAAGAAACTGCTAAGTGGTTCCAAAATCAGGACTTCCCCCTCCCCTGAATGTTGTCACTTCTCTGTATCATGTGCTTCCAGCGATCATCACTTTACCGCATCATCCTTAGGGAGGCTGAGTGGACAGACTTCTCGCTGTCTCTCTTTCACAGCCCAGCTTCAAATGATGCATACAGTAACTTCCTCCATAGGGCTACTTGGAGCTTTTAGAAAAGGATCCCTGATGAAAAGAGACTTCACCTGGTGAAATAAGTATGTACGTAAATAAGCATGCACCATCGGTAAACCTACCCTCAGTTTGGGGTTCATCAGAACAGCCTCCATCCGAATTCTTGTTCCACTCTCGTTGCTCTTGGTTCATTTTAACACTAATGGGGCTTTCACTTTTGAGATGGTGGTAAGCATTTCAGATGAGAAGAGGTCACCTCCCAGGATAACCCTCTCTTTTACCCACTGAATGGATGTGGATTTCTCCCTAGACCATATTCAAATATGCCTGTGGTTTGGAAAATCGCAAGAGTAGAGTGAGAGATAGACAGAATGTCCTTTTGTCTAGGGTAAAAATTTTAAAAAGGAATTGCCATGACAGAAAGAGGGGTAGTATCTTTTTAAAATTCTTGTCAGTTTTCATGTGGTCATAAGATTTCCTAACATTTATAAAGAACAAAGAAAGGCATTATTATGGAAAAATTTAAGTGGACTTTTCTTTGACAGAAAATTCACATGCTCCAAATTTTAGGCTTTTTTTTTTAGTATCTGAGCAATGCCTGGTTTTTGGGATGTTGTCTAGAATAATCTAGTAGAGCCATGGGGTGCCATGCTGAGGGGGCTTTTTTCTTCCTGACAAGTCTCCTGCCTCTAGCTAACCTGTGAAGTACAGACTCTAAATCCTAGAATTTAGGGTTGGAAGGGCACTGAGAGACAGACTTGGGGCTAGAGGGATAAAGTGACTTGCCCAAGGTCACAGTGGTACTTGGGGGTAAACTCAGAGAGGGCAAATAATTCATTTAAGCCTAAAATCAAAGGCTCTCCTTCCTCTTTTCCCTCCTTTGTGATCTTCCAGCATATGCCCCTCATGAAACATGCCAGATATGTATCCGTGAGTTCTTGGCAGATGTCAACGGGACTGAAAGTTGGCTTGGTTATTTCACTTCTCCCAGTTGGGGCTACAAGTGTTGGAGAAGGTAGTATTGATAGTTTCCCAAGAGTGCTGTAGTAAATTTCCATGAACAATGTGGCTTACAATGATAGAAATTTATTCCCTAATAGTTCTGGAGTCTAGAAGTCCAAAATTAAAATGTCATTAGGGCCATGTTCCCACCAAACCTTCAAGGGAAGACTCTTGCCTCTTCTAGCTTCTGGTTAGTGCTGGAAATCCTCGGTGTTCCTTGCCTTATAGACATATCACTCCACTCTCTGCTTCCATAGTCAGATGAAGTTGTCCATGTTTTCGTGTGTCCCCATGTCTTCCAGACAATGCCTTTGGTATTCTTTGGTAACAATCTGCATAGTTACTAATTACAGTAAAGATACTGTTATGTAGTAGATACTAAGTACCAACTCTTTATGTAAATTATCTTTAATTCTCATAGCCACTACACAATATATTAATCGATGTTATTCAGTTCAGTTGCTCATTCGTGTCTGACTCTGCGACCCCATGGACTGCAGCATGCCAGGCCTCCTTGCCCATCACCAACTCCCAGAGCTTGCTCAAACTCATGTGCATCAAGTCAGTGATGCCGTCCAACCATCTCATCCTTTGTTGTCACCTTCTCTTCCTGCCTTCAATCTTTCCCAGCATTAGGGTCTTTTGCAATGAGTCAGTTCTTCGCATCAGGTGGCCGAAGAATTGGAGTTTCAGCTTCAACATCAGTCCTTCCAATGAATATTCAGAACTGATTTCCTTTAGGATGAACTGATTTTATCTTCTTGTAGTCCAACGGACTCTCAAGAGTCTTCTCCAACACCACAGTTCAAAAGCATCAATTCTTTGGTTCTTGGCTTTCTTTATGGCTCAACTCTCACATCCATACATGACTACTGGAAAAACCATAGCTTTGACCATATGGACCTTTGTTGGCAAAATAATGTCTCTGCTTTCTAATATGCTGTCTAGGTTGGTCATAGTTAATAGATGTTATTACCTTCAGTTTAAAGAGAAGGAAATGGAAACTTGGAAGTATTAGGTAACTTGCCTGATATCACGTGTCTGGAAATCCACAGAATTAGGTTTCAAACCCAGGTCTGTCTGAGCCTAAGTTGTATATTTGCAAGATGTAGGGGTTCTAAAGGTTTGGTATAAAATCCACTGTGTGTGTATTTCATTCCCAAAAGGATCTTAAGAAGCTTATAAGTATATGTATGGGTTTCTCAGGTAGCTCAGTGGTAAAGAATCTGCCTGCCAATGCAGGAGATGTGTGTTCCGTCCCTGGGTTGGGAAGATCTCCTGAAGGAGGAGATGGCAACCTGCTCCAGTTTTCTTGCCTGGGAAATCCAATGGACACAGGATCCTGGCATGCTACGGTCCATGGGGTCACAAAAGAGATGCAATTGACCACTGAGTGTACACACATAAATATATATAACCCAGGAGAATAAAAACAGTTAAAGAAATTAGAGTTGAGAGAAAACAAGAGCAAGAAAACAAGATGAAGACAGGTGCAGTCTGAACATAAGTGTGCTTGTCATAATGTCTAGTGTTATGGAAGAGAGATTGCAAAGCTGTCTCTAGGCTTTCTAGAAGCAAGGCGGAACTATGCCTTGCTTCCCTGGTATCTCAGATGGTAAAGCATCTGCCTACAATGCAGGAGACCCGAGTTTGAACCCTGGGTCAGGAAGATCCCCTGGAGAAGGAAATGACAACCCACTCCAGTATTCTTGCCTGGAGAATTTCTCGGACAGAGGAGTCTGGCAGGCTACAGTCAGTGGGGTTGCAAAGAGTTGGACACGACTCAGTGACTGACACACACGCAAAGTAACCACAGTATCCAAGAGATAAAACAAACTAGCAGCAAAGCTAAATCCTCAGTAGGGGCAAAGCTCTTCTTTTTTTCTTTTTTGTGTATGTGGCCATATCACATGGCATGGGGGATCTTAGTTCCCCGACTAGGGATCAAACCCGGATCCCCTGCATTGGGAGCTCGTAATCTTAACCACTAGACTACCACGGAAGTCCCAAAGCAAAGCTCTTCTTGGTGCTGAGTCCTGGGGGCAGTTTTCCCTGCAGTCTTTCTGAAAGAGAGTGCAGTAGGATTTTCTGGACAAAGACCCCAGCAACTTCCTTACAGGAGTAACTGTCACCACCATCACCACCACATGTATTGCAAGCCTGAATTTTTTTTCAAAAATTAATAATTAATTACTTTTGGCTGTGCTGGGTCTTCGTTGCTGTGCGTGGGCTTTCTTTAGTTGCAGCGAGCCAGGGCTACTCTGTAGTTGCAGTACTCGGGTTTCTCCTTGCCATGGCTTCTCTTGAACTGGAGCACAGACTCAGTAGTTATGATGCACAGGCTTAGTTGCCCCGTAGCATGTAGAATCTTCCTGGACCAGGGATCTAACTCATGTCCCCTGCATTGTAGGCGAATTCTTAACCACTGAACCACCAGGGAAGTCCCAAGGCTGAATCTTGTAACCTCCCTCGGTGTAGGTGGATGTTAACATGGCCAGTGCAAAGTTACTTGAAGCTTTCTGCAGCAGCTTGTTGAGTTTTCTCCTGTCGAGCTGCGAAACGGAGTTCATGAGTTCTGGATTGGGATAGCCTTTCTTCATCAGGGCTCCAAGTGTGGAAAAGTGTAGTCACATATGTTGGCATTCCCAGGACACTCAGTGTGGAGAAACTGCCCTGACATTTCCAGAGTCCCTGCCCAGATCCATTTCTGTGTTTCCTATTATATGTACAGAGGAACTTTGGGGAAAACTGTCTGCAGGCATGACTCTCTTCCATCTAGCCAGAACTGGGGATACAGACTATTTTGTCATATTGACCCAGTGCCATCAGCAAAAGTGAAGTGTGTGTTGGACTTCCATGACGTTGTGGGCTTGCTTTGCCACACTCGTCTAAGGGCGATAGTTCTAGATGTGGGAACTCAAGCAGGCAGCCTGTGGTTCGACTCTGCATCAAGGGGACTTTTTTCTCTTCTGAGAAAGCTTTTTTGTAAGTTGGACAGCTTAAAATTCAAAGTGAAGATAGACTTGTGCCCCAAATGTTGTAGATAATTAAATGTTAAGACATCCTCTTGGAACTATTAATTTTGTAAACTCAAACATTTTTTATATAAGAATAGAACCCATACATGGATGGCCTCAATGCTAAAACTTTATATTTCCAGGAATAGTGCACTTAAGGGAGCAGAAATTGACATTACCCTATAACCATCCCCACTGGTAGATGGCAGTAATACTCACTGCTAAATGTGATAAGACTGTTTCTCATGGAAGATCCATGGGACAATGAGTGCTAAAATGATCTGTTCCCTATAATTTCATCCATCCATCCATTCATTCTTCTTTGAGGATATGATGCCTGAAACAAGATAGTGTAAAAAATAAAGAAGTGAAGAGGTTGGTGTGTCATAGAGTGTCCAGATTTTCAGACAGTAAGAATATAGTATCAATAAATCTTTCATCCAATTTTTGTTGATGGGTGGGGCTGTGTTCCCTCCCTGTTGTTTGCCCTGAGGCCAAACTGTGGTGGAGGTAATGAAGATAATGGCGACCTCCTCCAAAAGGTCCCATGCATGCACCCTGCATTCAGTGCCCCCAGTCCATGCCTCTGCCAGATTTACTGAACATGGCCCTGCCCATCAGAACAAGACCCAGTTTCCCCTGATGGAAGCTTCCATAACCATCAGAGGGCAGAGAGAATGAAAACCATAATCACAGAAAACTAATCAAACTGATCACATGGATCAGCCTTGTCTAACTCAATGAATCTGTGAGCCATGCTGTGTAGGGCCACCCAAGATGGACAGGTCATGGTGGAGAGTTCTGACAAAACATGGTCCACTGGAGAAGGGACTGGCAAACCACTTCAGTATTCTTGCCTTGAGAACCCCATGAACAGTAAGAAAAGGCAAAGAGACAGGACACTGAAAGATGAACTCCCCAGGTCAGTAGGTGCCCAATATGCTACTGGAGATCAGTGGAGAAATAACTCCAGAAAGAATAAAGGGATGAAGCCAAAGCAAAAACAATACCCAGCTGTGGATGTGACTGGTGATAGAAGCAAGGTCCGATGCTGTAAAGAGCAATATTGCATAGGAACCTGGAATGTTAGGTCCACGAATCAAGGCAAATTAGAAGTGGACAAAGAGGAAATGGTAAGAGTGAATGTCAACATTTTAGGAAGCAATGAACTAAAATGGACAGGAATGGGTGAATTTAACTCAGATGACCATAATATCTACTACTGTGGACAAGAATCCCTTAGAAGAAATAGAGTAACCTTCATAGTCAACAAAAGAGTTTGAAATGCAGTACTTGGATGCAGTCTCAAAAATGACAGAATGATCTCTGTTCATTTCCAAGGCAACAATTCAGTATCACAGTAATCCAAGTTTATGCCCTGACCAGTAATGCTGAAGAAGCTGAAGATGAACAGTTCTATGAAGACCTACAAGACTTCTAGAACTGACACCCAAAAAAGATGTCCTTTTCATTATAGGTGACTGGGATGCAAACTAGGAAGTCAAGAAACACCTATAGTAACAGGCAAATTTGGCCTTTGAGTACAAAACAAAGCAGGTCAAAGTCTAACAGAGTTCTGCCAAGAGAATGCATTGGTTATAGCAAACACCCTCTTCCAACAACATAAGAGAGGACTCTACACATGGACATCACCAGATGGTCAATACCAAAATCAGATTGATCATATTCTTTGCAGAAAAGGATGGAGAAGCTCTGTAGAGTCAGCAAAAACAAGACTGGGAGCTGACTGAGGCTCAGATCATGAATTCCTTCTTGCCAAACTCAGACTTAAATTGAAGAAAGTAGGGGAAAACACTAGGTCATTCAGGTATGACCTAAATCAAATCCCTTATGATTATACAGTGGAGGTAAGGAATAGGGATTAGGCCTGATAGACAGAGTGCCTGAAGAACTATGGATGGAGGTTTGTGACTTTGTACAGGAGGCAGTGATCAAGACCATCCTCAAGAAAAAGAAATGCAAAAGGCAAAAAGACAAACTGGTTGTCTGAGGAGGCCTTACAAATAGCTAAGAAAAGAAGAGAAGCAAAAGGAAAAAGGAGAAAAGGAAAGATATACCCATCTGAATGCAGAGTTCCAAAGAATAGCAAGGTGAGATAAGAAAGCCTTCTTCAGTGATCAATGCAAAGAAATAGAGGAAAACAATAGGATGTGAAAGACTTGAGATCTCTTCAAGAAAATTAGAGATACCAAGAAAACATTTCATGCAAAGATGAGCACAATAAAGAACAGAAATGGTCTGGACCTAACAGAAGCAGAAGATATTAAGAAGAGGTGGCAAGAATACACTGAAGAACTATACAAAAAAAGATCGTCATGACCCAGATAACCACAATGGTGTGATCACTTACCTAGAGCCAGACATCCCAGAATTCAAAATCAAGTAGGCCTTAGGAAGCATCACAATGAACAAAGCTAGTGGAGGTGATAGAATTCCATTCAGCTATTTCAAATCCTAAAAGATGATGCTGTGAAAGTGCTGCACTCAATATGCCAGCAAATTTGGAAAACTCAGCAGTGGCCACAGGACTGGAAAAGGTCAGTTTTCTTTCCAATCCCAAAGAAAGGGCAATGCCAAAGAATGTTCAAACTACCTCACAATTGCACTCATCTCACACGCTAGCAAAGTAATGCTCACATTCTCCAAGCCAGACTTCAACAGTATGTGAACCGTGAACTTTCAGATGTTCAAGCTGCATTTAGAAAAGGCAGAGGAACGAGAAATCAAATTGCCAGCATCCCTGGATCATCAAAAAAGCAACAGAGTTCCAGAAAAACATCAACTTCTTTATTGACTATGCCAAAGCTTTTGACTGTGTGGACCACAACAAACTGTGAAAATTCTGAAAGAGATGGGAATACCAGACTACCTGACTTGCCTCTTGAGAAATCTGTATGCATGTCAAAAAGCAACAGTTAGAACTGGACATGGAGCAACAGACTAGTTCCAAATCGGGAAATGAGTACGTCAAGGCTGTATATTGTCACCCTGCTTATTTAACTTGTATGCAGAGTACATCATGAGAAATACTGGGTTGGATGAAGCACAAGCTGGAATCAAGATTACTGGGAGAAATATCAATAATGTCAGATACACAGATGACACTGCTCTTATGGCAGAAAGTGAAGAGGAACTAAAGAGCCTCTTGATAGAAGTGAAAGGATTCTGAAAGAGTTGGCTTAAAGCTCAACATTCAGAAAACTAAGATCATGGCATCCGGTCCCATCACTTCATGGCAAACAGATGGGGAAACAATGGAAACAGTGACAGACTTTATTTTCTTGGGCTCCAAAATCATTGCAGATGGTGACTGCAGCCATGAAATTAAAAGACGCTTGCTCCTTGGAAGAAAAGTTATGACCAATCTAGATAGCAAAAAAAAGCAGAGACATTACTTTGCAGACAAAGGTCCATATAGTCAAAGCTATAGTTCTTCCAGTAGTCATGTATGGATGGGAAGTTGGACTATAAAGAAAGCTGAGTGCAGAAGAATTGATGCTTTTGAACTGTGGTGTTGGAGAAGACTCTTGAGAGTCCCTTGGACTGTAAGGAGACCCAGCCAGTCAATCCTAAAGGAAATCAGTCCTGAATATTCATTGGAAGGATTGATGCTGAAGTGGAAACTCTAATTGGCCACCTGATGCAAAGTGCTGAATCATTTGAAAAGACGGTGATACTGGGAAAGATTGAAGGCAGGAGGAGAAGTGGACGATAGATGATGAGATGGTTGGATGGCATCCACTCAATGGACATAAGTTTGAGTATACTCTGGGAGGTGGTGATGGACGGTGAAGCCTGGCCTGCTGCAGTCCATGGGGTCGCAAAGAGTCAGACATGATTGAGTGACTGAACTGAACTGAACTGAAAGAATAGAGGGTGTTACAGGTGTTATGAAGGAAATTAACAGGATAAGAGGGTAATTACAGAGGTGATGGCTGAATTGAGACTTGAAGGATGAGGAAGAATCTGCAGTATTAAGATCTGGAGGGTGGGCATTTCAGGTAATGAGAACAGTAGGTTCAAAAACTGTTATGGGAAAGAATTTGGAATATTCAAGAAACACAAAGGAGATTGGTTGTGTTGAAGTGAAGGGAGTGGAGTAATTGGTTCTAGGATACATTGGGGTTGGATAGGGCATGGTAGGCCATGACAGATTTCCAATTTTATTCTAAGGTTAGTGTAGATACATGAAAGAATTTTAAGCAAGAGAGTGGCATCATGTGACTTCTGCTTTGAAGAGATCACTTTGGGGACTCCTTGCTGGGAGCTGTTTGGAGAAGGGGGAAGAATGGAAGCAGAGAGCCTAGGATGAGAGCAGATATTTCAGCAGGCCGGGTTAGAGTTATGGAGGCCTAGATAAAGGTGGAAGCAGTGGCGATGGAGGGAATAAGATGATTTGAGAAAAGCTGTTTATGATGTATTTGGGTTCAGGCTAGCACCTGTGATCACCAAAGGCAGTGTTCCAGAAACACCATCGATACCATTTGATTATAAGGTCGTTTTTTGATAGCCAGTAAGTAATCTCATTTGGCATTACATCTTTAACTGGATGGCCTTCAAGTAGGGTAGGTCCCTTATACTTCAGACAACAAAATAAATAATTTACTTCATTAGACCTGGGTTGGGATTGAAGCTTGAATTTCCCAGGTTTAGCTTGAGGCTTAAGTTTCTGAGTGTCCCCTGATACACAGAAATAATGCATACCCCTGTATGCTTCAGCCTTTTTAAATAAAACCATGTGTCTCACAATCAATTTAAATCATGGATTGCTATCTAGAGTCAAATCATAATGGAATTTATAATTACTATAATCATATAGTTCTGAAGTTAAGAAAGAGATTGTAATCTGTTAATTACAAAATATAGATGAAAGCCTGCATATAGCCAACAACTCCAGTTTTCTCCAGTTTGGTTTTTCTAAAAAGTTTCAGAAATGTCTAATTGTCAGAAGTATCAGTCTGTACTCTGACACAAACTATACTACCACGAAACATAGGTATTTGACAGGTTGGGTCAAGATGTTCTTGTCACTAAAGTCAAGCAATGACAAACTTTTCTTGTGTTACAGAAACATTTTTAAATGAAATGGTTATTTTTCATTTCAAGGTTTTTAGGAATGTTTTTCTTAAACTTTTGGCACTTCTGATGGTTTACCTGGAGTAGAAGCTAGGCTGCAATGTTATCCTAGTTCTAGATTACCAGCTACTTTTAAAATAATTAATTTTTGGATTTTTGTCTGCACTAGGTCTTCGTTGCTGCACAAAGGCTTTCTCTGGTTACAGCAAGTGGGGGCTACTCTCTAATGGCAGTGCTCGGGCTTCTCGTTGCACTGGCTTCTCTTGTTGCAGAGCTTGGGCTCTAGGGTGCTTGGGGTTCAGTAGGTGAGGTGTGTGGGATCAGCAGTTGTGGTGCACAAGCTTAGTTGCCACATGGCATGTGGAAGCTTCCCAGACCAGGGATCGAACATGTGTCCCCTGCATTGGCAGGTGGCTTCTTAACCACGGACCACCAGGGAGGTTCCTAGGCTAGCTAACTTAATAAGGACATCCAAAAACATAGAATGGCTCAAACCTGATTGGAGTATTTCTCACTCATATGTAGTTTGGAACTTGCAAGAAATCTATTTTTGTGGAAAGATAGTTTCAAATTCTACTTGAGTGAGAGATACTCATGCGCTGTGGTTGGCTTTTTTCCTCAAGAAGTGATCAGGCATCAGACATTTTCCGTCTTGTGGCTCTGCTATCTCCCTTGTGGCTTCCAAGGTTTCTGAGCTCATCTTTATCAAGCTGGGGCACATGGCAAGAGCTGGAGGGATGTGCATGGGAGTGTGCTATGGGTAAGGCTTGAAGGGGCACACATCACTTCCAGTCACTTCCCACTGGCAGGGACTTAGTCACATAGTCAGAGCTACGAGGGAGGGCTGCCAGGAAATTCAGTCCAGCCATGTGGCCAGGAAGATGAGGGACTGCCTTGGTGAACAGCTAGCCCATCTCTGCCATGCTTCTGATCCCTGTGGAGAAAGTCTAGCCATCGGGATGTGTTGGCGGCACTGGTTTGAGTTGGCTTGGAGATTGGGCTGGCATGAGGGGACACATTGTAGAGACCCAATAAAGTTGTTTTTTTTTTAAATACACTTGAAGATAATTGAAGCTGTCACCCACATGTAGCTTTCTAGTAAGGTTACTTATTTATTTTCTGAAGAGTAGAACAAAAGGTGTTGTTGAAATAGAAGATTCTTATTCTTTTTTTCCCCAAGGGCAATACAAATAAGAAGAGAAATGATTAATTTCTGTCTTTTTTAAAAAATATATATTTTCCTTGCAAGAAATTCTATTTTTGTGGAAAGATACTGTCATTTGCTTTTTTAAAACAAACCAAAAAAAAAAACAAAAACAAAACAGAACCCATGGACCTTATTTCCCAGGGGGACCAACATGGAGAAGACAGTCCTTCAGTACCATCCACAGCTAATACTGCATTGTGTGTTAACCATTCATCAAGCATAGTATGACCAAGTTTCAAACTTATTTCACTTTAACACCAAAAGAATTTGGCAAGATCCCATTTTATAGTTTTGAGGAACCAAGGCTGCAAAAAGTTACATATTTGGCAAAAGCTGCACAAAACTAAGGTCTGCTTGATTTTCTGTTAAGCTGTACTTAAGTGAGAATAAATGTCTTGAATATACCATGTTTTTCCTTCTTTCTTTTTTTAAACGGAGAAGAAAATCTGTCACCTAATAACTTCATAGCCATAACTTCTCAGAAGCCTGACTTCTCATAAAATAGGTTGAACGCACTTGGATCCTTTTTCCTGTCTGAACAGCAAGACAATTTCTCTCTCCCTGTAGTCAGTTTAGATGCTGGAAGCTGTTTATTCCAGCTTTGACTGGACATGGGAGACCAGACATGGAGGACCAGACATGGAGGACCAGACAGGCATAGGGACCAGACAGATTCCAGGGTGTGGCTGAAATTCACTTCTGGCTTCTGTGGCAGAGGGAGGCAAGAGCACTGCTGGCCCTGTGAGAAGCGGCGAGAGCGGGGGTCTGCCAGGGCCCCTGCACCAGAGCATCTCAGTGCTACTCCAGGTGAGCTAGCTCAGGTCAGCTTGGGGGATCCTGATGCAGAGACGGGCTGTGTGTCGGACCAGAGAATCCTGCAGTTAGAAATGGGGCAGTGTCAGCACAGCATCTTCAGGTGTGGAAAGTACTCAGATCTGTCTTCCCTAAGTTGGTTTCATGAAACACTAATTTTGCAAGAAGTTCCATGAAAAAGCTTTTTGTGATTCAAGAAATTTAGAAAACTTTATATGTTCAGTGTAGACTCATGGTGTGTATTAGCATATTATAAACCTCTGAAAGCTTACAGCAAGACACCTGTTAAGCTTGCTTAAACCATGATATGACAAGTTTATCTGACTATGTACTTTAAAATTATTTATTTATTTTACTGGCGATTCTTAACCACTGGACCACCAGGGAAGTCCGACCATATACTTTTTTTGAAAGAAATCACACTTAGGAATATCCTGAGGAGCCAGTGTTAGGGGAATGAGGAGTCAGAGCCTTTGTGAAAAACTGGTCTAAATGGGGCATAAAATGCAACTAAAGACACTCCCCCCCCCCCATGCCACAACTAAGATCAAAGAGCACGCATGCCACAGCTAAGACCCAGCACAGCCAAGCAAACAGTTATTTTAAAATAATTAAAATAACACCCACTTCAGTTCAGTTCAGTTCAGTCGCAGAGTCGTGTCCGACTCTTTGCGACCCCATGAATCGCAGCACGCCAGGCCTCCCTGTCCATCACCAACTCCCGGAGTTCACTCAGACTCACACCCATCGAGTCAGTGATGCCATCCAGCCATTTCATCCTGTCGTCCCCTTTTCCTTCTGCCCCCAATCCCTCCCAGCATCAGAGTCTTTTCCAATGAGTCATCTCTTCGCATCAGGTGGCCAAAGTACTGGAGTTTCAGCTTTAGCATCATTCCTTCCAAAGAAATCCCAGGGCTGATCTCCTTCAGAATGGACTGGTTGGATCTCCTTGCAGTCCAAGGGACTCTCAGGAGTCTTCTCCAACACCACAGTTCAAAAGCATCAATTCTTCAGCGCTCAGCCTTCTTCACAGTCCAACTCTCACATCCATACATGACCACAGGAAAAACCATAGCCTTGACTAGATGGACCTTTGTTGGCAAAGTAATGTCTCTGCTTTTGAATATGCTATCTAGGTTGGTCATAACTTTCCCTCCAAGCAGTAAGCGTCTTTTAATTTCATGGCTGCAGTCACCACCTGCAGTGATTTTGGAGCCCCCCCAAAAATCCACTTAATTATTATCAATTATTATAAATTAACATAAATCATCAATAAAATTTGATGAATAGTTAAATACTTTTATAAATAAAAGAAGACAACATTAGAAAATACATAAATCTAAGGCCCAAATATCAGTGCAACTTCATATCAGTGGAGGATTATGAATTTCCTCTTTTATTAGGGTAACATAGGCTGTGACAGTGATGGAATTATAACCCCAGTGGATTTTTTGTTTTGGTTTTAAACAGAAAGGGATATGAAAAACCCACACCTTTTATATTGTAATATGCCTTTTGCTCCTCTTACTTTTGTTTTGTTTTCTTCTCCCTTTTCTTTTTCCAATACCACATAAGCTTCTTGCTGCCATCAAGTCACTTGAAATTGTCATGTTTATTCTTTTCAGAAGATATGTTGAAATTCCACCGAAAGGAAGATAAAGATATTAGTAAAGTACGTATTGTACAAAAGATGTTTCATAAATTCATCGGGCTAATAATTTTATTTGATGTGTCTTTAAATTGGGGGAACTGGAAATACATTCTGCCTTCCTTCCTTCCTTCCTTCCTGCCTGCCTGCCTGCCTGCTTGTAGCCAATATATGTTGACACTAAGCCTTGAGATGAGAACTACAAAACTCAGTGGTCAAGATGAAATAGGATGACCTGGCACAGTGCCTACCACGTAGCACACATGCAATAATTTTTTACTGTTGTGATTATGGAAAATGTGATAGGTGAAAAGAAGAGATCTGGAGGCCCATAGCCTGGTCTGGGCTTGGCAGGTGTCCCAGTCCTCTTGGACAGATGATTTGTTCAGGTGAGTAACAGTGGAAAGGTAGATGATGGTTATAAAATGTATGAAATTTAAATGAAGAGTGTCTTAATTAGAGCTACTGAAATAAGATTCCAAGACTCTAGGAGAAAATCAAGTTAATGGTCTCAAGTTTCTGTCTCATTCTCCTGTGGTTCCTCCAAAATTTCCAGTGATTCCTAAGAAACACTACAGTGACTCAAGCAGCCCAGCCAGCAGAGTTCCAGGACCACAACTTAGAATATACCAATGCTAAGTCACCCTGCTTATTTAACGTCTATGCGGAGTACATCATGAGAAATGCTGGGCTGGAAGAAGCACAAGCTGGAATCAAGCTTGCTGGGAGAAATATCAACAACCTCAGATATGCAGATGACACCACCCTTATGGTAGAAAGTGAAGAGGAGCTAAAAAGCCTCTTGATGAATGTGAAAAAAGAGAGTGGAAAAAGTTGGCTTAAAGCCAACATTCAGAAAACTAAGATTATGACATCTGGTCCCATCACTTCATGGCAAATAGATGGGGAAACAGTGGAAACAGTGTCAGACTTTATTTTGGGGGGCTCCAAAATCACTGCAGGTGGTGACTGCAGCCATGAAATTAAAAGATGCTTACTCCTTGGAAGAAAAGTTATGACCAACCTAGATAGCATATTCAAAAGCAGAGACATTACTTCACCAACAAAGGTCCATCTAGTCAAGGCTTATGGTTTTTCCAGTGGTCATGTATGGATGTGAGAGTTGGACTGTGAAGAAAGCTGAGCGCTGAAGAATTGATGCTTTTGAACTGTGGTGTTGGAGAAGACTCTTGAGAGTCCCTTGGACTGCAAGGAGATCCAACCAGTCCATTCTGAAGGAGATCAGCCCTGGGATTTCTTTGGAAGGAATGATGCTAAAGCTGAAACTCCAGTACTTTGGCCACCTGATGCGAAGAGATGACTCATTGGAAAAGACTCTGATGCTGGGAGGGATTGGAGGCAGGAGGAGAAGGGGACGACAGAGGATAAGATGGCTGGATGGCATCACTGACTCGATGGGCATGAGTCTGAGTGAACTCCTGGAGTTGGTGATGGACAGGGAGGCCTGGCGTGCTGCGATTCATGTGTTCGCAGAGTTGGACACGACTGAGCGACTGAACTGAACTGAACTGAACTGAAGGCAATGACCATCCTTTTCTCTGCTTTGATGATGACACCCCATTTGCCAAAAGGAGAAAATGTTTTAGTTTTCATGTGGCCATCTGCCCAAGTCTTTGATTTGACAAGTAAGAGAGGAAAGCAAAGACCATAAGTGTATTTGGTGAAATGTTATTTCCTGATCCTTTTTTTTTTATATATGGATGGCCTTGAGAACCACTGGTTTGTTATTATTATTATTATTTAATTACTCAGCCAATAAAAGGAATGAAATTGGGTCATTTGTAGAGAGGAGTCTGTCATACATAGTGAAGTAAGTCAGAAAGAGAAAAATATCATACTTATTTTTTCCATTAGTTTTAAGAGCCAAAGTCAAGGACAGTGGAAAGAGAAAAACAACAAAATAAACAAAAGAAAAAAAAAAAAAAAACCCACTCAGCTCTCCAGGAAATGAGTCTCCAGACAGAACTAGAGAATGTGTCCAATCACATGCGTTGTGTGTTGAATGAGTAGACAGGTTCTGGGTTTGCCGACAAGCACCTGAGGGCTTCTGCAAGAGAAGAGCCTCTCCTGCACTGCCTCTCACAGCCTGAGGGCTCCAGAGTGAGGTTCCTAAGGGGAACTGGAGAAGGGCAGACTCCTGCAGAGCTGTTTCCATGGCATTGACAGGGGCCAGAGGACGATCTAGTGCCTCATCCCCAAAGTGTTCCGTAAAAAATAAATGGATAAAACTCGTGGTTAAAACATGTTAAAATTGTTTCCGGGCTTCTCAAGACCTCTGATTATGCCAGTGTGAACTGTGAGCATCCAAGGACGTGAATGCAGTTCTTTCCAGACTCCCTAGAAAGTGATACCTAGGGCCTAGTGTCTCGAGCAGCTCTTCGAGCAAAGCTGATTCAGGACCAAAACACCAGGCTAAGTCATTTCTTTGTTCTTGCCCTCTCCCAGGGGGTCCAGCTCCAGACACAGATGTTTGCAGGTAGCTGGTGGCTCAGATGGTAAAGAATCTGCCTGCAGTATGGGAAACCTGGGTTTGATCCCTGGATTGGGAAGATGCCTGGGAGGAGGGCATGGCAACCCACTCCAATATTCTTGCCTGGAGAATTCCATGGACAGAGGAGCCTGGTGGGCTACAGCCCATGTGATTGCAAAGAGGCAGACTGGACTGAGCAACTAACACTTTGCCTTTCCAGCAACCAAATGGGGGTCACTGATCAGGAGAGCTTCCATCATTTGGAAAAGCCTGATAGGGTGTGGTAGGCCAAATAATGGTCCACTAAGAACATCCACATTCTAATCTCTAGAGCCAGTGAATATGTTACCTTACATGTGAAAATGGCCTTTGCACATGTGGTTAAATTACAGATAATGAAAAGGGCATTATCCTGGATTATCAGGATGGGCCCAAGGTAAGGCTTGGGAGGCCCAGGAGGCTTTATAAGAAGAGGCTGAGAGCTGGCAGCCTCCATCACAACCTGCCACAGCGGAAATGACTGCTCCAACCCTAAGGGGATGTGGGCAGCACATTAGAGAGTTCACTAAATGATTAGGCTGTGATTCTGGTGCGGCCGGACAGCCAAACTTTGGAGGAGTCTGATCACTATTTCTGGCCATGCTGAGATAGAAATCAGGGGCAAAGTAATCAGAAGGAAGAGACCAAAGCATGGGAGAGCTCTCATGATGCTAAACCAAGGTCCGGACCACTGGAGAGAGAGGGCTGGGCCCCTTCTAAACTAGAAACCCCCCTCCCAGAGCTGACAGGGCCTGAATTGCCTCCACTAGCATTTTCATTTATGGTAACTTGCTAATTTGAGAGACATTGAAGGTTTTGTTACTTAGTCTTGTTTTGGCCTTGTAGGGCACTTGGACTCCGAAGTGGAGCAGATGGAGAAAATGACGAAAACATGAAATAAAAAGTTGGTAGGACTGACATTTTGTGGTCAGTTTTTCCTCTAGTAAAAGATAGGTACCTTGTAAAGAAAAGATGAAATCTGCTCTACCTTCTGCCCTCCCCACTCCCCCTCCACCAGCCTCCTTCCGCACCCTCCTCCCCTCCTTTTTCCTTTTGATTCTTAGGCCCCACATAGACACATTTTGTCTCTCCTGTTTAGTCACCCCTAACTCTTTATTCTTAAACAATTGGATGCCTGGAGTCTGGCTCTTACTTCCTTGGATTAGGAAACAATGGAGTCAACACCTCTCATTCTCTGAAATAAGTGATCAGCTCACACTTACGGCTTTGAGAGCCTCCCCCTTCCAAAAAAAACCAGTCATCAGATCTCTGAGGGAGGCTGCTAAGAAACCAGCAGAGATGAGCAGGATAATAGAGGACTTTGTCACAAAGGGCTGTCAGCATGTTTTCCAGTTGCTGATCTCAATGCTTAGGCTTAAGCAAAGATTTAAAAAAACAATTTGTGTCTACCTCCTTGTGATGTTTTCTTTAGAAAGACTGAAGATGTTCTTACCTGTAATAAGAATGTAGTTTTTGCATTCCGGTAGACTGAGGGTTTCATGGCCACCAGACCAAGGCTTTTCATCTGGAGAACCAAGTCTGAGTCATTGGGACTGGTGGTCTGGAGATGCTGAGTTAGAGAAGATTCTGAAGGAGCCTCTGTCTGATTGGCTGTGGCTGCCCTGGCTGTGCACCTGGGGAGGTGTGTGTTTGGCCATCTCTGGACTAGAGTTTCCACCAACAGTGTCCTCAGTTGGCTGAAGAGTGGTTATTCTGCTTGGTTTTTGTTTTTAATGATACTCAATAGTTACCTTTAATCCAGTGGGATGTACTCTAGTTTTTGAGTTATTCAGAGGTGAAATGCTGAATGTCGCATGATGAGTTAAAGAGGCCATTGTCTAGACTTTGGGGGAAAAGTGGAGGACAGTTAAATTCCCACACAAGCATATTCTCGCATGAGAAAGAGACAGTGGAAGTAGAATATGTAAATATTCTTCTGTTTTGGTGTTGTGTAGGAGACACAGACCAGTAACTCCACTGAGATAGGTCTGGGTCCTATATGGCTAGACCTGCTGATAAAAAGGTTGATTGGGATTTAAAGTGGAACATTCTCTCATTACCTCATTTGACCTGATGGCAAGTAGTGAAGTATGAAAGGAGAAAGCCTGTGTATTACAACACAATGCTTAGCAAAGGATGATGGGAAACCAGAGATCTGACTTGGGGAGGGACGGTGTGTGTTTGGAAGAAACGAGAGAGCTGAACTGGTGGCAGAAGAGTGGAAGACAAACAGGGTTAGATGCCAGACTTTGTCCTTTTGGTTGAGGGTGTGTTTTTCCTGAAAGAGCCTTAGGGACTAAAGGTAAAACTTGAATTGCAATTTTACAATTTCCTTTTGTCTGGCAACATCTCTTTTTATTTAAAAAAAAAAAGGCTGTCCTAAAATAGTCAATGCTCTGACACTTCCCTTGCTGGAAGTACATTACTTTGCTCAAGGCGGAGTCCTCTTTTTGTAATAGTGTCTTTTTAATAAAAACATCCTACTGCTGTATTTGGAGTTTTAAATGAGGACTCTTTCAAAGTGTCAGTAAGAGACTTTTACTGTTTGCACTTTTACCTGTTTGCACTTTCTGTTACTTGGATTGCATAAAAAGGTAGCTGTGCAAAGGAACTTGGCTTTCCTTGCAAGATATCTTATAGGTAAAGAGTCACAATTTTGTTCACAGTGCAGGGAATTTGAGACACAGAATGAAACTAAGGAAGGACAGTGAACCCTGACTCAATTAAAGCGAACTGGCAGCTCACTTCTGGACTTCTGGTATATTCACCGGGTGATTTTTCAATCATTGAAAGTTTTCCACAGTACTGAGGTCAGGTCAATATGCCACAGCAATTCACAAGATGAAGTTAAGTTAGGTGTAAGAAAGCAGAAATCCAACATGAGACTGTCTTAAAAGCTTGATTTCCAATGAAAAATTCATTGTTATAAATCATTTCAACAGCAAACTTGATGGCAAAATTAGAATCCTTTCCAACCTAACAAGGTTCTGAAAGTTGCAAACAATATTTCATAAAAACTGAAGCCCCCACGTTGAGATCGTTCAGTATTAGGCTACACGATTTTCCTGTCCTGACACCAACACGCACACAAAGAGCCAATCTTTTCCTGCTTCAGCTTGTCCCTCGGAAGGTGGGATGGTGGCCCAGGATGACTCATTTCCCTCTCAGACCGGACGTCGCCTTTCTAACGAGAAATGGCAGGAGTGGAAAGCAAATTTATAAATATTAAAGTGTTTGTCCTAGGAAGCTGAGGATGTTTATTAAATTGGGTAGTATTTGAGTTACTCATCTTACTACTCACTTTGGATTAGAGATGATTAATATTCCAGTTATTAAAGACAGATAAAGATGTCTTACCCTGACACATTTCCTTTCCATGTGTTTTCAGTGAGGACCTGAGTTTGTCTTGCCAGGACAATTAGAAGATAATTTGTTGGCATGATGACTTGCTTCATGAACCTAGAGAGTTTGTAGGTTGGCTTTCTTACTCGCTCCTTTAGAGAAGGTTCTTAATTGATTGTTGAATTGTGGGGAGACAGGACTCCAGTCTTATCCCTTCATTTCTATGTGATTTGCCCCTGCTCCATTTAGAAAAAAACTCGGCCACATCACACAGCATGTGGGTTCTTAGTTTGCTGACCAGGGATCAAACTCGAGGCCCCTGCATCGAAAGGCAGGCTTAACCCCTGGACTGCCACCCTTTTTGGGTTTTTTTTTCCTCAATACCTAAAAGAAAGAAGTCATTAGTAACTCTGAGGTATAAAAATAAATGCATTTGCTCTCATAAGTTCTCAGGTAAAAAACATAAACTGTGAAACACTAGTACATTATTCCAATTTTAATAAAAGGAGGAAAACAGATTCCAGAGGAATTTAGGAACTTGATTAGGGTAAGTTGGTCCAGCAGTTTAGACTTTAAATTCATGATTCTTTTCTAGTCTGTTCATTGACTGATCACTTACGCATATACAGAGAAATGTAGTCGACACGCATCTTAAAAATCCTATTTTAAGATCTTGTTCTTTGGAATCAGAGGTTGCACGCTGGCAGTCCACAGGCCTATTTTGGTCCTCAGAGATTTTGTGTGTGTGTGTGTGTGCATAGAAAGCATTGATTTTTCTTTTTAGTTGTCAATCTGGAAAAAAAAATACTCAGATTTCACATAAAATTTTGAATTTCCAGCTACTCTTAGAAAGTCAAAATACCCAGCATTTCTGGTCTTTCTCCTCACATTATCCACTGCTGCTGGAGCAGAATCCCTGGCTCTTTTTAAAGGGTGCCCGTGTCCTGACACTGTGTCATTGATCTACCCGATGGCTAAAAACATTTGAGTATGAGACCCTGATTCTACAAATGACACTTTATTCTGTTGGCCTTGATGGAAAATTTTCTAGCATTGAGAATAAAGAATTTAAGCATGTTAAGTAGTATTTGTATTCAAAGAGATTGATACCAGAACAAAAATTTAGTGTCCTACTTAGGGTTTTAAAAGGACTTCCCTGGTGGCTCACATGGTAAAGCGTCTGTCTACAATCTGGAAGACCTGGGTTCAATCCCTGGGTCGGGAAGATCACCTGGAGAAGGAAATGGCAATCCACTCTAGTACTATTGCCTGGAAAATCCCATTGACAGAGGAGCCTGGTAGGCTACAGTCCGTGGGGTTGCAGAGTCAGACACGACCGAACGACTTCACTTTCACTTTCACTTTCAGGTTTAAAAAAAGAACTTGAGTTTTTTTTTTCTTTAGCAAGAAGTGAATTCTAACTTCCTACTGTCTCTGAAATTTGTCCCAAGGTGCACTTGCAAATGGTTTCCCAAGACCGTGGCCGAACCAGCCCTCCCCTGCCCAACGCACACATCACACACTTCTTCCAACAACTCTAATTAATGGTCTAGCAAAGCTCTTAAGAGTCCCGAAGCTAATTAAACAGTGCTCACCCTTGTACCTCCCAGTAGGTTGGGAGTAGCTTGGCAAATGCTGTGATTGATATGAAAAGTAGCAAGGTATTCTTAAGCACTTTTAGCAGTGTTGTTGCTCTATGAAGCACAAGCATTCAACACAGTGGCCTTTTATCCTCTGTGCTTTTGGAGTGTGAGAACACCATGGAGGCTACATGCACTGCGGCTTACTTGTGGGCTGAGAATCAAGACTGGGAGTAGAGGGCAGGCAGCAGGGGAGTGACTAGCGGGGAGAGGGGGCTGGCAGCTGTCATCTGAATAGCTTCTCCCTCTTCCCATTAGCCTGTTGTCCTAAAGCTCCATCCATTCATATTCATGGTTTCCAACCCTCTGCACGCTGCCAAGGCCAGATTTCTTTGCACATTTTATTTCCTTGATCATTTTGGATTTTCACTTGAATTTACGAAGAATCATTGAACTGCTTCAGATAAAGGATGAGCTATGAGAAATTGGAGCTAGTTCATAGAGAATCTACTGGGAGAAATTTATTTACATATAAGAATTGAAGGCCAATCTATAGTATAATACATTAACTTTGTTCACTGACTTTTATTTATTTCTATTTCCTCCTAGTGATTAATTTATTCCATATGTATTAGTAATTTATTCCATATGTATGAGAGAACAAATGAGGAAAACGTTTTATATTCTACTTACAATAGTAATATTTATTTAGTATAAACGTTAAACTACAAAAAAAAATTATGAAAATACAAAGAAATTTAAAATCACTCTGCTGCTGCTGCTAAGTCACTTCAGTCATGTCCTACTCTGTGCACCCCCATAGACGGCAGCCCACCAGGCTCCGCCGTCCCTGGGATTCTCCAGGCAAGAACACTGGCATGCGTTGCCATTTCCTTCTCCAATGCAGGAAAGTGAAAAGTGAAGTCGCTCAGTCGTGTCTGACTCTTAGCGACCCCATGGACTGCAGCCTAGCAGGCTCCTCCATCCATGGGATTTTCCAGGCAAGAGTACTGGAGTGGGGTGCCATTGCCTTCTCTGAAAATCACTCTATCCTACTGTAATTATTATTAACTTTTGGATTTATTTTCAGTCATACATGTATGTATATTAAGAAATTGAGATAATTCTAGACGTTATTTCATTATCTGCTTGTTTATGTGTAATACTAAATCATACATATTTTTCATGTCATGTATTAAAGCTTTTAAAAAGTCTTTATAGAATTCCATTGTATGTGTCACGCGAGTGTATGCTCCTAGGTTTTTGTCTCATCACAACAAAGATTTGGAGTGAAGGACATTAAAGCCCCCTCAGCATGTCATAGCTCTCAGGGCTTGGACAGACTGTGTTATAGCTCTCAGGTCTCGAACGGACCGTGTTACAGCTCTTAGACAAATCAGTGTTACAGCTCAGTGTTACAGCTCTAGTTTATTTAGAAGATAGCAGGAAAATCCATTTTTGAGGCGTGAGGGCACGTCTCGTGGATCCAAAGACACGAAGAGAAGAGCACCCCAGGGCGCGGGAGGTGGGGGATGGGGGGGGGAGAGAGAGAGAGAGAGAAAGAGAGAGAAGAGAACGCGAGCCCTTTGGCTCCTCTTTTTATATGTTTTTTTTCTTTCCCCTGGGCCTGCCCTATGCAAATTGGGCTTAGTCAGGAGTGCCGTTCTACCTGAAGTCCTCACTCCGGTCCTCGGACCTTCCTTTGACCTTCCTCTGTTCTATTTTCACGGGCTTTTCCCTTCCTTGTCTTTTAGCCACCGCCGTTTTGGACGCCATTTTCCCTATTCTGTCTACCTAGCATATGGATATCCTATGATCTATTTTAGAAAGATGGGTTTTCCCCAGATTTGACACTATTGACAAACAGTGCTATGATACCGACATTCATAAGCTTTCACATCCAAACTGTCTGCACATCTATAACTTTTTCCTCTGGAAAATTACCCAGAAGTGACTTGTGTATAGTCCAGAGTATAGCTGGGCTAATTGTGACCTCCAGAAACGTTGTAGGAATTGAACCTCCTCTTGGCATATTTTTTCTAAAGATGTATGTATTTATTTATTTTTGACTGTGCTGGGTCTTTGTTCCTGCGGGCAGATTTCTCTGGTTGTCACCACCACGGGCTGCTCTCTCGTTGTGGCATTCAGGCCTCTCACTGCCGTGGCTTTGCTTGTTGGAGAGCACCGGCTGGCTCTATGTGCAGGGGCTCAATAGTTGTGGCCCACAGCCTTGGTTGCCCCGAGGCAGGTGGGATCTTCCCAGGCCAGGGATGTAACCGATGCCCCCTGCACTGGCAGGCAGATTCTTAACCACTGGATCACCAGGGAAGCCCTCCTCCTGGCATTCTATGAGAGTCCTAAATAGGGAGCTTGTCTCAGGATATCTTTTGGCTAAGCCACTCTGAATATTCTTTGACTGCTTTTACCTAGATATCTCTACCCCAAGAAGAAAAATAACCACTTAGGTTTCTCGGCTTACAGAAAGAGGAAAGTGGAATGCTGCCAACTATGAAAATGTTTGGAAAGAGTCTGGGCCATCTTAACCATCATCCTAATTAACATTTGCTTTATATCATGCATGGGAAGCCAACTTTCTGTCAGAAAATATAAATGTCTGCTGGGAAACATGTATTTGCTCTGAGGAACTCTTGGGACCAAGAAAATAAAATGCTTAATAACAACAGCATAATGAGGTCACAGGGGTGCTGAAAGCATTAATTAAAGAATGATTTTAAAGTTCTCCAGAAGCTTATGGAGAGATGTGCTGTAGCCTCCCCAGGAGAAAGATTCGGTGCAGAATATGTGGATTCCTGAGCTGACAGAAACTAATATGTCTGACTACCTGGGGTGACTTGATTAAATCAAAGCTAAATCTTAAAAACACACTTAATTACAGCTTTCCCTATTGTAAATGCAATGTGCCATATATATTGGAATCCTATTATTCTATTGAGAAGATGAATCACAGCTCACCACACCCAATTGTTTGAACATTTAAGTTGTAGAACTAAAATTTTAAACATATCTGTAAAGGTCTAGAAGTAGATATTGTACTGACTATACACACACACACACACACACACACACACACACAATATCCTGATTTTGCAGCCAAAGAGCCGTAAGAAGACAGGTCTGAACTGACCAATTGAATTAGAATTTGAGGCTCTGATCAGGAAAAAAAAAAAAAAAGCCTTGTTTATCAGTTCAGTTCAGTCGCTCAGTCGTGTCCGACTCTTTGCGACCCCATGAATCGCAGCACGCCAGGCCTCCCTGTCCATCACCAACTCCCGGAGTTCACTCAGACCTGCGTCCATCGAGTTAGTGATGCCATCCAGCCATCTCATCCTCGGTCGTCCCCTTCTCCTCCTGCCCCCAACCCCTCCCAGCATCAAAGTCCTTTCCAATGAATCAACTTGGCATGAGGTGGCCAAAGTACTGGAGTTTCAGCTTTAGCATCATTCCTTCCAAGTGCTTCCTAGTATTGTCTAATGAAGCTTAAATTTTCAGTTGTCCTTCTGGTTTAATGAGGTTTCTAACTGCTAGCAAGAAAACCACATTTTGCTATAGTAGCTTCATTGGCAAATCTAACCTCTAATTGTCCGTGTAGTAAATAATCCATGCAGACTGCGTGACTTGACTGTACAAGCTGATGCTGATACAAAGCCCCAGTTGGAAGACATGTTTTGTAAGCAAAGCAATGCAAAGTTTTTCTTTGCTTTTAGTGCTCCTTGATTACTTAGAAAACCTATAACCTGGTGTGAATGCTTAGTTGCTCAGTTGTGTCCGACTCTGTGACCCCATGGATTGTAGCCCACCAGGCTCCTCTATCCATGGCATTCTCCAGGCAAGAATATTGGAATGAATAACCATTCCCTTCTCCAGGGGATCTTCCCAACCCAGGGATTGAATCTGGGTCTCCTACATTGCAAGCAGATACTTTACCACCTGATCCACCAGGGAAGCCCATACCTGGTGTAGTGGGAATATAGAGCTATTACATGCCTTGAAAGAGAATCTATGTTCATTATAATAATGTGTTGCCAGCCTGATTGTTTTGTGAGAGATACTATTGTTCCATTGAGGTACTTGGAATTATAGTCCCTGTTCTCTGAGGACAGAAGGCCTACCTTGAGAGAGAGGAGTTCTGGACTTTCCTTTTTTACTCTTTCAACATTACATTTCTAGAGTGAATGTCCAGGATTAATCTTTCCTGATGGTTCTTTTGCCTATCAAGCTGGATAAAGTATTTAACTCCCACAACATTAATAATGTAAGGCCAGCGGTTGAGAAATATGAACTTCGAACTCATTTAGACTTTTATCTATTAACCAACTGTGATTTCCTTGAGTTTCACTCATTCACCACATTCATGGACCCATTCACTTATTGACTCATAACTGAACTGAGTATCTGAGTTGAGTTTAGCAACACTTGGTGCTGTAAGGATGGGTGCTCTTAGCTGATAGAGTGGACAGAAGAATTCCAATACTGTGTTCAGTGTTACTGTGAAAGTGTGCTCAGTATGTGCAGGCACACGTTGAAAGTAGCTGACCCTGCCTGGGCTTAATTTACTTTAGCTTAGTTTATAACTGCTTTACCCTGGACCTTGCTACTCCAGTTGTGGCACCCAGACAGCAGCATTCACATCACTCACATTTGTTAGAAATGTGGCACCTCAGACCCCATCCAGACCTACTGAATAGTATTTTACGTTTTAACAAGATCTCCAGGAGCTCCTCCAGGGCTTCCCTGGTGGCTCAGATGGTAAAGAATCTGCCTGCAATGCTGGAGACCCAGATTCGATCCGTGGGTCAGGAAGATCCTCTGGAGAAGGGAATGGCTGCCCACTCCAGTATTCTTGCCTGGAGAAGTCCATGGACAGAGGAGCCTGGCAGGCTACAATCCATAGGTCCACAAAGAGTTGGGCACAACTGAGCAACTAACACAACCACACTCACTTCTTTCTACAATCGATGAGAAAGGAATACTTACCCCATTTTGCACATTAGTAAACAGATGTTCACTGAGGTCAAGGGATGTGTCCAAGGCCACACAGCAAGTAATAGCTGAACCAGCAGATAAACCCAGGACCGCTTGGCTCCAAAGGCTTGTTCCTTCCCACCGGCACCCACACAGACTCCTCTGTACTGTAGACACCTCCCTCAGAGTTTGCTTTACACTTAGCTTTTTCAATCTGTCAGTTCAGTTTCATTATAGAAATTTGGTACGCTTACCCAAACAGTCTAAAACTGGCAATAATAATCTTCTATCCCAAATACAGTGAATACTTGATCTAAACTTGCTAGTCTGGTGCCTGATGACTTCTGGTTCCCAAAGGTAGTTTGGATCAGTGGTTGCCTATTTATGGGGCTAGAATTATTTCTCTGAAAATCATCTGGTAGACTCCACCTTGTTGATCATCTAGGTGGTATTTGGGGCAAATTACCTGTCAGATACCTGGGCCTTCAGAGACTATTTGCTATGGGATACATTTTACTCAAAGAATGCTTATTGAATCAACTTTTAAAATATATATATATTTTTAATTCATAGGATCTATTTTTCTTTCCAGTTTGTTCTATTCAATTAAAAGAAAACTGTGACATTTATGATCATGGTAACAAGCATGAGCATTATGAGGATGCAAGAAGAAAATTAACAATCTCTCTCCTAATTTTCTTTCCCATTTCCTTCCTCCTGTTTCCTCCCTGGACTGACCTGAGTTGTTCCACATCTTTCTCCTTCCTCATGCAAATATGTACAGACAGATAAGTGCCTATACCAGGTTTTAGTTTTACATGAAAGTAGCCTACAATTCGGAGAAGGCAATGGCACCCCACTCCAGTACTCTTGCCTGGAAAATCCCATGGATGGAGGAGCCTGGTAGGCTGCAGTCCATGGGGTCACACACAGTTGGACACGATTGCAGCGACTTAGCAGCAGCAGCAGCCTACAATTTGCCTTTGCCCTCATGGGCTTCTCTTCCTCTACTCTCTATCTCCTTTGCAAAGCTCTTTTTTTGTTCTTCCCTACAAGGATTCTCAATTTGAGCTGGGCCAGAGGTGGGCAAAGCAATGAGAAGGCTGTTTTCAGCTTAGGTATCTCAAGAGTTCAAGGACATATGCCTGTAAAGGTGGTAATGCAAAATCAAAGGTACTTATAAAGTATAAAAATGCTTATCTTGATCTTTAAGAAATTAACTTTCTAAGCTGGCATACAGAAAAATAATGGTTGATCTCGAGATATGTCTTCCTCCCAAAAAAACTAAGTGGCTTGATGGACAGTGACTATTTTTAGAAAGAAAATATGTCTTATTCCAGCAGAGTTATGTGGGGTCTAAAATGTCCTATAAGTGTTGTAGGAAAGGGGACCCCTTCCAGGGCCTGAAACTGGGCTCTTGTCTAACACTTGGAAATGAATTGTCCAAGGAGATACATGTGTTGTCAAAGCAAGAGATTTTATTGGGAAAGGGCACCCGGGTGGAGAGCAGTACGGTAAGGGAACCCAGGAGAACAGCTCTGCCACATGGCTTGCAGTCTCGGGTTTTATGGTGATGGGATTAGTTTCCGGGTTGTCCTTAGCCAATCATTCTGACTCAGAGTCCTTCCTGGTGGTGCACACCTTGTTCAGCCAAGATGGATGCCAGAGAGAAGGATTCTGGGAGGTGGTCGGACAGGGGTGTCTCCTTTTGACCTTTCCGGAACTCTTCTGGTAGGTGGAGGCTTATTAGTTCCTTGTTCCTTACCAGGACCTCCTGTCATAAAACAACTCATGCAGATGGTTACTATGGTGCCTGGCCAGGGTGGGCGGTTTCAGTCAGTGTGCGTCCCCCAAAAAAGGATGCTGCCATCGTTTTTCTGAGCCTGTTGCTGTGCTCTCTTGCACAGCTTCATCATTTGAGAAGAAAACATTCTTTTCCTTGATAAACAGCATAAATGCATTTCTATTTCCAGTTTTTCTAACTTTCTGGATTAGAGTTGGCACCCAATCTCTCAGCCTGAAGGCATCTGTTTTATATATTTGACAGCAGCGACAGCCTCAGATGAACACTTATAAATAGTATATCTTAGTTTTTAAATTATGGACCACATGTTAATCTTGTCCATACTGTATAATGATCTTATTCTTGTGATGAAATAATATACAGATATATAGGAAGATTTTAGAAGTGTGAAGTACAAAGAATATTTGTTGCAGGTATTATTACTATAATTATCATTTTCCTCTGCCCAAGTATTCTTTATTATCTAAATATAACAGGGGCTGACTATATGAAATGCATTTTTCCTTATCTGATGTGGGGAGGTTCTCTTTCCAGGGCCTGTTCCCAGCTAGGGAAATCTGTGCTTTTACTTGCAATTCTGGTATCCTGCAAACAACCCCCCAACCCCCATCCCACCCACACACGCAGTTTGCATTTTTCTGCTGATTAGGGAAATCCATGGGTAGCCATCTCCAACATAAGCAGAGGTCTGTACCAGCAACATAGTCGCTCTCTCTTCCCATAGTGAGAGAAGTGTGGTGCTTTTGGAAAGTTTCAAGGTCAGAGTGGCTTGAGCTCAAGATAAGAGAGTTAACCCCCAGCACACTTGGTTTTCATGTAAGTCCATTTTACTGCTTTTTTAAAAAGAGTGAGAACTCAGGATTAGCAGCTGCTGGTGTAGGTCTAAGGTCCAAACCAAGGCTTTGCTGGGGCACCGCTGCTTTCAGAACTGCCTGGGAGGGAGAGAATCCCCTACACAAAAGGCTTCTGTTCGATTTCTGTGCATAGCCGAGAAAGCTTAAATGAGAAGGGAAGAAAACCACAAGTGAAAGAGGAGGACAAAAAAAAAAAAAAAAAGAGGACAGACCAGGAGCAGTAAAAGGGAATACTGTTGACAAAAGGCTGTGCCAGGGCAAAAAGATACATGTGAGTGTGAAACAGCAGAGGAAAACTGAAAACCTCGCCCAGAATGGCTGAAGAGAAAACCTGGTGGTAGCATCTAGATTTTTGAAAAGGAAGATGGGAATCAAAATTATCTAAACCCCCCACAAGACAGCTGAAACATCATGGTTTGCCTTTTAGTCTGGCAGGTTACCTTTTTTTTTTTTTTTCTAGAATAAGTAGGAATGATTGAGTCCCTGCAATGGGATGGTTGTAACCCTAGGCCAGTCCTTGTCCTAACCCTGGCATGAGATAAGCAGACACAGGCAGCCTGGAAATGTACATTCTAGAAGCCAGACTTCCCTCGGTGCGCTCATCATGATGTCATGCAGTTCTGTTGGGTATGCAAAGAGCACCCTGTGTGATTAAGTCAATACGTGAACCCTCTGTAGGTGTGACATACCCTGATATTGGCTGGGCTAAATGCTGAGCTGAGTTGGGTGGGATGGTTAAGAGTTCTGAATCACCCTGCTCTCATGGCTGTTACCACAGCTGCCTCCCAGTAAGAGCTGCATTCTTACAGGAAGATTTTGTCTTTGTTCCACCTGATGCTTTCCTTCCTCTGCCTCCCGTGTTTACAACGTAATAGGAGACCAGTTGGTAAGGGAGTTTGGGAAAGTCGTTTGCAGGCTTCCAGCCCCAGGGGCGACATAGAGCAGAGCGTAGGAGGGCAGGTGTGAGGGGAGAGACAGCAGACCAATAATCATCACCTGACTCAAGGGGAGCCAGTCTGCAAACTAACAGACCTATGGACTTGCCTGGTTTGAAAATAAATCTCTATCCCATCAGAGACAGGTGTCACAACAGACTATTTTTCTCAGAAATTTGATATTGGGAGTGAAGATTATCAGACAGCAGTGAAAACTGAAAGGGTATGCCTAAAAGGCCAGAAGTAAACCAAGTTTGAGGTGGCAGAAACATGATTGGGCAAAAACCATAATAAGGCAGGGAAAAGATGTATAGCATCGAGGTGTGAAAGATGCACGTGGAGAACCTGTGGGAATAGTTGAGTTATTCATGGCAAGTGCAAGAGTGGAGATCTTCCAGGTCGTGCTCGGAAGGGTCAAGCAGTCCCTAAGTAGCAACCTAGAGAGAGAGGGAACTTACCAGATCATAAGAACTTAGGTACTCACGGTTCAGCAGACAGCATGAACTTCCTGTTCACATCAGTCCCCGCTTTCCTCTCAAGTCCCATGGGGGTGTTGTGGATGTGGGCCTGGGTGGGTGCTATGCCCACAGGGGCCTGTTCCCAGCTCAGCAACACTGAGCTTAGGTACACTCCACCACCCCCAACCCCAACATCTTACAGGAGGACCCGCCCATCCTCCCTTCCAGACAGTCCCATTATCTTTATTACCCTGGAGTGTAGACAGATCTTCTCTGGGCTGGAGTTGGAGTTGTTCCCTGTCTTTACTCTGCTGGTCAGGAATCAAATGTGCCCTCTGGAGGGGGGATACTGTCTCTCGCTTCCTACGCTGTTTGTTACAGGAAATTTTCCAGAAAAGACAGTCTGGGAATCAGACTTGCAGAAACAACATGGAGAATGATCTCCCCACACTGAGGACTCTCAAAAGCTCCCTTGGCTCTCCTTCCGATTTAAACAGAGCAAGTCCTACGTATTTTCCTTATTGCTGTTACATTCTTAAAAGCACCACTTTCCCCTTCCACTCACCTGGATGGCTTTCTGCTACTTACTTTAAAAAGCTGCGGAATTGGCACAAAACTGTAAAACCTAGGCTGTGATCAGAATGTGGGGACTTGAATGCCAGGTGAAAGTTTTAATCAAACATGAAATCCTGATACTTGGATGCCATGGTGATGCATGCGTGCATGCGTGCTACGTTGCTTCCGTCATGTCCAACTTTTTGCAACTCTATGGATGGTAGCTCACCAGGCTCCTCTGTCCAAGGGATTCTCCAGATAAGAATATTGGAGTGGGTTGCCATGCCCTCCTCCCGGAGATCTTCCCAACTCAGGGATCGAACCCATGTCTCTTTACGTCTCCTGCCATGGCGCTTGACCAGTTATGCTTGGCCAAGTACCATTATACTTGGTTCAGTTATGCTTCTGTTCATTTGGGGCATGACTACCCAAGATATGGGAAATTATTTCTATTCATTGCCTCCAGGATACTTCATGGAGCATGAACTTGGAAACCAGAGTTCTGGGACCAGCATCTAAACTAGCCCTTGTCCCACTGTCCTCTCTTGTAACACTTGCTCTGTCACTCTTAGCACACAGCACAAGTTGTCCTTGTGTATTGTGTGTATGTGTGTGCTTGATGACTTTTCCCTTACCAGACTATAAGCTCCATTAAGAATTATTTCTGTTTTGTTCACCACAGCAAACCTAGCCTGGCCTAGCAGGTGCTTAAGAAATATTGATTGGACAAATTAAATATAGGTATTGGACTCTTATTGTAAAGAGGCTTGAATAACATCTCGAGGAGTTTGTACTTTTGTGGCTAACAATAGTTAACATTAATAATATAGAGTAAAGTGTTAAGTCATTCTGTTGTTTCCGACTCTTTGTGATCGCATGGACTGTAGTCAGCCAGGCTCCTCTGTCCATGGAATTTTCCAGGCAAGAATACTGAAGTGGGTAGCCATTCCCTTCTCCAGAGGATTTTCCTGACCCAGGGATAGAACTCAAGTCTCCTGCGTTGCAGGCAGAGTCTTTACCGTCTGAATCAGGAAAGTCCATCTACCATATAATTTTTACTGGTTACTAAACTGTCTTTCTTATTTTCTTGTACACGGGCTATCACCTAGCTGGAGGTCATAGATCTGCATATGCCTTGGGAAAACATCTTAGTGTGTGCACAAGCAGCGTTCTGAACTTCGCTGACCCGGCATTCCAAGGTCCACACTATGTTTTTCCTTAGCTTAGCAGGGTATGCCGACCCCAACTAATCAACCTGATGTACTTTCATTTGGGTTATGCTCTATTGCTATATTTTGTTTTTATTCGTTTCCCATGGTGATTTTCTCATGGCTTAGCCAGAGCAACAGGTATTAACCCCTGCAGATGCCAATGAGACATCCCACAGAAACTGTCCACCTGGCAATGGAAAATGCTGATCTGGAGCTTGGCCGAGTGGTCTGTTCAAAAACAGTGGTAGGGTCAATTTTCCAGGGTGGTTCATGTGTTGTTAAAGGCTGAGTTAAGTTTTCATGAACTGAGGTGTATGATCCCTGTCATTGTATGTCTCAGAGCCCAGGCTAGCTCCCTAAGGTGTGGATGTAGTTTACTGGCTGGTCCCCTGGTGAGCCCACTGCCTGGATGTGAGTGCCTGCAGACAAAGCCCCAGGTGTGTGGGATCCTGAGTTCTGAGAGAGTGAGAGAATGTGTTCAGAGGGGGAAGAGGGTTGATTTGTGCAGGCATCAAGCCCACAGGGCAGGGACAGGGCTCAGGAGATGGGCAGGCCTGAAATGCAGCAAGAACAACCCTCCTGGAATTCCTGCAGGGGAGCCTTCGCATGCACGTTAAGCTGCTTCAGTCAGTCAGTTCAGTTGCTCAGTTGTGTCCAACTCTTTGCAACCCCATGGACTGTAGCACACCAGGCTTTCCTGTCCATCACCAACTCATGTCCATTGAGTTGGCAATGCTGCCCAACCATCTCATCCTCTGTTGTCCCCTTCTCCTGCCTTCAGTTTTTCCCAGCATCAGACTCTTCCAGTGAGTCAGTTCTTCTCATCAGGTGGTCAAAGTATTGGAATTTCAGCTTCAGCATCAGTCCTTCCAATGAATATTCAGGACTGATTTCCTCTGGGATTGACTGGCTTGATTTCCTTGCAGTCCAAGGGACTCTCAAGAGTCTTCTCCAATACCACAGTTCAAAAGCATCAATTCTTCAGCACTCGCTTTCTTTATAGTCCAACTCTCACATCCATACATGACTACTGGAAAAATCATAGCTTTGACTAGAGGGACCATTGTCAGCAAAGTAATGTCTCTGCTTTTTAATTTGCTGTTTAGGTTGGTCATAGCTTTTCTTCCAAGGAGCAAGCATCTTTTAATTTCATGGCTGTAGTCACCATGCAATGATTTTGGAGCCCAAGAAAATAACGCCTGTCATCATTTTCATTGTTTCTCCATCTATTTGCCACAAAGTGATGGGACCAGATGCCGTGATCTTTGTTTTTTGAAAGTTGAGTTTTAAGCCAACTTTTTCACTCTACTCTTTCACTTTCATCAAGAGGTTCTTTAGTTCCTCTTCACTTTCTGCCATAAGGATGGTGTCGTCTGTGTATCTGAGGTTATTGATATTTCTTCTGGCAGCCTTTTTTTGTTTTTAAATATTTATTTATTTGGCTGTGCCAGGAACTAGTTGTGGCATGTGAACCCTTGGTTGCAGCATGTGGGATCTAGCTCCCCAACCAGGGATTGAACTCAGGGCCTCTGGATTGGGAGCTCAGAATCCTAACCATTGGACCACCAGTGAAGTCCCTCTTCTGGCAGTCTTGATTCCAGCTTGTGCTTCATCCAGCCTGGCATTTCGCATGATGTACCCTGCATAGAAGTTAAATAAGCAGGGTGACAATATACAGCCTTGAAGTACTCCTTTCCCAATTTGGAGCCAGTCAGTTGTTCCATGGCCGGTTCTAACTGTTGTTATCCAACTCTTTGGACTCTATAGACTTTAGCCTGCCAGGCTCCTCTGTCCATGGGATTCTCCAGACAAGAATACTGGGTTGGGTTGCCATGCCCTCCTCCAGGGGATCTTCCTGACTCAGGAATTGAACCCACATCTCTTATGTTTCCTGCATTAGCAGGTGGTTCTTTATCACTAATGCCATCTGGGAAGCCTGGGGGGCCTTTAGGGTGGCTCTTTCATGTGGATGAGTTAGAGCAGGGGTCCCCAGGTCACAGCACTGGTCCATGCCTCTTAGGAACCAGACCACACAGCCGGAGGTGAGTGGCAGGCAAGTGAGCAAAGCTTCATCTGTATTTACAGTCTCTCCCCATGACTTGTATTACCACCTGAACTCGGGAGAACAAACTTAGGGCTGCCACTGCTTCTGCATTAGGGTGGTATAATTATTTCATTATATATCACAATGTAATAATAATAGAAATAAAGTACACAATAAATGTAATGTGCTTGAATCATCCCCAGACCATCCCCCCACTGCCTCTTGGTCCATGGGAAAATTGTCTTCTGTGGAACTGGTCCCTGGTGCCAAAAAAAGTTGGGGACTCCTGGGTTAGAGTGACTTCAAAATTGGAGGCTAACAGCAAGGGTTTTCAAGTTTTTATGTTTTTTGTTTAAAGTAAAAATAAGCTCACAATAATGGTCTTTACTCTGTTTTCTGCTTCCCACCCATCAGATTTGCACAGGGAGAAACGCGCACTTCCTATGGTTTCCTGCCCCACCCACATTTTTGTTTTGTTCCATGCTGGGTCTGATGTTGGTCCATTTTAACTGGAAGCGTGGAGATCGCCTCCTCAACCCCCACCTGGTAGGCAGCAGGGGCCGTGGGAAACCTGGGAGACCTTGTGCGATCCAGGGCTTCTGTGACAGCACTTGGCTCACCCCTTCCCCTTCTCTCCTCATTAACCTGAGTCTCTGAGGCGGAGCCCATATGAAGAACACCCAGTCGCTTCTATTTTCAACCTGTCCTTAGCACCAGATGATCTTGACAAGTTGCCCTTTTTCAGAAGAACATCCGTCATGAAATGCAGGTAGCAAGTCTCATTGAGGGCTCTCCTGCCCCACAAAGGCTTAGGGAGAACTTGACCTGAAACCCAGATCCTGACACTGTGAGTTCAACATGGCCCCTCACCCCTGCTCCGGCCCCTTTCTCCTCTGCCCCCCTCACCCCTGCTCTGGCTCCCTTTTCCTCTGCGCCCCTCACCCCTGGTCTGACCCCTTTCTCCTCTGCCCCCCTCACCCCTGCTCCGGC
>SJXQ01012895.1:328822-370758 GCA_006408695.1 Aepyceros melampus
TGTCCTTGTTCCATTTCTACAAGAAATGCAGTGGAAATCAGCATTTTCCTGGGCCTCTAGTTTTATTAATGATTTAATAAAACTAGAGGTGGTGGGCAGAGCAGGTGCCACTTCAGCCATAATCGGCCCTCTGCCATGCCCCCAGCACCTCTTCATGTCCCACCAGGCCTGGGTCCTGCCCCTCCTGCCCCTCCTGCCCCCCACCTCCTGTTGTGCACGGGATGAGGCCTTCGTGACTTTCCAAGGCCCTTGGTCCTCTTCTGCCCACACACATGCCAAGCATGTCAACGTGTGCCCACACCCCACGTTAAATGTAGTTTCTGCTGCAAGAAATGAAAAGTGTTCTTATAATTTTGCTTTTGAGATTGGCTATAAGTAGCTCATTCAATTCATGATTGCTCTGATTTCCCAGGAGTTGCTCATTCACCTGTTTTTAAAAAGTGAGACAATGTATTAATAATTTACCATATAGAGTAAAGTATCTTTGAATATTGGGCTTCCTGGGTGGTTCGTTGGTAAAGAATCCACCTGCCAAAGATCCCCTGGGGGAGGAAATGGCAACTTGCTTCAGTATTCTTGCCTGGAAAATTAAATGGACAGAGGAGCCTGGCGGGCTGTAATCCATGGTGTTGCAAACAGTTGGATATGACTGAGTGAGCACATCTTTGAATATTAGATTTGAAAGTTATCAAATCAGCATTATATATTTATAAACATTTACTTATACATTTGTTAATTTTAAACCTTAGAGTATTTAGGTACAGAAATGTAAGTCTTAGAGTATTTAACTACAATAGGCATTGTAGCTATGCTTTCCAGTGGATGAGACAGCTTTGGCAGGAGGCATGTCTACAAACAAGAATCTTTAGAAATAGAATCCAGTCCCAACCATGGCTCATCCCTTGCCAGGAGCAGCCCCATCAAGCCAATCCATTTACCCTTATGTCTTCTGGAATGATGATGAACACAATTATGTTTGTCTCATTGCACATTTTTTGCAGAGCCCGTGCGTGTGTGCTAAGTTGCTTCAGTGATGTCCAACTCTTTGTGACCCTGTGGACCATAGCCTGCCAGGCTCCTCTGTCCATGGGATTCTCCAGGCAAGAATACTGGAGTGGGTTGCCATGCCCTCCTCCAGGGGATCCCAACTAAGTTTTAAAATAGCCATGAAGTGCATTCCTCCTACGGGGATTTCATCAGGCACCTTAAGCAGCCTTTAGAGAATATTTCACTTGGGGGTGGGCTTGGTTTCAAGTGTTTAAGAGGAGACTATGGGCATCCTGGCAGGGGCAGTAGCCTGGGCAGAGGTATGGAGGCAGGGGCTGCAATGAGCCAAGTCTGACAGCCATGGAAGCCATGCTGAACACTTGGGACCTTACTGCACAGGTCATGGGGAAGAAGTGACATTCCAGGAACTGGCTCAGTTAACAGACTGAGTCACATAGGGTGAACATCCTTAATTCTTTTCTCAGCTTCCTCCCCTCGATCTTTTCGGGCATTGGTGGTTTTTTTTTTTTTGGTAAGGAGAGACTTTATTCAAAAGGATTATTGCAATTCGGGGAAGGGGTTTATTGCACTATTTGGAGGGGAGAGCATTATGGAAAGTGCTCCATTTGTAAGATCTGCAAGTTTTTGAAAGGTCAGCAGAAAGGGCCTTTTTGTCATGGAAGGAGTCAGCAAGGCTAGAAAGAGAGTGAGATGAGCAGCTGGCTTGACTCGACAATTGACCAGGAAAAGTTTTCCTTGAGGTCAGTTGGAAAGGGACTCCTCTCCACCCCACCCCCATGCCAGGCTGCCTGCAGAATTTTAGCTCCCCAACCAGGGATAGAACCCATGCCCCTGTAATGGAAGTGTGCAGTATGAATCCCTGGACTACCAGGGGAGTCGCAGGAAGGGGCCTCTTGGTAGGAGCTCAAGCGTCTTTTAACATCACTGTTTTTATTAGCAGGTAGATGAGTGCAGGTACCCAGTAAGCCCCAGAGGAGACTTGGTGTAAGCAGAACTGATGGAATAACACCAGACATTATTTGGAGTTTTCAGTGACCACTGGTGCTCCATGTACTTATGTTTGGATTATTCAGTGTTTTTCCCATCCTTTAATGTTAGGTCTCTTCAGCCAAATGATAAGGTTGAACAGGGTGGAAATTACAGGGTGTGGATCACAGTGGGTGTTTAGGAGAAGCCCTCACTTCCATTTGTGCGGCAAGGTCTCCCAGAGGTGGCTCTTTTTTCCTTTCGTTTTATGGGGGTTTTTTCCTCTGCATTTTGTTTATCATGCTTTTTCTTTGCTTGCATGTTTCACTTTTGTCTCCTTTCTTCCATCCATGGAGTTGACAGGAGATTTTTTTCCCCAGTGATTGTTTTTTTAGAAAAGTGGTAGCCTATGTTTAAAACTTAGATTTCTCATAAAACTCAGAATTCCCAGCTTTCCAGCTTTGTTTGAAAGTTGACATACAGGACCCTGGACAGTATTCCCATGGCAAAAGTCCATGAGAACTGCCTTCTTTACATAGCTACTCTCTCACCAGTTTATCCCAGGCCCCACTATGCTCTATTGTCTTTCCTACTTCCACAGAGTAGGAAAATAGCTTTCATTTGAGCTATTGCTTTCCTATATCTGCTGTTTACTCACGTGTATGACTTTGCCAGCCCCAGGAGGTGTTTAAATTTGTTACCATTTTTTAACTGGAAAATTAAGTGGACTTACATTTGTTATCATTACTGATATATTTTAATTCCTGTCTGCCACAGTCTTTGGTGCTCTCTCTTTGTCCCACAAGATCGGTTTCTTCTCTCCTTTCTTGTCTTTTGGGTTGATTGAGTTTGTTGTCTCACTCCACTTTTTTCTCCCTGTTCAGTTCAGTTCAGTTCAGTCGCTTAGTCGTGTCCGACTCTTTGCGACCCCATGAATCGCAGCACGCCAGGCCTCCCTGTCCATCACCAACTCCCGGAGTTCACTCAGACTCACGTCCATTGAGTCCATGATGCCATCCAGCCATCTCATCCTCGGTCGTCCCCTTCTCCTCCTGCCCCCAATTAAATAAGCAGGGTGAGAATATACAGCCTTGACGTACTCCTTTGCCAAACTACTTCTTTTACCTTACATTTCTATTAACTCCCCTAATGGCATACAGACAGGTGGATTTGGCAATACAGATCAAAAACAATCCTTATGGACATCAATAGTATCTGAATATGCATGACCAAATATATATATCAAAATTAATGGCAAAAGATTTTCTGATCTTGATACTGGATCTGATATTACTATTATTTCCAAACATTTATGGCCCAAATCTTGACCTATGCAGAGAATTTCTTAACGTTCCGTTCTGTTCACTTGCTCAGTCATGTCCGACTTTTTGCGACCCCATGAACCGCAGCATGCCAGGCCTTCCTGTCCATCACCAACTCCCGGAGTTCACTCAGACTCACGGCCATTGAGTCTGTGATGCCATACAGCCATCTCATCCTCGGTCATCCCCTTCTCCTCCTGCCCCCAATCCCTCCCAGCATCAGGGTATTTTCCAATGAGTCAACTCTTCGCATAAGGTGGCCAAAGTACTGGAGCTTCAGTTTGAGCATCATTCCTTCCAAAGAAATCCGAGGGTTGATCTCCTTCAGAATGGACTGGCTGGATCTCCTTGCAGTCCAAAGGGACTCTCAAGAGTCTTCTCCAACACCACAGTTCAAAAGCATCCATTCTTCTGCGCTCAGCCTTCTTCACAGTCCAACTCTCACATCCATACATGACCACAGGAAAAACCATAGCCTTGACTAGACGGACCTTAGTCGGCAAAGTAATGTCTCTGCTTTTGAATATACTATCTAGGTTGGTCATAACTTTTCTTCCAAGGAGTAAGCGTCTTTTAATTTCATGGCTGCAGTCACCATCTGCAGTGATTTTGGAGCCCAAAAAAATAAAGTCTGACACTGTTTCTACTGTTTCCCCATCTATTTCCCATGAAGTGATGGGGCCAGATGCCATAATCTTCGTTTTCTGAATGTTGAGCTTTAAGCCAACTTTTTCACTCTCCTCTTTCACTTTCAACAAGAGGCTTTTTAGCTCCTCTTCACTTTCTGCCATAAGGGTGGTGTCATCTGCATATCTGAGGTTATTGATATTTCTCCCAGCAATCTTGATTCCAACTTGTGTTTCTTCCAATCCAGTGGAAGAACTGTACAAAAAAGATCTTCACGACCCAGATAATCATGATGATGTGATGACTAATCTAGAGCCAGACATCTTGGAATGTGAAGTCAAATGGGCTTTAGAAATCATCACTACGAACAAAGCTAGTGGAGGTGACGGAATTCCAGTTGAGCTGTTTCAAATCCTGAAAGATGATGCTGTGAAAGTGCTTTACTCAATATGCCAGCAAATCTGGAAAACTCAGCAGTGGCCACAGGACTGGAAAAGGTCAGTTTTCATTCCAATTCCAAAGAAAGGCAATGCCAAAGAATGCTCAAACTACCGCACAATTGCACTCATCTCACATACTAGTAAAGTAATGCTCAAAATTCTCCAAGCCAGACTTCAGCAATACATGAACCGTGAACTCCCTGATGTTCTAGCTGGTTTTAGAAAAGGTAGAGGAACCAGAGATCAAATTGCCAACATCCGCTGGATCATGGAAAAAGCAAGAGAGTTCCAGAAAAACATCTATTTCTGCTTTATTGACTATGCCAAAGCCTTTGACTGTGTGGATCACAATAAACTGTGGAAAATTCTGAAAGAGATGGGAATACCAGACCACCTAACCTGCCTCTTGAGAAATCTGTATGCAGGTCAGGAAGCAACAGTTAGAACTGGACATGGAACAACAGACTGGTTCCAAATAGGAAAAGGAGACGTCAAGGCTGTATATTGTCACCCTGCTTATTTAACTTATATGCAGAGTACATCATGAGAAACGCTGGATTGGAAGAAACACAAGCTGGAATTTCTTACCAAATTATACAAATTTCTCAAACCAAAATACAAGAAGTCTATCAAAGTACTCAAATTTATCCTTGTGGGGACCAGAAGGCCAACCGGCAATATTACAAACATGTGATAGATGCACCCCTTAACTTAATAGGAAGGGATTTACTTATGAAATGACAAGCTCAAATATATATTCCGCATTTTTCCTAGGGGCCACTGCTCATTTGACATAATGCAATAACTTGGAAGAATGGCAAGCCTGTTTGGACAGAACAGTGGCCCCTTACAAAAGAGAAATTGGAGGCTACTAGTGGCTCAGAAGGTAAAGCGTTTGCCTACAATGCGGGAGATCTGGGTTTGTTTCCTGGGTCGGGAAGATGCCCTGGAGAAGGAAATGGCAGTCCACTCCAGCACTCTTGCCTGGACAATCCCATGGACAGAGGAGCCTGATAGGCTACAGTCCATGGGGTCGCAAAGAGTCGGACACGACTGAGCAACTTCACTTTCACTTTCACTTTTCAAGGAACTCATAACAGAGCCTTTTTCACAAAAATATCTACAGTCACTCCCAATTGTGAAAAAATAAAAAAGGGGGAATTGTCAGGGGATGTTCAACTTTAAGGGATCCAATATGTTGCATTTTCTTCCTTTGTGTGCCATTTCTCAAGGACTCTGTTCCTTATCAGTTCCTGGAATACAGGAATGAGTAGAGCTGCACGCAGTTCTCAGGACTGAGATCATGGGAAAGAGCACCTGCTTCAATTACCTTCAAGTGACTCTTTTCAGCGACCTTGTACTTAAGACTATCCATTTTGTTGCAGCTGGTGGAATTTCATTCTTTTTAATGGCTGAGTAATCATTTTACTGAAGATACATAAGCATGCATTTCTGCTGATAAAATACCCTTGTTCCACTGGAGACTTGGGTCCCCCGTGTCCTTCTTTCTGTCTCTGGCTAATTCTTCAGAGTGTGGAAACCTACCGAGCTCGCTTTCTCACTAGGGGTTTCAAGACACCCTGTGCCTTCGTGAGCATTACAAGTCCTCTGTATGGGCTTTCTTGGTTTGCCACATAACCTGAGGGATATTGCTCTTTCTCTCTTTCCTTTCGTTGATCCAGTCCCCAGGTCCCAGTCTGTAAAAGACTGCAACAGGTGGTTTCTTTACCACTGAGCCACTGAGAAAGCCTTTGGATGCCCCTAGCTGTGACAGTTTTTCTGAATTCTGTTTTTGAGGACTTCAGCAGTTTTGAGGAGTACTGGTCATATTTTGTAGAATGCCCTTCAACTGGAATTTGTCCTATTCTTTTCTTATAGTTAGACTTAGATTATGGGAGGAAGACTACTGAGTTAAAGTGTTTCTCTTAATCATATTAATCAAGGCCTCACAGTATCAACATGACTCCTTCATGAAGTTAAACTTGATCATAAGCTGAAGTAGTGTTTTTGAGCTCTCTTTACTGTCAAGTTTTGTTTTTCCCTTTTCCAAAGTCTATTGTTAGGGATCAAATTACTACATGCAACCCATGATCAAGAGGGGTTGGGGATGACTTAAGCTCCCCTTCTGAAGGGCAAAGTATCTGCACAAATTATTGGAATTTTTCTCTAACATTATATGTTTTTAATAGGAAAAAAAATTTACAGAACAATGTGTGGTTGGAGTAATTCCAGGGTAGACTCCATAAGCCAGATTGCTCTGTTCACCATTGAATATCTAGTTTCTACAACAGAATCTAACACATCAGTCATATGATTTCAATAAAATATATTGAATGCATTTTTGTAAAAAACAAAGCACAGAACAACTGTACTTCTTCCTAAGGTTCCAAGTCTATATTGTGTATTCTTATACTAATTATATATAGAGTTAATTTCATACAGTTTATAAACTAGTCTTTTAAGCAAGATACCCCAGCATATAAGCTAAAAACATTTACATCATGAAGTAGAAAATGACTTCAGAAATAAACTTGTGCTTTTCTCTACTCAAAACAGAGGTCTCACAGAAATTCTATTTCTCAACTTTAGGAAAAGCTCTCTCCATTGAGGCACATTTAGTATTTTCTGATCACAAGGGTGAACAATTCACTGTCCTTTCAAAATCTGGGTGTCTCTTGGTAGCACTTTCTGCTATTTAGAAAAAGGGAATAAAAAGCTTGTGCCATTTAAGGATTAAAAATTAGAAACTGACTAAAAAGTGTGAGATTTTGGTTGGGAAAAAAAATTGTAATTAAACCTGTTCTGCTTTTTAAATACATTAACCCTTTTGTGCAATAAAGCTTCACTGTCCAATAAATTGGAGAAGGCAATGGCACCCCACTCCAGTACTCTTGCCTGGAGAATCCCATGGACAGAGGAGCCTGGTGGGCTGCAGTCCATGGGGTCGCGAAGAGTCGGATACGACTGAGCGACTTCACTTTCCCTTTTCCCTTTCATGCACTGGAGAAGGAAATGGCAGCCCACTCCAGTGTTCTTGCCTGGAGAATCCCAGGGACGGCAGAGCCTGGTGGGCTGCCGTCTATGGGGTTGCACAGAGTCGGTCACGACTGAAGCGACTTAGCAGCAGCAGCAGCAGTCCAATAAATTTGTAAGCAAGAGGTCTTTGGTATTAAAAGTTAGGAGATAATAATAGGAATTTGTGGGAAGAGAGTGAAGGAAAGTATCCTGGCTCTGACTTCAGAAAAGCTAAGATTTGAGCTCCTCCTTCAAAGACATGCTTGGCATAGTTAGGCCTTGGAGGTTCTGGGGAGAGGTCACTGGGAGTGGGCCTGATGCAGAGATCAGAGAAGTGCTTCATCAAGAGAATTCATCAGAAGCACCTGGCTGTGACGGGGACCGTGACACAGACAGGGCAAGTGTGGCATAGATAAGCCACCCATCAAACTTCTGGTCATAGCAGGACCTTGAGGCTCGAGTTTCTTAATGGTACTCTGGCAAGAGCCTCCCAGACACCCATGGGTTATGGAGGAATCACACCTGTGAAATGTCCATGGCCACTGATCGTTGGTTGAGACATCTATCTTTATATATTCTTTAGAATATTTGTGGCTAGGCTATCAAGGTGCAGTTTGTTAGCATTTGAAGTATCCTGATTAAGTATCTACATTCTAGAAGTAGCTAAAACAAAAGCCACAAACATCACTGAATTTGTCTTTGAGATTACATAGTTAACAGGGTATATTGAAATTAATTTTTCAATTGTCAAATGTTGGAGTTAATATCTGATGTTAATTAGACCTGTTGTACTAGCACATGAGCCTTTGTGACTATGTTATGTGAATCTGGGCAAATAGGAATCTTTAGAGAGGGGCTCTAGGTAAAAACTCAGTTCTGTCGTATTCTCACTTAAAAGAGGATCTATCTCCTAGTGTAATTTGAAGGTGACCTTATTATTTCTTTAGTGTAGTTTCACACCTGCCTTTGAGCTTATAGAATAAGGTCAAATGTGGAAACTGCATTGAGATTATGTATATATTATGTATATTTTGTGCCTTGAAAGTGCTTACATGTGTGGAAAACTGGCCCTGAAGTTGCTTTCACTCTAACATTCTACCTGCTAGTGAAGGTAGGGGAAGTAAAACTGCTTTCAGTTACCTACAGCCACTGAAGACTGCCCACATTATCCATAGGGAATCTGACTCTCTAAGAAAAGCTAAGTTGGCACCGGTTAAGTTCCTAAATATGGATGTGAGTACTAAATTCTGGAAAGAAGCTATGACACATTTGTTTGTCCTGAAAAGGTCAGGAAATAAGGAAACAAATTCTATATCTAAACTTAGAAACATATGTAATAGCCCAAACTGTGGATATTTATGGTGCATGAAGGGAAGAAGAAACAGATAAGGCCTTTTACTTTAGGGTTTTACACAGCAAATATATTTCTTTCAGATTATGTGTGTCCGTGTGTATATATCTGTGTATTATATGCTTGTAAAACTATGGATATTTTGTAACATACTAATTTTAGCTTAGAGTGATTTTTTCTTTTACTTGAGATTGGAGTGGGTACCTGATTTACTTATTTGGAAAGTTTTTCTCTGCAGGTGTGAATTGTTATTAAAAAAGAAAAAAAAGAGTCAGCTTTCCTTTGTCAAATACTGCCAGTGAATTCTTTTTCAAGTTTAAATCTACATCAAGTGATTTCTTTTATAGAAAAAGGTGTTACAAAGCCATGCATTACATGTACAATATCTGCCTGCTTGTTTTACACTGAATACATAGGGAATATTTTAATTTTCTTTTTCCTTATTAGACTTGAGTAAAGACACTTTGCATTAACAATTTAGAAGTTCTCACTACTTATACAGAAAGTGAAATTAAAATTCTGTTGTTTTAATCCAGGAAACATTTTTTGAGTGTCTACTATATGGCATTTATTGTGTGTGTGGTGGTTTGTAATGTAAGTTTAACAAATAACACTTTGATGCAATGACATCTCAGAATGGATCAAAACATAAAATGTAACCCTCAATTTCTTCTTGATTCTTTGTCTTCTGATTTGTTGCTTTTCTTCTGGATGCAAAAGCCTCACCGTTTCCTCTTCTGTTGCTTTAGTTCAGTCAGTCAGTTCAGTCACTCAGTCATGTCCAACTCTGCAACCCCATGAATTGCAGCACGCCAGGCCTCCCTGTCCATCACCAATTCCCGGAGTTCACTCAGACTCATGTACATCGAATCGGCGATGCCATTCAGCGATCTCATCCTCTGTCGTCCCCTTCTCCTCCTGCCCCCAATCCCTTCCAGCATCAGGGTATTTTCCAGTGAGTCAACTCTTCACATCAGGTGGCCAAAGTACTGGAGTTTCAGCTTTAGCATCATTCTTTCCAAAGAAATCCCAGGGCTGATCTCCTTCAGAATGGACTGGTTGGATCTCCTTGCAGTCCAAGAAACTCTCAAGAGTCTTCTCCAACACCACACTTCAAAAGCATCAATTCTTCGGCGCTCAGCTTTCTTCACAGTCCAACTCTCACCTCCATACATGACCACTGGAAAAACCATATACTTGACTAGACGGACCTTGTTGGCAAAGTAATGTCTCTGCTTTTGAATATGCTATCTAGGTTGCTCATAACTTTCCTTCCAAGGAGTAAGCATTTTTAATTTCATGGCTGCAATCACCATCTGCAGTGATTTTGGAGCCCAAATAAATAAAGTCTGACACTGTTTCCACTATTTCCCCATCTATTTCCCATGAAGTGATGGGACAGATGCCATGATCTTCGTTTTCTGAATGTTGAGCTTTAAGCCAACTTTTTCACTCTCCTCTTTCACTTTCATTAAGAGGCTCTTTAGTTCCTCTTCACTTTCTGCCATAAGGGTGGTGTCATCTGCATATCTGAGGTTATTGATATTTCTCCCAGTAATCTTGATTCCAGCTTGTGCTTCTTCCAGTCCAGAGTTTCTCATGATGTGCTCTGCATATAAGTTAAATAAGCAGGGTGACAATATACAGCCTTGACGGACTCCTTTTCCTATTTGGAACCAGTCTGTTCCATGTCCAGTTCTAACTGTTGCTTCCTGACCTGCATACAGGTTTCTCAAGAGGCAGGTCAGGTGCTCTGGTATTCCCATCTCTTTCAGAATTTTCCAGTTTACTGTGATCCACACAGTCAAAGGCTTTGGCATAGTCAATAAAGCAGAAATAGATGTTTTTCTGGAACTCTCTTGCTTTTTCCATGATCCAGCGGATGTTGGCAATTTGATCTCTGGTTCCTCTGCCTTTTCTAAAACCAGCTTGAATGTCTGGAAGTTCACGGTTCATGTATTGCTGAAACCTGGCTTGGAGATTTTTGAGCATTACTTTACTAGCGTGTGAGATGAGTGCAATTGTGCGGTAGTTTGAGCATTCCTTGGCATTTCCCTTCTTTGGGATTGGAATGGAAACTGACCTTTTCCAGTCCTGTGGCCACTGCTGAGTTTTCCAAATTTGTTGGAATAATGAGTGCAGCACTTTCACAGCATCATCTTTCAGGATTTGAAACAGCTCAACTGGAATTCCGTCACCTCCACTAGCTTCGTTCGTAGTGATGCTTTCTAAGGCCCACTGGACTTCACATTCCAGGATATCTGGGCCTAGGTGAGTGATCACATCATCATGATTATCTGGGTCGTGAAGATCTTTTTTGTACAGTTCTTCTGTGTATTCTTGCCACCTCTCCTTAATATCTTCTGCTTCTGTTATGTCCATACCATGTCTTTCCTTTATCGAGCCCATCTTTGCATGAAAGTTCCCTTGGTATCTCTAATTTTCTTGAAGAGATCTCTAGTCTTTCCCATTCTGTTCTTTTCGTCTATTTCTTTGCATTGATTGCTGAAAAAGGCTTTCTTATCTCTTCTTGGTATTCTTTGGAACTCTGCATTCAGATGCTTATATCTTTCCTTTTCTCCCTTGCTTTTCTCTCCTCTTCTCTTCACAGCTATTTGTAAGGCCTCCCAGGCAGACTATCTTTATTCATCTAATTCATGATGAGAGAGATGCTAATTGCAATATACATGGTGCCACACCCCTCTGTGACCTTGCGCAGCTTATCTGATTCTTTAAGACCCAGTGATCTCCTCTGTTGGAAATACATACTAGTACATACCTCTTATGTTTATTAGAAGATGTAAACCTCTTAGTATAGAACATGCTCTTGAATGTATATGTATATATGTAACAAGAGAGATAAATGGATAGTCAAATCTCTGAGGTTTTGACATTTTACTATCTTAATAAACTAATATTAAACTAAATTTAACATGTAAAAATAATTAGGTATGAAAATGTAAGAATTTATTAACAATTAAAAAACACCTAAATTTTGTTCTATATTAAAAAGATTATAAACACAGAAATTCATTTTTGAAGCCAAACACAATTTACCTTATGTGTAGTATAGTTTAAATCCCACTCTTGAAAAAATGAAGACATTTTCAGTTACACATATTTCTATTTCCACAGCTATGTTTATTGATTTTTTTCTTATTTTGAACTTGAGACATATAATATTGGTATTTTAGGGCACTGTTTCTTATTTAGAGCCCTAATAGTGACTCAGACAGTAAAGAATCTGCCTGCAATGCAGGAGACTCTGGGTTCGATCTTTGAGTTGTGAAGACCTGGAGAAGGGAATGGCTACCCATTCCAGTATTCTTGCCAGGAGAATTTCAGGGACAGAGGACCCTGGTGGGCTACAGTCCATGGGGTCCCAAAGAGTTGGACATGACTGAGTGACTTTTGATGTTTTTGTAATACTATCTCCAATTGAATAATTTTAATTCATCTTTAAGTTGTTAGGGTTTATTTCAAAGAGCTTTTCTAAATGACTAAATCATGTAAGATTACAGTTTTATGCTTATGTGACAATATATGTTGTTTTGTGTTTAAATGATGGTCTAACTGATATGTTAATCAGTGTAGACTAGATTTTGCTCAAGTAACAAAGTGTGGTCTATTTATTTCATCTGTTCTTTGTTTTTTTTTTTTTTTCTCTATTTATATTGAGTATATTTGTTTTTTAGGTATTTCTTTATTATATTATTCTAGTAGTTATTTTAGGATTTGTATTATCTATATTTAAATTATCACAGTCTACTTTGAGTGACGTAATATCACTTCAGATATAAGAATTTAGCAGTAGAATGTTTTCATGTCTCCCTTCCAGCATTTATGCTATATTTTACACTTTTACTTTGGCATATGTTATAAACCCCTCAATGCATTTCTATTGCTTATTATATTAGTTTCTTATGGCTGCTTAACTAATTATTATAGACTTAATAACGTTAAGCAGCACAGATTTATTTATTATGTTACTGTTATGAAGGTGAGGGGTCCAGAAATCGGTCTCAGTTAGCTAAAATGCTGGAATTAGCAGGCCTGTGTTTCTTTTGGAAACTCAAGGGAATGCTCTATTTCCTTGTCTTTTCCAGATTCTAAAGGCTGGCATACTCAGATCATAGTGCACTTTAAATTCAGCAATAGTTGATCAAGACTTTCTTATACTGCATCAGTCTGACACTTCACTCTACTGCCTTCCTCTTTTACTTATAAAGCCCCCTCTGGTCACTTTGGGCCCTCTTGGATAATCCAAGATTATCTCCCTATGTATCTCAAGGTCATCTCAAGATTTCATCTGCCCTGCTTTTGCATTTTGAAAAACATTTCACATTTGACTGGAAATATATTGTTTTGCTGGATAAATAACTCTAGATTGACATTTACATTTGTCCTTTAAAGATGTTTCTCCACTGTTTTCAAGATTCAATTGTTTCTGGTGAGAAGACATCTCTCATTCTTATCTTTGTTCTTCTGTACACATGTCTTTTTCTGTCAATGTAAGATTGTTCTTCATCATTGGTTTTATGATGTGCCTTGGTATAGTTTCTTTTTCCATATTTCTTTTGCTTGAGTTTAGTTGAGTATTTTGAATCTGTGTATTTATTATTTTCACCAAATTTGGGAAATATATTTGAGATTTTTTTTCTGTAGATACATTTTTTTCTCTCTCTTGTCTCCTTAAGGATTTCCTTTCACATGTAGATTAGATCACTTGCTGTTGTCACATAGAACTGGTTTTCTTTTCAATATTTCATTCTTTTTGTTTCTGGGTTTTGTTTTATGTATGTTTTATTCTTGTATTTTCAAGTTCTCTAGGATTTCTTCTGCAACATCATATTGGCTTTCAATCCTGTCTACCGTATTTGTTCATTTTAGATGTCATAGGTAGTTGGTGGATTTGGATGTGCATATCTGTGTTTGCGATTTGTGGATTATCATGTAGCTGCGTTCCTGTTTTGCCTGGTTTCACATGGATGAAATTGCACACAAGCAGTCATGAAATTTTTGATGATGCTCAAATCATTTTCTTAATCAGCTGATTAAGATTACTGTTTTCTTAATATTAAAACCAACTGTACATGGTATTATTTTGTGGGTACTCCTGAAAAACATGTGGCATTCAACATGTGCCCCCCAGAAAGCTTAACACCCAAATCAATTCCTATATTAACAGTTTTTCTTCAAAGTTTCAAGAGCATCATGAAAATAAATTATAATTTTCACCACTAAAAGTTTGATATGGGTTTTTTTTTCTTTTTTTTGGTCTGTATTTAGGATGTTTAATCCATTTCCTAACTTCTTAAACTTATCAAATACAGTTATAATGACTGCTTTAATGTCCTTGTATACTAAATCTGTCATTGATGTCTTTAATTATTTCAATTATGATTTTTCCTTGTTATAGATTATAGACAGCTGATTCTTTGGATGTCTAATAATTTTATTAGATTCTAGACAACATCAGTTTTACTTTGTTGGATTCTATTTTTGCACTTTTATCTGTATTCTCGAGCTTTGTTTTGGAACACAGTAAATTAATTGAAATCAGTTTGAGTCCTCAGCTATAGCTTTTAAGCATTGATAAGTAGTAGCAGCATAATGTTTATGGTTAATTTTATCCTTCTACTAAGGCAAAAGCTTCCTAAATACTTTGCCAATGCTCAAAAGAATTATTAAATTCTATACTCAGTCTGGTGAGCAGCCAAAGTCTTGACTGGTGCTATAGAATCAATTTCTGAACTCACTTATGTGATTTTTGGCAAGAGGCTTCAGTTCCTTGCTGGCCCTTGGGAAGGGAACTCAGTTTTTCACTACATGGGCATTTGGACAGACTATTGGAGTGCCTTCACTTCATCCATATGCCACAGCTTTCTCCATGTGGCAATCTGAAATAGAGCATTATGGAAGCCATGGAACCTCTCTGACCTACACTGGGAAGTCATACACCATCATTTTTTCCAGAGTCTACTCACTGAAAGCATACTATTATCAATAGCCCACACTCAAGGGACAGTGATACACTATAAAGGGAAGAGAATCAATTTATTTTTGTACATGATTTACAACCACCATAGTCAGGCTTCTGAACTCCAAGTAATATTTATATTTTTCTCACATGCAAAATGCACTTACATTCTACAAGACCCCCCAAATTTTCATTCCTTCATACCTTCAATTTAAAGTACAATTGTTGACATCTAAATTAGGCCGAGACATGGATGAAGCCCACTTTAGGTAAAGTTTCCCATGGATAGTGTCTTCTGAGTTGAAGATCTGTGAATTAACACAAATAACAGTCTTCCTCCTATGAATGCACGATAGTCAGTGGTGGGACAGGTGTAGGATAACTCAAGGAGAAAGAATATATAAAAATTTATGGACATATTTAAAAACTAACCCACTCCTGAAAAGAGTTATCTTTTTATGTTATGAAAATTTTTGACACGATCTTATTTTTCTTTCCATCTATAAAGGTAAAACTGATAAACCCTTTGGAAACTCCCTCCATCGAATGAAATGTGTTCATTATACTTGACATTATTCCTCAGATTCAGAATTTACTTCCTCTGGCTCCTTTTATATTGCTGTTTTATTTCCTCTCAAAACTAGGTTCTGTATGAATAGGCAGGATTTTATCAATTCACCTCCTTCTCCTGCCACTATTACTGTGAGTAGGGGTAATCAAAATTAACTCTGCTTAAATACACTAGCACCTCTCCTTTTTCCTTTTGGCCAGCCATATTCAAAGAATATGTTGGGAGATTGTGCTTCCTTCTGTAGATAGTGCTATCAGTAAATTTTGTCTGAATCCTCTTGATTTTTCTATTTTATTATGTATTGGAGTAGGAGACTCTGTGATCTCATTTAACTTGTCTTTACTAAGGAAGGATCTCATGGATCTTAAATGAAAGGGCCTAGAACTGGTTCAGTGACCCCATTTTTGTGCTCTCTCTTTTCTACTGACAGCATGTTCCCTGAAAAATGGAATTCTTTTATTCAAGAAAGTACTGATAAAATGGAAAAGTATGGTTTTAAAAGCTGTAAAGTTCAGTAGGAAAAATGTCTTTATCTGGAGATTTCACTTGCTTATATATTGATTTTAGTATACATATTTGAAGTTTCAGATTTAATGTTTATTTTAGTTGATGTTTGATGAGAATGAATTGCAATTGCTACATATACCATTTACTTAAAATACTTCTAATTTTATGCTTGCTCAGGAAGCATCAGATATGTTTGGGCAGGAATCAAAGACACACCTGAATTTTTCTCATATTTTCATCCCTCACAGTCAATAATGAGGGTGCTGTCTTTATATTCTATTTTCTAAAGTACATAGATAGCATTCAAGCCTTTTTTCTGAATTGCAGCATATTTTAACTTCTCTATTTATGATGACTAGATAATACTTGTATTATTCTTACATCTGTGACATAGATTGAATGAAAATTAGGGCCATAGTTTGGATTGAAAGTTATAGTTAACAATGTTGAGTCTTTATTGATTTTATATTTTTCTTTATAATTTTTATAGTGTCTTTTAAGATTCTGTAGATTATTTAACCATCATAAAACAAATTTTAGAATCACTGAGGTTTTATCGCCCTCTATGTCAAAAAACCTATTTAAAGTAATCTTAGGTCCAAAACTGAGATGTTATGACTTTTAAACAGCTTCTACTCTCCAAAACATAACACATACTTGATTCATGGATATCAGCCTATATAATCTTTTATTTCCATGATTATCCATGCTAATATATGTATATTTTATTTAAAGAAGCCAAGATGAACATAATTTTTCTTAAATTTTGATTGTGAGAACTAAACTTTGATTCTGAGAACTGGTGACATCAGTGGAGAACAGGGAGATTTTTATTTCTTGCTAGGTATTGATTTTTTAAAAAATTAACCTTTATGATGAAGACTTTATATCATAAAAGACCCTATGAAAATTATAAAGAAAAATATAAAGTCAACAAAGACTCACTATTGCTACCTATAATTTTCGATCCAAATTATGGTCCTAATTTTCATCCAGTCTGCATCATAGATGACACCTTTACTGGTGTCAGAGGAATAGAAGACTAAAGAGGAAATATTTTTCATCCAGTGACATATCAATATTTTGACCAAATAATAAGTATTACTTGATTGCAATTACTCCCAAAGAAGAAAAACACTAGTACTTTTAGAGATCATTTTTACCTACACTGTTACTGGAAATACAAGGAGGATAATAAGCCTTGGAAACAGTATGTGAATGCCAAATTTACATATACAAAAGCCCTCAAAATTTAATAACAAAGTTTTGCATCAGGCTATCCATTGGTAATACCATGGAGTCATTGTTATAGTTAAGAATGAGATAATTACACAATGTTAGATGAGAAGATGATACTTTATATAAATTTAGTTTGAAAACAAATAATGTTTAAGGGATTTGTTTTAAGCCAGTGTGATATTGTGGTTTTGGAAGAGGGATTAAGTACAGGAAATCTTTTTTTTTTTTTAATAGTAAATATGATAATATAGGAGTACTTGATATCTCTGCTTCAAGATAGGGGAAACAAAGATTAAAATTATAATGGGTTTCAGAATTGAACATTAGATAACACTGTGATTCTGAAGAAAAGAGACATAAGTTGCACAAGTTATGACTGGAAGTGGTGGGAGTGGGCTCCAACAGAAACCAGCATTCTCAAGGACTTGAAGATACAGGCAATCTTTGCAGACTCAAGAATTCAACTAAAGAAATCTAATTCAGAGTTTACAACTGTCCTACCAAGAAAACTCTATGACTAAGCACACAAAAAAAGTAAAGCTGTCTTTTATTTGTAAATGAAATAATTTTCTAAACTTCTAAGAAATCTATCCAGAAAGGTCTAGAAAACAATAAATGAATTTAAGGTCAATATATGTGAATTAATTGTGCTTCTGTAGATTAGGAATAAACAAATGAAAATTGAAATTTTATAAAGCAATGCCATTTATACTAATATAAAAATACAATTATTTATGAATTTAAACAAATATCTGAAAGACCTGTTTACTAAACTCTACAGTATTTGCTAAGAGAAATTAGCAAATTAGGAATAGAAGGAAGCTTCATTAATCTGTTAATTGTAGCTGCAAAACAACCAATCACAAACATTAAACTAAATGGTTAAAATTGCAAATATTTCCTTTGTAATGGAGAATGAGAAAGAAAAATAAAATAGTCATAATTAGCAGATGATATTCTGAGTTGAAAACTGTGAAATAACTTGTAAGAATAATTTTAATATGTAAATTTTATGATTTTACTGGATACAAGTCTATATATAATATCATATTTCTTCTGTCTCCTGTCAAAAATGCAATACTATACACAAAAATAAAAATATCTATGGATGAATCTAGTAAACATAACATCACAAAGCAATTTTGAGAAAAATGAGAACTTAAATAAATGCAAGGGTATACCATTTTGTTAATGTAGTTTTCATGGATTGGAAAACTCAGTATTGTAGAGGTGTCAACAAATTCAATAACCTGCCAATAAAAATGTCAGGAAGACTATATCAAAAATTAACAAAGATGACAAAAATGGAGGACTTACTTTTGTCAGACATCAGAACCTTTATAAATCTGCCCTAACTTATATAGCAAGATATTGGCCAAAGGATAGACAAATAGCAAGCAGGAGATAAAGTTCCAGAAATAGACCTATGTATATGAGATACTAAATTGATGACAATGATTTAATTTCAGAATAGGAGGGTTGGGATGGTGTGTTCAATAATTGATGTCAGGTCAGTTGGATGGCCACACAGGAAAAAGTAAATTTTTATCTCTGCCTCATATCATAGGCAGAAATAGATTCTGGATGAATTGCAGATCAAATTGTGAAGATAAAGCGATGAGGCTAATTCCCTTTCTAGACATTTGTTGTTCAGTTGCTAAGTTGTGTCTGACTCTTTGAAACTCCATGAACTGCATGCAGATGCTAGGCTTCCCTGCCCTTCACTGTCTCCCAGAGTTTTCTCTGGGAGAGCTGAGCATAATGTCCATTGACTTTGTGATGCCATCCAACCATCTCATCCTCTGTCTCCCTCTTATCCTCTTGCCCTCAATCTTTCCCAGCATCAGGGTCTTTTCCATTGAGTCAGCTCTTCACATCAGGTGGCCAAAGTATTGGAGCTTCAGCTTCGGTATCAGTCCTTCCAATGAATATTCAGGACTGATTTCCTTTAGGATTGACTGGTTGGCTCTCCTTGCAGTCCAAGGGACTTTCAAGTCTTCTCCAACACCACAGTTCAAAAGCATCAATTCTGAGCACCTTCTTTATGGTCTAGTTCTCACAACTCTACATGACTATGGGAAAAATCGTAGCTTTGAGTATATGCAGACCTTTTTTGGCAAGGTGGTATCTCTGATTTTTAAAACATGTCTAGATTTGTCATAGTTTTCCTTCCAAGGAGCAAGCATATTTTAATTTCATGGCTGCAGTTGCATCCGCAGTGATTTTGGAGACCAAGAAAATAAAGTTTGTCACTGTTTCCATTTATTTCCTATCTATTTGTGATGAAATGATGGGGCAGGATCCCATGATCTTAGTTTTTTGAATGCTGAGTTTTAAGCCAGCTTCTTCACTCTCCTCTTCATTTTCATCAGGAGGCTCTTTAATTCCTCTTCGCTTTCTGCTATTAGGGTTGTATCATCTGCATGTCTGAAATTGTTGATATTTCTCCTAGCTATCTTGATTTCAGCTTGAGCTTCACCCATTCTTGTATTTCACAAGATGTGCTCAGCATATAAGTTAAATAAGCAGAGTGACAATATACAGCCTTGATGTACTCCTTTCCTAACTTTGAACCTGTCCGTTGTGCCATGTTCTAACTGTTGCTTCTTGTCCTGCATACAGGTTTCTCAGAATAAAGGTGATCTGTTGAAAATAGTACAATATTTTGTTTTTTGTTTTTAAGTCACTTTCTCCTGTTTCTTTCATTCCTCTGCCCAGTGCCTACAATGAATTAACTCTTACTGCGTGCCAGACACTATGCTGAGAACTTTACACAGATTAATTTAATTGTTACAACAACTCTGTGATGTAGGTACATGGTTCCTATTATACAGATGATGAAATGAGGCAAACATAAGTTAATGAAATTAACTAATTCATTCATTTATTTCTCTTTGCTTCTTAAATGTTGTAACAGAATTTGAACCAAGTCTGTGAGACCAGGTTTAAGGCCTATACTTTCTCTAAGTCTCCGATTCTTCACAAAAAAGAAAAAAAAAAAAAAGTAGGGCTGGTACTATCTGTTGGAGTTGTGAAGATCAAATTTGACAAATATATGAAGGAGTTTTATAAACTAAAAATTACCATAAAAATGTGTTCCCAATAGAAGACTTGCCCAAGGGAAAAAGGCAACACAGTTTAGAAGGCACCAAGATTTAGAAGTGTTTGAAACTTAGCAGCATTTGAAACATCTCCACCCCTTTTTAGTGATAAGATCTTGGCAAACCTCCTGATGTCTCCCAACCCATTTCCTCCTATATACTGGAGATACGATCATGCTATTGGTATATGCTGGCTATTACTATATGCCAGATACTCTTCTGAGAGATTTACATGTATTAACTCACTTAATTCTCATGATAATCCCATCAAGTAGGCATAGACTCTCATTTTCAGATGGCAGATAAAATGAAGCACAGAGAGATGGAGTGGCTTATCTATGAGTATACAGCTAATAAGTGGCAGAGTCAGGGTTCCAGCCACTGTTGACTTCACAGGTTTATTAAAACCTGTGAAAATTAAACAAAATAACATACGGCGAAAAATAAGCATACTCTATAAAACAGTATGAATACTCAACAAATTTAACTATTACTATTATTTTAATAAACTAAGAATTTATGCCTTAAAAATAGATAGAGAGGAGTAATAAATCCACAGAGTAAGGCAGCACAGAAACTAGAACTGAGAAAACAAAAAGAAATGCTTCAGTGTTTGGCAAGGAAAAGGGGGTACTTTGGTTGATGGGGGCAAAGCACAGAGATGTGGGAAACTGAAGAAGTCGCAGCGAGTATGATGGAACTGGCAAATAGGAGCTGCCTGCCCTGGCAACAATGAAGTCATATCAGGTATCTAGTGGGTTGAGTAAATATTCATCTTTGAGGTTGTTAAGGGTTGGTGACTTGTTGCCATGGTGACTTTGAATTCTCTTAGAGTGTGTCCTGGTAAAGGTCCTTAAATTAGCTCATTTTTGCAGCTTTGTGTTCTACATGAGTTATGTGACTCCAGAAAGTGCTTATAAATATATATGTGTACACGATCAACCAACACGGTCCTAAAATCTTCACGTGTAGCTCCGTAGATTGACTCTTGAATGAAACAGAGCAATCTGTCACTTGACTTTCTATGACATTCAAGATATTGAAGTTTAGAAGAAAAGATTGATTTAGACACAAGTTTAATGGAATTAAAAATGTGTGATTAATGACATCTGTTTTTTTTAAGCATGATAGTTGAAGGAAAATTAATTAATGTCTTATATAAGTTACTCATTCCACTGTATTTTGCAAGGTAAATTTGCTAAGCTTTTCTTAAGATTTTTTGATTTTAATACCTGGTAGATATTAGATCATATAATTGCATAGCCTTCATTTTATCTCACTATTCCCCTCCTGAATTTCAGCTTGTTTAAATATCATGATTCTGTTTTCTAGCACTGTGGATTATCAGAGGAGCCAGGTAATATCCAGCTTTATTAGTTACCTTATAAAAAAGAAGCCTAATATGAGCTTCAATTGTTTTGCCTCTAAGGCATCATGCTGTGCAAACGTTTTTCCTTTGTACCTTTGTGATAGATTAAATAAAACAGAAAAACGAAGGATGTATTTCCTTGGTAAATCCTGGTACAGCATATATACAAAGTGTGTATTAATACACCCCCAAAAGCATTCATAATCTTTGTAAACAAGTTTCATTCACATCCACATGGAAACTAAATCAAACAAGTACAGGTCTTTAATCTGAATCAATAGGAAGTTATAGCCCCTTTTTATGACAGCCTGGCTAACTTTCCAGTTCCCCTGTACATATACACATAGTTCTGTATTGTTAAATATACTAGGATTCAGACATATTGAGAACACCTGGAAGGTTAGAGAAGTAGGTCTGTCTTGAATTCAGGCTAAGTGGTTCGAGTGTTAATATCTATGGTCTTTTATATTTTGAGGTTTTCAGTTTGGTTTTATCCCTGTGGCAACTAGCAAGGAATGTCAACAAATCCTTTCACTGTTGGTGCTGTTTACTGCTCAGAAAACTGTGTTTAGAGAGCCTGGGGTGATCTACAGGAGTTTATGTATGTAATCTGGTATAACTATTCAAAAAGGATATCTGAATTGTTGACCTGTAGCTTCAATAAGTTAAAAATATATTAGGTCCTTTCCTGTCTCAAAGCAGTAGTACACTTATATGTAGTGTGAAACAGGGAGACATTTTCATTTTTTTCTTGTGAAAGTCACTCAGTCGTGTCCGACTCTTTGCAACCCGAAGGACTAGTTCATGGAATTCTCCAGGCCAGAATACTGGAGTGGGTAGCCTTTCCCTTCTCCAAGGTATCTTCCCAACCCAGGATTTTGTTTTTGTTTTTCTTTTCTTAGCAGCCACTAAATTATATAACTTTGGACTTTTCCTCACAGTAGCCACTTAAATTGACAAACTGCTTTTGTGTAAAATTAGAGATTAAAAAGAGCAGACCAAGTGGTTGATTCACTGCATGCTCTGGCTATTACTTTAAGCAGGAATTCCTAATCTTTATGCTACATTCTCCAGTGCAATTTATTATTTATGAGTCATATAGAACAAAGCTATTACCCATGAGTGTTTGAATATCTACACCAGATAGTTTGAATTAAACATATTGTTAGAAATGTGGTCCACAATAGAAAGTGAAGTAAAGGAAAGATTATTTGTTTTCTTCTGTCAGCTTCGAGATGGAGGGTCAAATAAATAGAAAATAAGGGTAGGGCAAGAAATATCTGAAAATTTCACAACAAGATCTTGAAAATTATGAAGCCCTTTCGTTCTTTATTCGCAAATGATAGACTCATGCTCCTGAGGTTTGTGATGGGATGAAGGCATCACAAGTAAATGAAAAAAAATCATGTTTTGACTAATTTTAAAGACAGTCTTTCAACATCTTTCAGTAACTTCGGACTTATATACTCATCATCAAGATATTATCTAAACGAGAAATTTCTGCTATATGCCGTGATTTAAGGTCATGTCCTTTTAGTGAAGACAGATATCATCATTTTGCCCCTCCTAACCTAACCCTTGTTAATAAATAAATAAAGAGAAAACTTCTTTTTCATAATATGAATTATTTCTGAAGGAGGAGGACTTCTCTGCTCGAACAGCCATTGATTACTCATTTTAATAGGATACATACGAAATCCTTAGCTTGACACTTGCCAATTTCTACGATTTTGTCTGTGTCTAATTTTCCTGCTTTTTTCTCTCACTACTGCTCTATGCGACATCACAGTGGCAGTCAAATATGCCTCCCTTTCAGGATCATGTTACAGAGTATTATAGTAATGACCTCAGTGAATCACATGTCCTCAGTGAATCCACACTCCTCCAGAATATGATTATCTCTCCTTCCTCTAAGAAATGGAGCCTGTTTCTTCATCTCTGGTATCACAACTGGCCTTGTGAATTGCCTTAAGTGGTGGATGCAACAGAAGTGATCTTGAATGTATTCTGAAGCCCATGCCTAAAGAAGCCTTGCAGTTTCCATGCTTGCCCTCTTGGAGCCCTGGGAATTGCATGCTGTGAAAAGGCTAGTCTCTTTTAGAGTATGAGAGCCAAGTGGAGAAGGACCAAAGTACCTTAGAAGACAAGCAGCACCAACTCTTTGGTCCTTCTTGGTCAGTTAGTCCTCTATTTTGAAAGCAATCTCATCTGTGAATTCAGATGAAACCAACAGAAGAATTTCCCAGTCAACCCACAGAATCATGAGAATGAATCAGTCAGTTCAGTTAAATTTGGTTCAGTCGCTCAGTCGTGTCCAACTCTTTGCGACCCCATGAATCGTAGCACGCCAGGCCTCCCTGTCCATTACCAACTCCTGGAGTTCACTCAAACTCATGTCCATCGAGTCAGTGATGCCATCCAGCCATCTCATCCTCTGTCGTCCTCTTCTCCTCCTGCCCTCAATCCCTCCCAGCATCAGAGTCTTTTCCAATGAGTCAATTCTTCGCATGAGGTGGCCAAAGTACTGGAGCTTCAGCTTTAGCATCATTCCTTCCAAAGAATACCCAAGGATGATCTCCTTTAAGATGGACTGGTTGGACCTCCTTGCAGTCCAAGGGACTCTCAGGAGTCTTCTCCAGCACCACAGTTCAAAAGCATCAATTCTTCGACACTCAGCTTTCTTCACAGTCCAACTCTCACATCCATACATGACCACAGGAAAAACCATAGCCTTGACTAGACAAACCTTTGTTGGCAAAGTAATGTCTCTGCTTTTCAATATGCTATCTAGGTTGGTCATAACTTTCCTTCCAAGGAGTAAGCGCCTTTTAATTTCATGGCTGCAGTCACCATCTGCAGTGATTTTGGAGCCTCCCAAAATAAAGTCTGCCACTGTTTCCACTATTTCCCCATCTATTTTCCATGAAGTGATGGGGCCAGATGCCATGATCTTCGTTTTCTGAATGTTGTGCTTTAAGCCAACTTTTTCAGTCTCCACTTCACTTTCATCAAGAGGCTTTTTAGCTCCTCTTTATTTTCTGCCATAAGGGTGGTGTCAACATCTGAGGTTATTGATATTTCTCCTAGCAGTCTTGATTCCAGCTTGTGCTTCTTCCAGCCCGTTTCTCATGATGTACTCTGCACAGAAGTAAAATAAGCAGGGTGACAATATACAGCCTTGACGTACTCCTCTTCCTTTTTGGAGCCAGTCTGTTGTTCCATGTCCAGTTCTAACTGTTGCTTCCTGACCTGCATATAGGTTTCTCAAGAGGCAGGTCAGGTGGTCTTGTATTGCCATTGTTTTAAACTACTAAGTTTGGAGATGGTTTCTTATACAACAATAAATAACAGTAATGTAAAACAGTAGACAATTTACACATGATCCACTCTCTTATTTTATTCAGTACTTTATTCCTTGGCATTTACTTCCTCTTAGAATAATTATGGAACCTGTATGTGACAAAGGTCCATCTGGTCAAAACTATGGTTTTTCCAGTAGTCATGTATGGATGTGAGAGTTGGACTATAAAGAAAACTGAGGGCCAAAGAATTGATGCTTTTGTACTGTGGTGTTGGAGAAGACTCTTGAGGGTCCCTTGGATATCAAACCAGTCAATTCTAAAGGAAATTAATCCTGAATATTCATTGCAAGGACTGACATTGAAGCTGAAGCTCCAATACTTTGGCCACCTGATGCGAAGAACTGACTCACTGGAAAAGTCCCTGATGCTGGGAAAAATTGAAGGCAGAAGGAGAAGGGGACGACAGAGGATGAGGTGGTTGGATGGCATCACTGACTAATGGATATAAGTTTGAGCAAACTCCAGGAGTTGGTGATGAACAGGATAACCTGGCGTGCTGCAATCCATGGGGTTGCAAGAGTCAGACACGACTGAGTGACTGAACTGAACTGATATCACCTAATGTTGTCTTGTACTATTCATATGTTTTAAGAAACTTCTTATATATCTCAAGAAAAATGTAAGCTCTTTTTATTATAGACTCTTGTATTTTAAAGAGAAGAGGGCCACCTAAGTTAAATGGTATTTAGCATCCTTCAAAACCCACAGTCATCTGTCTAGATTATACACTGGTTGGTTTTGCATTTCTTTATGCATCTTGTTCTTAAAATTTTAGATTCTGATATACAGAGAAAGGGAATTGGGAGATGCATGCAAATATTTGTGTCAGTTTTATTCTAGATATATTTACTTATTAACCTTTTGCAGTATGGAGCACAAATGCTAGAAATCTTTCAGGAAATGCATAAAAAAATGAAACATAACTTCTGTGTTTAGCACATATATCACTTAGAACAGAGCTGGGTAAACTATGGTCAGGTGGATGGCTGTCTGATTTTTGTAAATAAGGCTGTTCTGGCATCTCTTGTGCCTCTAGGCTGCTTTGGCACAGCAGTGCAATTGAGTAGCTGGATAAGCTGCTCTATGGTTTGCAAAGCCTGAAATATTTAGTCTTTGTCCCTTAAAAAATGTCTGATCCATGGTTTAGAACAAGTAATAAATATAACTATACTCAGAGAAGAGATATAAAATGTGAATGCTGGCAGAGAGATGAAAAATGAAATATTTTATGAAGAGTTTGATCCTTTTTGGATGGAATATTAAGGAAAGGCTGCATGAATAGGAAAAATTTGAGATAGATAATCAAATGGGTAATATCTGGCTCAGATGGTAAAGCGTCTGCCTAAAATGCAGGAGACCCAGGTTCAATCCCTGGGTTGGGGAAGATCTCCTGGAGAAGGAAATGGCAACTCACTCCAGTATTCTTGGCTGGAAAATCCCATGGACAGAGGAGCCTGGTGGGCTACAGTCCATGGGATTGCAAAGAATCAGACATGACTGAGCAACTTCACTTTCACTTTCAATATTTTAGAAAGCAGTGAATTTTAGAGTAAGAAATTTGAGAGCAAGAAAAATAGATGTCTCAGGAGTAAGAAGAGAATAGAGTGTAGTTGAGAACTGAGGAAAGGGTCAGATTGTCATAATGACTTTGAAATCAAAGATTGAAGAGGATTTTAAAGCAGGTGGTCCACAGTATAGACTGCTGAGGGAGGTATTATGTTAGTGTCCTGGGGCTGCTGTACAATGTACCAAGAACCAAATAACTCCAAACAAATAGAAATTCTCCCCCCACCCCCAACCAAGACTCAGAGACTAGAGGTCTGAAATCAAGTTTTGGTGGGAGCCGTACTGTCTTTTGATGCCTCTAAGGGAAAATTCTTCTTTTCCTCTTCTAGCTTGTGATGATTGCAGGAATCCCTTGTCACAAGGCCATCTTTTCCCTGGGCATCATCTGCTCTGTGTATGTACCTTCCCCTTTGTCCAAGCGAAAGTGTTAGTTGCTCAATTGTGTCCAACTCTTTGCGACCCCATGGACTGTAGCCTGCCAGGCTCCTCTGCCCATGGGATTTCCCAGGCAAGAATACTGGAGTGGGTTTCCATGCCCTTTTTCAAGGGATCTTCCAGACCCAGGGATAGAACCTAGGTCCCCGGCATTGCAGGCAGATTCTTTACCATCTGAGCAACCAGGGCTCCTTACTTCTTTTTGTAAGGAACCAGTCACAGTAGACTAAGGCCTACCCTCAATTTAACTTGATTACCTTTGTAAAAATTTTATTTCCCAATAAGCTCACACTCTGAGGTGTTAGGATTTCAGCATGTTATTTGAGGGGAGACCATTCAACCCAAAGCAGGCAAAGACAAAAAAACTGTGAGAAGTCAGGAGATGAAAAAATTAGGTTGTCATTATTGAACTTTGAAGAAATACTTTAAGTTAGATTGCCAAGTTTCAGAACTAAACTGCTATTTTGTGTGGTATACTTGAAGGGGAATTAGAAGCTGTTTAGGTGAATAATTTGTGAAGATTTCAAAATTATGAAAAGCAAAAGAACAGAATAGCTTGAGGCAATCATAAAGCCATCATTTGTTTAGGAAAATCAAAGAAGAAAATGAAGAACAAGAGAATAAAACAATGAATAGAGCAAGTCTTACATTTAAATATAAGGGCTTTTCTGGTAGCTCAGATGGTAAAGAATCTACATGCAAGCAGGAGACTTGGATTATACCCCTGCGCCTGAAAGGAGGAAATGGCAAACCCATTCCAGTATTCTTGCTGTGAGAATTCCATAGACAGAGAGGAACGTGGAGAGCTACAGTCCACTGTGTTGCAAAGAGTTAGACACAACTGAGTGACCGACACTTTTACTTTCACTGTATTTAAGTATAAGAGAAGCCACAAAAATGACAAGTGATGGAAATTTGGTCAGAAGGAGACTTAGAGGGAGATTCTCCTTCAAAAATTGACAGAAAGAAAGTCCCCATAAAGTTACTGAGATACTTCACATTGGATTTAGGATTTCTACTTAGGAAAGCAGAGTATGGCATCATGTACTTACCATGAAAGAGTGAAGATTGTGTTTATGAATTAAGACTAGTGGGAAAAAGCCTGAAATAGCCATCCTTATAAGTTTGTTTTAGTATAAACCACAGATAAAGTATATGGACATCATTCAGCAATGAGCACCAAGTTGAGATAAGGGAGCTTGGGTTTGTAGTGCATCTCATTGTATAGTTATGTGGTTATTCCATTATCAGCCACCCCAGAGACAGAACAGAGAATGCGGATTGTAGGAGCTGAGACCTAGGGATTGACAAAGAGTATTTGAAATGGTAAAATTCTTCAGTAGAAGTGAATGCACATTGATGTATATTTTTGATATCAATGCCAGAGTTTGTTTAAAAAGAAGTCAAGGGAAATGATAAAAGATGGGATGAATTTAGGAGTTAAGAGAACAGGAAAAATCTAGAATTTTTGATAAGAACTAAAAGCCCCAATTCAGTAGCTGTGACTCAGTAAGATGAGGAGATTCTAACAATTTGACGTCTTAGAAAGAGAGGAATGTGGAATATTGGTGAGCAATGTATGGCTAGGCTGGTAGGTTGTTGAAATCAAAAGATTTTAAGGAAAAACAAAATAAAAACAAAAACAAACAAACAAAAAATCACCTTAATGTAAATGGAGAACATGAAATCAGAAAAGAAACCGAAGGAATGGATACCTAAAGTCAACTTATTTTATAGCTTAGTTAATGTAAGAATTTGAATAAAATATTTTTTTATCAGAAAGAGATCATTTTTCATATGATTGACAGAATTAATGATAGTTTTTTAAATCATTGGATAGGTATATACAATTAACATAAGACTAAATTCTTTCTTCACTTTGCAAAATTTGGTGGAGGGTGGGAAGAGGAATTATCACAGAATATTTAATTGTTAATGGGAAGTTGTATGGGTGGCTTGTTTTATTTCTAGGCAAATCTTAAGGAATAAGTGCCTCATATTAGTGGGCCTTGATATTATAAAAGTTTAAGCTGAAGTCATCTTTTCTATACTTTTCATATCATAAACTGTGAAGAGCTGTCCAGGGGAATGCATTATCATTGGTCTTGAGACATGAGTAACGTGACCTTGTCTACAGAGTGCATTGGCCAGACTGAACTCAAAGTAAGTACAAAGAGGAAATTCCTTTATTTTTGTCCTCACTGAGCATTTAAACAAGTTCTGTCAAATTTCCCCTGCCTGTCTTTGGCATTTCAAAAAGATCCCATATCATTACTCTCTCCTTTGACTGTAAGAATAATTTCATTTCTAGTTATTAAAATGCTCAGTCTAGTTTAAATTAAAATTTCCATTTTACATCCAATTAAAAACTTTTTCCTCTCATTAGTTTAGGCATGATCTATGTCTAATTAAAAAAAAAAACAAACAAACAACCCACTAGTGAGCCATGGTGGGGAGAGGGTAGTCTACTCTTTTTTTTTCCCAAACTTTAAACTTTTTCTTTTGTATTAGATTATATAGCCGATTAACAATGTTGTGATAGTTTCAGGTGAACAGTGAAGGGACTGTTCATCCACATGTATGCAATCTCCCCGAAACCCATCACTTTCCTGTACCTACTCTTCCTGTCTCTTCCCATCTTTATATTCTCTCTTTCTAGGATTGGGGCCGAAAGTGGGGAGGAATGATCAGAGAAAGAGGAGCAAAGAGTTTGAACCTCACTGATCTTCTCTGTGGCTTTCTGTTGTTGACATTTTCTGTCTTTAATCATCGTGATTATGGAAGATATTTGAAACCTGGAATAAGTGTGTAGTTTGGGGGAGATTCCCTGTGAGGTCTTCGTGCACCGTTGGTGTTCTTTTCCCCTGACTGAACTCTGTCTTTGATAGAGTCCATTAAGGGTGCTTTATGCTTGCTTCCTTTTGCAAGTGTATACATGGCCCACTGGAAACTGTGTCTCACCAAGCCCTGGGACAGTTTGCATAACTTTTGTCTGATTTTTTATCCTGCCAAGCAGACAGTCCTTTCACCAGCTTTCTGCTTTTAGACCTTCCAGTATTAATTATAAGCACATTCTCTATGTTGTTGTTTGCCCCTAAAGTAAAGTTTTCTTGAGCTTTCTTCCTCACCTTACACTGTCTAGATGATGGGACAGAATGACCTCTCATGAGCTTATTGCTGGGGAGTTAGTTGCCTTTCCCTTTCTTATAAGAACCCTTACCCTAATCCTAATAAGTAGTTCTCTCGGGATGTCCATCACTTGACTTAAATGAAGACAGAAGACCATGCATCATCTTCTCCCAGAAAGAGGAGAAGAGTTAAAGCATTCTGCCTTTCTAGGAATTCCTTTCAAATGTTTTCATTTTAAATTTTGTTATCTTTCATATTGACTCTTAGGGGTCCAGATACCTTGACAGATGTTAAGTGTTTCGTTACTTCTCTTTAGAACATAGGGGTATATTACATCTCTTGTTTTCTATTGGGAGTTTTAGCTAAAATCTGAGACTTTAGAGACAGTCCCATTTTCTCTGTAGATTAAATATGAATGATAATTTGGAAAGCTTAGTACTAAGTTAGGCTTATAGAGAGTTGTAGCCTACCTGGCAGAAAGCACAATAAGGAGGAGGCTGTTTCTCATTACTTTCTCATAGGGTTATTCATGAATATGAAAACAACTCACAGCATTTACACTGAAAATTTTAGTAATTGCCTAGAGATGGAAATTTATATTGCTTAGTACTGACAACTTTTAATTCTAATTGTCACGATTAATATTGATATGCATTGTTTGTTGTTTAGTCAATAAGTCATGTTCGACTCTTTTGCAAAATGGACTGCAGCCCACCAGGCTTCTCTGTCTTTAGGCTTTCTCAGTCAAGAACACTGGGTGGGTTGCCATTTCCTTCTCCATTGGATCCTTTCAGTCCATTAATATAAACTTAATATTAATTAAAAACTTCTTGATTGCAGAGGTTATACTTTTTCCCATAGTATTAGAACTTCTAGAAAAAAAAATTGTTTAAATAGTTGGCACTGAGTTCAAGTGAATTCGCTCAGTCGTGTCCAACTCTATGCGACCCCATGGACTGTTGCCTACCAGGCTCCTCAGTCCATGGGATTTTCCAGGCAAGAGTACTGGAGTGGGTTGCCATTTCCTTCTCCAGGGGATCTTCCCGACCCAGGGATCGAACTCAGGTCTCCCGCATTGTAGGCAGATGCTTTACCGTCTGAGCTACCAGGGAAGCCCTGGCACGCAGTTCATGATGATGAAATATGATATGTGATCTTCAGACCTTCACAAAGAGGATTCGAGTCCTCCCTGTTTATTATTTGTCAAATATTTATATAAGAAACACTTAAATAGCACTTACTATGTGTCAGGCACTGTTCTAAGTGCTTTATAATGAGTAATTGATTTGATTCTCATACCAACTCTCTGAACTAGGTATTCTTATCATTTCCTTTTACCAGAGAGTAAATTGAAGAACAGGAATCTTACACTTGCCCAAGGTCTTCTATACTAGGTGGTCATACTGTGGTTTGGACAGAGAAGTTCTGACACCAAAATGTGTGTTCTTACCACTGTGCAATGCAGCAATTTACTTCAAAGAGATTTGTTAGATTAAATAAGAGATAGACCCCAAATATTAAATAAAAATTAGAAAATATAAAGTCAAGAAGTGAATAAAGGAGGAAATTATTGTACTGAAAAGTTAAGCACTAAATTTAGCACTGAGCTTTCTAACAAGCAAGTCATAAAGTAAAATAAGATGACCTTAATTAGTTGGCTTGATAGTCTTATCAAAGGGGAACTTAGAACTTATTTGATAAAGAAAATACCTTTAGCATTCAATAAAATGTTTATGTCAAGAGGATCTTTGCATAATAACATGTCTCATAAAATTTTTACAGGTTATATATATATTCTTTTTCTATTATGTCTTATAAATAATCTGAGAGTAATAATGAAAACATTAAAAATTTGTGAAGGAAATTCTAAAAGAAACAAATTTTTTTTTAACATACCTGCTGAAACTTTATTCCCTCTGAATTTAGTGATAGACCATAGGGGCTCAGTACCATGAGACTGCCCCCCATTTCAGATGCCAATGTTAAGAGGGAGGTCCCAGGTTACCTACAACTTCTGCCCACATTGGCTGCAAATTGGAGGGTCTCAGAAGACTTCCCCTTGGATTCCATGATATGCTAGAATAGTTCACAGTACTCAAAGAAATGATAACTGTTTCAGTTCAGTTCAGTTGCTCAGTCATGTCTGACTCTTTGTGACCCCATGGACTGCAGAACACCCAGCTTCCCTTTTTATCACCAACTCCTGGAGCTTGCTCAAACTCATGTCCCTTACCAGTTTATTATTTAATAAAAGATATGGTAAAGAATACAGATGAACACCCAGATGAAGAGAGACATAGGATGAGGTCCCAAGCCAGAAGCTTCTGGCCCCAGGAAGTTGGATTATGTACCCCGCCTAGGATGTAGATGTATTCAAGATCTGAGAAGCTCTCCAAAACTTCTACTGTGGGAAATTTTATTGTGGCTTTATCATATAGGCTTTATTGTTGACCAGCTCAATTTCCAGGCCTTTTCTGAAGAATGAGATTAAAAGCTCTAAGCCTCTAGTCATTGCTTGGTTGTTTTGGTGACCAGCCCTAACTAGGAGCCCATCAAGAGTTATTTCATTAGAACAAAAGATACATCTATTAGCCAAGAAATATCAAGAGATTTAGGAGCTCTGTGTCAGGAACTGGGGTCAAAGACCAAATATTAGGGGGGAAAAAGTGATTCTGGTGCTCTGTCATTAGGAAATTACAGGGGCATATTTCCATCGAAGATCTAGAAATTGATTGTCTGAGCCTAAGTGCCACTTGCTAAGTTTTTGTGTTCTCTCAGGGGTATAATAAAATCCCCAGATACAGATATTTGTCAACTGAATATCTATTCAGATGTTTAGTATATCAATTTGGCTTTGGAAAACTCTGGATATTGAGGCTGAGTTTCTCTGCTTTAACTGTAGGAATTTTGTATCATTGGTATATTATCCATCTCTTAATCACTATCCTGATTTTAAGAACACAGATTAGTTTTGCCAATTAAAAAAATTTATATACATAATACAGTATATATTTGTGTGTGTACATATCTGATTAATTTCCTTTAAGTTAATTTTTGGGAGATTCATTCATTTTTATGTACTGTAGTTTTACTTTTGTGTTATATTCTATCCTTTGAATATACCAAAATATATTTGATTTACAGTTGATGGAAATTTCAAGATGTTTTTCATTTTGAGTGTTTGTAAATAAGACTGCTATAAACTTTCAGAAATTTCTTAGTTCACTGAAGGCAATGATCATTACCAGCCAACATAGAGAACTTTGAATCTTCTTCTTATGGTGGAACTAGTGGAATTCCTTATTAAGGTTCTAACCATTACTCCTTGGAAGGAAAGTTATGACCAACCTACATAGCATATTCAAAAGCAGAGACATTACTTTGCCGACTAAGGTCCGTCTAGTCAAGGCTATGGTTTTTCCTGTGGTCATGTATGGATGTGAGAGTTGGACTGTGAAGAAAGCTGAGTGCTGAAGAATTGATGCTTTTGAACTGTGACGTTGGAGAAGACTCTTGAGAGTCCCTTGGACTGCAAGGAGATCCAACCAGTCCATTCTGAGGGAGATCGGCCGTGGGATTTCTTTGGAAGAAATGATGCTAAAGCTGAAGCTCCAGTATTTAGGCCACCTGACTCATTGGAAGACTCTGATGCTGGGAGGGATTGGGAGCAGGAGGAGAAGGAGAAGACTGAGGATGAGATGGCTGATGGCATCCCTGACCTGATGGACATGAGTTTGAGTGAATTCCGGGAGTTGGTGATGGACAGGGAGGCCTGACGTGCTACAATTCATGGGGTTGCAAGGAGTTGGCCACGACTGAGTGACTGAACTGAACTGAAATGAACTGAACCATTGATACAGAGATGATGCTCAGGAAAAAATGCTAAAAAAAAAAAAAAGTAAAGCTATCATATGCAATCACTACTTCAGAAATCACATTTTGTCATACCAAAGCATGCTCACCAGTTAAAGCTGTTTCTCTACAAAATTCACATTTCAAAAATACAGGCAAAATTTGCAGCCATTTATTTACTCAGTTTAACTACTAGATTCTAGATGTTTTATTGAAAAGGCAAATAATTAGGAAAAATTCCTAGAAGTAGAATTGTTGGAAGAAATAACAAATGTGTTTTGAGGTTTCTGATAGAGGAGCAGTGACATTTTACACCCCATCACAATGTATCAGAATGCTGATTCCCTTATGATAATGACACATGTTATTGATTCTTGCCAATTTTATTGGCTGGAAATGGGATTTCTATGTTTTTTATTTGCATTTCTTTGATTGTTAGTGATGTTGAAATAGTATATTTAATAGCGATACAGAGCTTGAAGTGAGGAGAAAAAGAGAGAAACTTTTTTAAGTTTTATATTCTGATTTCTGTTATTAAAATGTGTAAAGACAATTTTGGATAACCCCTCATTAATAGTCAAACTGTTGGTTTTACAACCCTTTTCCTATTTAAGTATCTCTCTGTTTTTCCAATTTTCATATTTCTAGATGGATCTGGAGGTAAAAACATGTCTAAGAGATTAGGGAACTTTAGGATTACATGGAATCAGCCAATATATTTTATTTTCTTTTTCGCTCTTCTCCCAAAAGCTAAATTATGAATTAGATACACGTATGTTGTGATAATTCTACTTTACCTTTCTAGAAAAATGAAAACTCCTTAATTTTAAAACACATTTTGTAACACTGTCTTAGCAGTAATGAAACACAAGGAACACCATTGGGCAAAGAAAGTTCATGACAAACCATTTTTCTTCATGTGTTTCAGCACCTTGTATATACTAAGCATTTTTTAAATACAGAAAGAATGAATTAATAAGAAAACAAATGATTGTTCACTTGAAAGATGTGAATTTTAGCAGGAAAAAAGTCACAACCAAGTAGGGAAATCCAAATCCAGGTGTTTGGTGGAAGGTTGTTATTGGGCATGCAATTACTTTAGTTGATAATGAGATTAATTACCTATGATGAAAAATTTCACTCAAAATATTGTCAAAGAAAAATTTTATAGATATGCATTACTTAAGGAGATTTATCAATGTGTTACAATTAAACATAAAATTAGCCCTCAAATTTATATTGTTATATGTTTAGAAACAGGATCATAACAGCAGTAATGTAAATTATTAATACAAAATTATTTCAAGAAATAACATTTGATTCCCAAGAAGGATTAAGAAGTATGAAAATGGAGAGGAAACTTAAGACACACAGGTGCTGACAAAGAACAAAAATCTACTCAAGTTGGCTTAGGTGACTGGAAATGTTTATAAGATGGACACAGAATTAAAAAATAAAAGTAAACTGTCTTATTAGACCCCATGAAATATTGACACACGGTTTAAAACAAATTATGTAGTCATCCTTCTTGAGAAATGAAATATTTAAATGTAAAGCATCTTGGGGAACTACCTCGGTAGAGCCCACTCTTCACTACTCTAGAGTTTCATCTTTTTGTTGAGTCAAATTACTTTAAGTTTCAACTCCTTATTCTTGGAAACTAAAGTCTTACTTCTTTTCCCTTGTCATAATATATCTTTATTTAAGATAACTGCTTACTTATAGCTTGTGTAGGGTTTCATTATTTTAGAGATCCTGTTTATTGCCTTCTCTTTTTGTACATATTCATTTTTGTTCATTGCATTACATAACTCCTACTTTGTGTGTCTTATATTCCAAATTCAGAGAGAGAGCATCTAATTAAGTGAATGAATTACAAAATATAATACATTTCTGGGTAACTCTTATGTCAAGAAGACTCAGGAGTCATTTCAAGAAAATCACCACTAATATTTATTTGTTACTGATTCTTCTGGAATTTATCTTGAGAGTAAAAATTTAGGTAACAAAATGCTGCCTTGACATAAAAATTCCATTCCTGGGCAAATCACCTTGGTGGAGTTCTGAGGTTCATTTACTTGTAAGGACAGAGTTGAAAGTAAAGTAAGAGTTACACTGAAATTTTTCAGGAGTTTGCAGAACTGATAGGTACTTTTCATGGTGTATCTTCTAACCTACATTAATGGTAGTATTAGATAAAAATCTTAAAGACTCTTAAAAATAAAAGACCTGAAACTCCCAAATATCACTTTATCATGAAATAATTTAGTACACTGCAGTACTATCTTTTGTCATTTATTTTGCCAAGAAAGTGCAATTATAATGAAAAACACAGTAATTAGGATGGTATTAAAATACTGTTATGTTAACAGTTTCTACATGATCAGTCTATCTAATTAAAGTGCAGTGCTATAATAAATATTGATTCCACCATCAATTTCCTTAGTAAGATTTTATTTAAAATTTATTTATTAAAATAATAAGTCAAGCAAAACAGTATAGTCTTTAGAAAGGGCCACCTGTATGAATGGTCAAGTGACTTATTCAAATAATTCCCTTGCTTTTTATGGTAGATACCCATGTAGAAATAAAATTTATTTTAGGAGGTGACAGAATTGGTGATCTTCAAGAGATTTCCCAGCAGTAGTTACTTTTTTGAATTAAATATAACGGAATTTATCTTGAAAATAAAAATTCAGTGACCAAATCCATATCATTATTCTGTCTCTTGAACTTGAGACTTCCCCTTTCTCAGTGAACTAGAAGATACAATGGTTTCAGGGAGGGGAAAATGTGAGCTTTTTTTGTAATCTGTTTTGGGTGTTCTTATGCACTGGTGAGATATTTTCCTATTTTAGGTTAAGTGTTAAGTAGAGTGAAGGTGGATGCATTATATTTATTTGTTATTGTTCAGTTGCTAGTAGTGTCTGAATCTTTGTGACCCCATGTACTGCAGCACACCAGGCTTCCTTGTCCTTCACCATCTCTTGGTCAAACTCATGTCCATTGAGTCAGAGATGCCATCCAAGCATCTTGTCCTCCATTATCCCCTTCTGCCCTCAATCTTTCTGAGTATCAAGTTCTTTTCTGATCAGTTGGCTCTTCACGTCATGTGGCCAGAGTACGGGAGCTTCAGCTTCAGCATCAGTCCTTCCAATGAATATTCATGTTTTATTTCCTTTAGGATTGACTAGTTTGATCTCCTTGCAGTCCAAAGGACCTTCAAGAATCTTCTCCAACACCACAGTTTGAAGGCATCAATTCTTCAGCTCTCAGCCTTCCTTATGGTCCAACTCTCACATCCATGCATGACTACTGGAAAAACCATAGCTTTGACTATATGAACCTTTGTCAGCAAAGTAATGTCATTACTTTTTAATACACTGTCTAAGTTTGTCTTGGCCTTTCTTCCACAGAGCAAGTGTCTTTTAATTTCATGGCTGCAGTCACCTTCTGGAGTGATTTTGGGGCCCATAGAAATAATATCTGTCACTGTTTCCATTGTTTCCCCATCTATTTGCAAGTGATGGGATCAGATGTCATGATCTTCATTTTTTGAATGTTAAGTTTTAAGCCAACTTTTTCATTTTCCTCTTTCCTCTTTGAACTTCATCAAAAGGCTCTTTAGTTCCTTTTCGCTTTCTGTCATAAGAGTGGTGTCATCTACATGTCTGAGGTTATTGATATTTCTCCCAGCAATCTTGATTGCAGCTTATGCTTCATCCAACCCAGCATTTTGCATGATGTACTCTGCATATAAGCTAAATAAGCAGGGTGATGATACACATCTTTGATGTACTCCTTTCCCAGTTTGGAACCAGTCTGTTGTTCTAACTATTGCTTGACCTGCATACATGTTTTTCAGGAGGCAGATAAGGTGGTATGGTATTGTTAAGTGACATATACTTCTAAACACTATTTGAAATAATAAGTGAGCAATTGAATTAAGTGTAAGTGTTAGTAGCATTTGCAGAATTTTGCCCTTGTCTCCTGCCAGTAGACTTTTAACCATTGAGAAAATAAAGCCAAAGACATTTTGAGTGATAACGCTCTCTTCCTTCACAGTGCCAATATAGAACTAACTTTTTCCCATGAAGCACACAAAATTCAGTTTTGAGGAGAATTTGTGCATTAGAGATCATGTGTCCTTTTGGTTTTGTTTTATAGGATGAGAAAATAGGCTCAGAGAGGTTGTCTTGGATAAAAGCAAATAAACTGCAAGTCAAAATGTATATTTTAATAGAGAGGATATATTTGGAGAGATTTTAAGTAGAGAGTGTACACTCTTTTCTCTCCCATATTTATAAGAAGATTTTTCATATTTAAAATCTTCTATTTTATTTTGAGTGAAGAAATTTTGAGGACTTAATTTACACCTAATATGTGAAGGAAACTGCCTGTTACAACTCCAGTAACTGCTTTAACTTACCAGTTGTTCTAGGGGTTTATAAAAATTTTACACAGAGTGTTCATGATTTTATATTTTATTTTTTTATTTTTATTTTTCACAGACCACAATGCTTTATTTTATTTTATTTTTTTATTTTACTTTACAATACTGTATTGGTTTTGCCATACATTGACATGAATCTGCCACGAGTGTTTTGTTTTGTGGAACGGTATCTGCCTTTTGGTGAAAGGTATTTGGCCAACATTTTGCCCATTATCATAAGAAAATCCCATTAATTTTATTAAATAAGTAACAAATGAAATATAAAACTTCTTAGCTCACATGTATTTTGTGGGACAGATTATGTACTCTTGTTCATATTCTCCTTGATGCTTTGTGTTAGATTCTCTCTCAACATTTTAATCTCCTAGAGGTCAGGAACAGTATTTTACATTTCCCAGTACTCCTCCTTAGTGCCTGGTGCATTTCTGTGAACATAGTTGTTTCATGATTGTTTGCAAAGTAATTATAGGATTATGTTTAAGAGAGTTCATGCATAAGGTGGGTTATTAACAAATAGTAATTAAGCAGGTGAAGTCATACATGCCTTTAATTTAGTTTCTCTTTCATTTTTGTTTGTTGATAACGTTCCCTAGGAATATTTAAAACAAATCCGCAGATATGTATGCCTTGTGCATTGTAAGAAAATAATTGCTATATACATGCTTGTTCTCTGTGAGTCAAATTTCTGAAATTAAATTCTGAGTTTATCCTGGAACTTGGAGATGAAGACTTGTAAGATTGATAACGTTGTGGCCTCACATCATATTAGAGAAATCTATCAGGATTGAGAGCTTTTATTAATTTTTACATCTTATTGACTATTTCAAAGAGTTCTTATGAGATCCTTATCAGAAACTATTGTTAAGTGTTAAAGTGTAAGTCTTCTGAAATGAATGAATGAGGTTACACAGAATCTTGGATTAGCAAATCCTATTATTAGTTGTAAGAAATAGAAATAGGGTGCATGATCAGGATGGGCACTCATGCATAGATTGTACCTATTAGGGTACTGTAAAGATGTCAGATAATTTATCACAAACAGGCACCTTCTAGGCATGGCTTATTTGACATGTGTAATATTTAATAAACATTTGAATATATTGTCAACACATTCAGTTCAGCTCAGTCCCTCAGTCATGTCTGACTCTGCAACTCCATGAATTGCAGCACGCCAGGCTTCCCTGTCCATCACCAACTCCTGGGGTCTACCCAAACCCATGTCCATTGAGTTGGGGATGCCATCCAACCGTCTCATCCTCTGTCATCCTCTTCTCCTCCTGCCCCCAATCCCTCCCAGCATCCGGGCATTTTCAAATGAGTTAGCTCTATGCATCAGGTGGCCAAAGTTTTGGAGTTTCAGCTTCAACATCAGTTCTTCCAAAGAACACCCAGGACTGATCTCCTTTAAGATGGACTGGTTGGATCTCCTTGCAGTCCAAGGGACTCTCAAGAGTCTTCTCCAACACCATAGTTCAAAAGCATCAATTCTTCGGTGCTCAGCTTTCTTCACAGTCCAACTCTCACATCCATACTGACTATTGGAAAACCATAGCCTTGACTAGACGGACCTTTGTTGGCAAAGTAATGTCTCTGCTTTTGAATATGCTATCTAGATTGGTCATAACTTTCCTTCCAAGGAGTAAGCATCTTTTAATTTCATGGCTGCAATCACCATCTGCAGTGATTTTGGGGCCCAGAAAAATAAAATCAGCCATTGTTTCCACTGTTTCCCCATCTATTTGCCATGAAATGATGGGAGTGGCTGCCATGATCTTAGTTTTCTGAATGTTGAAATTTAGGAAATTATAATTAAAATTTGGATTTGTGCTTTTCTTGAACATTAGGTCTGGCAATTCTGATTTTGCTTCTTAGCCTAACTACAATTGGCTGAATCATTGGCTCTTTTGATGGAGTAGCTACTATTGTTTTCTAGAATGATTATATATTTTTTAGTCTCCCACAGTCATCACTAGACTCCTTCACTTATTTATCTGATCTGTCTGGTCTGAAGTCACTCAGTAGTGTCAAACTTTTTGCAACTCCATGGAGTGTAGCCCATCAGGCTCATGTCCCTGGAATTCTCCAGGCAAGAATACTGGAGTGAGTAGCCATGCCCTTCTCTAGGGGATGTTCTCAACCCTGGGATCAAACCTAGGTCTCCTGCATTGCAAGCGATTCTTCACCATCTGAGATAACTTTAACTTTTGGGTTTATAGGTCCTGTCTTAAACCCATGAAGATTTTTATCCTTGAATTATTATAACTGACTTAAGAGACTTACTGAACTACATTCAAAGATGGAGAAAAATTAGCACAGAGCTGCACTGTTCAATAAAGTAACCATAGATATATGTAACTTTAAAATTTCATTACAATCAAGTAAAAATGAAAATGTGCTTCCTCAATTGTGTTAGTTACATTTCTAATTGTATTTGAAGCTATCGTTCCACATAAATGGAGAATATTTTTATCATTGCAGAAAGTTGTATTGGACAATACTAATATATAGATAGTAAAGTTTTTACAAATAACAGTGACAAAAGCAAAATTTAAGGTGATAGATTTCAAATTGAAAATGCAAAAGCACAAACAAGTAAATAACCAGCATCCACTGAATTAAATCACAGGAAACAGGAAGTATTTAAAAAGATTATCTAAATTTCCCTAGATTTGGTTAAGCACACCAGCCCATATACATTTCATTCTAAAGAAATGGAAGTATTTATACATGGAATGAAATTAAAAAAAAAAAAAAGCAATTGCCCTTGACAACAATTGAGATTATAGACAGATGGATTTCCATGAGAAAAACCTGGTAAAAGAAATGTCCTGGAAGCTACATACAAGGGCACTTACTAATCTTTGGGTGGATTTAATTATAATATATAGAGGATCCCCAGTGGATTTCAGTGGTTTAGGAACACTTAAGAAAATAATTTCATAATGAGTCAACTTATAAGAAGAACAAATAAGGACAAAATATCTATTAATTAGACTAGTATAACAAAAGAAGTTAACCTCAAGACATTTACTGTCTTTCCTGATAGTGATTTGCCTAGCTGATCTTTAAGGTCTCTTTAAGTTCAAAAATACTATGCTTTTTAGAACAATTAAGCGGATTTATTGCTGAGTCAATAACTCTTTTTAAAATATAATTACTAAATAGATGACAACTCAGGAGGGATTTCTTGAGGCATTTCATAAAATCAGAAGATTATATGTTGAGATGTGTCACGTTTTATGTTTTTATCAATGACTTGAATGAATGAACTCATAGAAGGCAAGCTTATTAAGGTGACACAAAGCTTGGAGGTAAAGTTAGTATATGCAGTGTCAAAATCAAAATTTGAACAGATTTGATGACTCTAATTAGAGCTAAGAGGGATTTCTTTTAAGGTGTTGTTTAATGGAAAAAATTTTTTAAGGGCATTCACTTGCATTCCTTGAGAAGTTGTGGATTTTAGACTCAAGATTCAAATTAACTTGACAGCCTAGAATTCTGGGTTAAATTGAACAAGGTGGTCAGCAGCGAATGTCCCTGTGTTCAGCTAAAAGAAAACTACCTATGCTGAGGCACTTCCTCCTTGAAATGCCTTCTGGTTTCAGGAAACAGCCCTCTCACCATGACCGCCCCCCCCCTCCCC
>SJXQ01012895.1:370910-381863 GCA_006408695.1 Aepyceros melampus
GCCCCCCGCCCCCCGCCCCCCGCCTTGTTTTCCTCCTACTTTGCAAACCACAGCTCAGTCTACTTTTCTGGATAATCATCTCCCTATTTCTTAGCATTCACTTCAAATCTGTTCAAATTTTGATTTTGACACTGCATATACTAACTTTTCCTCCAAGCTTTGTGTCACTTTAATAAGCTTGCCTTCTATGAGTTCATTCATTCAAGTCATTGATAAAAACATGAAACATGACACATCTCAACATATAATCTTCTGATTTTATGAAATGCCTCAAGAAATCCCTCCTGAGCTGTGTCTGTGCTGCCTATTTCACTTCTACCTAGTATGAGGGATCATTTACTGATAACTTAGACTACCTCATGTCTGGACATTTCTCTAATTTTAAATCTCAAGTCTAGATCTATCTCTGAGCCCTATATTAATATATCCAGTAGCATACTTGGGTAGGCATTCCTCTCTTGATTTTCCATCAGATACCTAATACATAAGCTGAGTCCCTAATTTTTTCTTCCAAACATGCACAACCTTCCACATCTTAATGAATGGTACTGTAGTTCTTCTGTAGATTAGGAGAAAAGATTAAATTCATCCTTGACTCAACTTTTTCTGACATTCTAGATGTAATCAATCAAAAAAATGTGTCTGAGATTTCCAGAATTCCTAGGTTTTCAACAACTCAATTATGCCACCCTGATCCAATCTACTGTTAAATCTCATCTGGATTTTTTAGTAGTCTCCTCTCACCCTGTTTCACCCATGCTACATCCTGTGTACTTTGAACTCTGGAGTCAGGTTCAGTTCAGTTCGGTTCGGTTACTCAGTCGTGTCCGACTCTTTGCGACCCCATGAATCGCAGCACGCCAGGCCTCCCTGTCCATCACAAACTCCCAGAGTTCACTCAGACTCACGTCCATCGAGTAAGTGATGCCATCCAGCCATCTCATCCTCGGTTGTCCCCTTCTCCTCCTGCCCCCAATCCCTCCCAGCATCAGAGTCTTTTCCAATGAGTCCACTCTTCACATGAGGTGGCCAAAGTACTGGAGCTTCAGCTTTAGCATCATTTCTTAAAAAGAAATCCCAGGGCCGATCTCCTTCAGAATAGACTGGTTGGATCTCCTTGCAGTCCAAGGGACTCTCAAGAGTCTTCTCCAACAGCACAGTTCAAAAGCATCAATTCTTCAGCGCTCAGCCTTCTTCACAGTCCAACTCTCACATCCATACATGACCACTGGAAAAACCAGAGCCTTGACTAGACGGACCTTAGTCCGCAAAGTAATATCTCGGCTTTTTAATATGCTATCTAGGTTGGTCATAACTTTTCTTCCAAGGAGTAAGCGTCTTTTAATTTCATGGCTGCAGCCACCATCTGCAGTGGTTTTGGAGCCCCCAAAAATAAAGTCTGACACTGTTTCCACTGTTTGCCCATCTTTTTCCCATGAAGTGATGGGACGGGATGCCATGATCTTCATTTTCTGAATGTTGAGCTTTAAGCCAACTTTTTTACTCTCTTCTTTCACTTTCATCAAGAGACTTTTTAGTTCCTCTTCACTTTCTGCCATAAGGGTGGTGTCATCTGCATATCTGAGGTGATTGATATTTCTCCTGGAAATCTTGATTCCAGTCTGTGCTTCTTCCAGCCCAGCTCTTCTCATGATGTACTCTGCATAGAAGTTAAATGAGCAGGGTGACAATATACAGCCTTGACATACTCCTTTTCCTATTTGGAGCCAGTCTGTTGTTTCATGTCCAGTTCTAACTGTTGCTTCCTGACCTGCATATAGATTTCTCAAGAGGCAGGTCAAGTGGTCTGGTATTCCCCTCTCTCTCAGAATTTTCCACAGTTTATTGTGATCCACACAGTCAAAGGCTTTGGCATAATCAATAAAGCAGAAATAGATGTTTTTCTGGAACTCTCTTGCTTTTTCCATGATCCATTGGATGTTGGCAATCTGATCTCTGGTTCCTCTGCCTTTTCTAAAACTAGCCTGAACATCTGGAAGTTCACAGTTCACGTATTCCTGAAGCCTGGCTTGGAGAATTTTGAGCATTACTTTACTAGCATGTGAGATGAGTGCAATTGTGCGGTAGTTTGAGCATTCTTTTGCGTTGCCTTTCTTTGGGATTGGAATGAAAACTGACCTTTTCCAGTCCTGTGGCCACTGCTGAGTTTTCAAATTTGCTGGCATATTGAGTGCAGCACTTTCACAGCATCATCTTTCAGGATTTGGAATAGCTCAACTGGAATTCCATCACCTCCACTAGCTTTGTTCCTANTTCTTTTGCGTTGCCTTTCTTTGGGATTGGAATGAAAACTGACCTTTTCCAGTCCTGTGGCCACTGCTGAGTTTTCAAATTTGCTGGCATATTGAGTGCAGCACTTTCACAGCATCATCTTTCAGGATTTGGAATAGCTCAACTGGAATTCCATCACCTCCACTAGCTTTGTTCCTAGTGATGCTTTCTAAGGCCCACTTGACTTCACATTCCAGGATGTCTGGCTCTAGATGATTGATCACACCATCGTGATTATCCAGGTCATGAAGATCTTTTTTGTACCGTTCCTCTGTGTATTCTTGCCCCCTCTTCTTAATATCTTCTGCTTCTGTTAGGTCCATACCATTTCTGTCCTTTATCGAGCCCATCTTTACATGAAATGTTCCCTTGGTATGTCTAATTTTCTTGGAGAGATCTCTAGTCTTTCCCATTCTGTTGTTTTCCTCTATTTCTTTGCATTGATCACTGAAGAAGGCTTTCTTATCTCTTCTTGCTATTCTTTGGAACTCTGCATTCAGATGCTTATATCTTTCCTTTTCTCCTTTGCTTTTTGCTTCTTTTCTTTTCACAGCTATTTGTAAGGCCTCCCCAGACAGCCATTTTGCATTTTTGCATTTATTTTCCATGGGGATGATCTTGAACCTTGTCTCCTGTACAATGTCACGCACCTCATTCCATAGTTCATCAGGGACTCTATCTATCAGATCTAGGCCCTTAAATCTATTTCTCACTTCCACTGTATAGTCATAAGGGATTTGATTTAGGTCATACCTGAATGGTCTAGTGGTTTCCCCTACTTTCTTCAATTTAAGTCTGAATTTGGTAATAAGGAGTTCATGATCTGAGCCACAGTCAGCTCTTGATCTTGTTTTTGTTGACTGTATAGAGCTTCTCCATCTTTGGCTGCAAAGAATATAATCAATCTGATTTTGGTGTTGCCCCTCTGGTGATGTCCACGTGTAGAGTCTTCTCTTGTGTTGTTGGAAGAGGGTATTTGCTATGACCAGTGCATTTTCTTGGCAAAACTCTATTAGTCTTTGACCTGCTTCATTCCGCATTCCAAGGCCAAATTTGCCTGTTACTCCAGGTGTTTCTTGATTTCCTACTTTTGCATTCCAGTCCCCTATAATGAAAAGGACATCTTTTTTCAGTGTTAGTTCTAAAAGTTTTGATCCATTAAAATAGAAGCTTGTCACTTAGCTCAAAATCCTCTAATCCAATCACTCAGAATTCTGAAGTCTCTAAAACAGTCTACAATTCTCTTCTACCCCCTTTTGCAGTGGGGTTCAGTGGTAAAGGCTCTGCCTGCAATGCAGAAGACACAGGACATGTGGGTTTGACCCCTGGGTCAGGAAGATCCCCTGTAGGAAGAAATGGCAACCCTCTCCAGTATTCTTGCCTGGGAAAGCCCATGGAGAGAGGAGCCTGGTGGGCTATAGTTCATGGAGCCACAAATGTCAGACATGACTGAGTGACTAAACCACCAACTACCCAACCTGATTCTTTGTCTCTACATTGTCCCCTCACTGTTCCTTTAACACTTCAGGCCCACTGTTGTCTCAGAGGCCTTTACTCCACCTACAGTGCTTTTCTCTAAGATACCTTTGTTGTTCCCTCCCTCATAGCCTTCATGTTTTTTATTCACGGATGTTATTTTCTCAGTGAGACTGTCCTAATTCTTATATTTAAAAATTTTAGATTTTCCCTAATCCCAAACTTGCCTTCATACTTACCTTTTCTCCATGACTTGTGTTACTTTCTACATTACAATATAACATATATTTATTATTATTGTAACCTATCTTCCCCTCTGAAATTAAAACTCCACACTGTCAGGGACTTCTGCCTGTTTTGTTCAGTTTTATTTCTTATTTTTAGAATAGTGCTGACATATAGTAGATGTGCAGAAATTACTTTTGAATGGATGTCTGCCTGTGGGAACAAACTAAAGAATGACTAAATAAAGCTACTGTGAAAAAGATGAAGAACTTACATATCCAAGTAAAATGTTCATCATTGCTGAGACATCTAAGAAAGGAAAACCTCTTGGTTTACAGGAATGAAGTCCAGATTAAGAGATATAAAAATCCTCTGTCTTCTGTACAAGCACAAACTTTATTTTGCATTTATGTCTTTGAAGAAGGCACTCAAAAAACATCAATATTAACAGATAGTGTTAAAATTGAAAAAAAAATAATTTAGGGGTTGTAAATATAGCAGCAAATTGGTAAAGTTAAACCCAATTAACATATGTTATATTTTTTAGATGTTAGATGAAAGAAATAACTATGAGTAGATTCAGAATATTAACGATTCACTAACATTAATATTCTATATAACTACTATTTAAAATAGTATGGTTCATAACGGTTAGTAGGAAACTTCCTTTTCTAGGGAGCACTCAAGCATAGGCCACAGATGGTTAACTATTTAGAAAATTATAAGATGTGTGCAGGATGGAAGGTGTGGTTGGTAGAGTCCATCTGAGTTCTAATGTTCTATAATACTAATAAGTATAGTTCTATACACAAGTATGTATATGTGAGTAGCTGTAGTGAAGATATATATATGACTAGATTTATATAAAATCATTACATTTATATATGTACATATATATCTTATATAAATATTCCAGTTTTATTTCTATGGACATTAATTTGATTATAGAGATCACCTAATTGGATGTAATACTCATTAACCTTTTCCTGAGGCTGGAGCCCAAATACTAAATCCTGTCCCTTTCTAGTACTTTTTCCTCTTTGACATGAAATTCCATGTATGGTCAGGCTTTTAGATGATAACCATAACTTTGGGTCTTTAAAAGATCAAGAGTTGACCATGCTGATAAACATTTCTACCAACCATTACTTATTGCTAAAGCCAAGTTTTTCTTTTTCTGTGATATAAATTCATTTTCCACAGAAAATACAATTATAACTACAGTTCTATTTTATAACACAAATTTCTACCTTATAAATTAGTTATTAAACTTCAGACTGTTTTCTGAAAATGACAAGTATTGGTTAATCTTATAGGTGTGAAGTTTACATGTTGAAACATGGAGTTATCATTTATTTACTCAACTAGGTCAAAAGGAAAGAGGGAAAAAAAATCAATGGACTTGCAAGATGACTAAAGTTCAGGTTTTCTTTGTCTCAGAGAGCAGATGCTATATTTATTATATCTGTAAAGGTTGTGAGAATGTTGGTTGTGAATTTTTACTTGTTTTTCAGATTGAATTCCCTCTTGATTGAACTGTTTCTAAATATTGATGATAGTCACAGAATTATCTACTTTATTAGATTTAAATATTCACATATATATAGTGGTTACAATAGTAATCATTTTAAAATGATATCACGAGTGCTTTTTAAACTTTAAGGTACATGAGAATTACCCAAGATGCAAAATGTTACATTTTGGGCCTGGCCTCCAAATATTTGTAATCTATAGGTCAGGTAATACAGCCATGCTTAATGAGTGCATACACTCGCTCTCCCTCTGCCATCATGTTTTAGGTGGTCCATGGATCCTGCTTTGCTATCATTCAGTTCAGTTCAGTCGCTCAGTCGCATCTGACTCTTTGCGACCCCATGGACTGCAGCACACCAGGCTCCCTGTTCATCACCAGCTCCCAGAGTTTACTCAAATGATAACCTTTATATAGATCCATATTTTAAAATTAAAGTCATTGTTTTGTATGCCTGATTCATACTGTATAGGTTTGTATAGAGCATATGTCTATTTGTGTTTAGGTCTAGGCATTTTTTCTTCTCCTCACACATGTTTATTCTAAAAAATCCTTTCACAACTTTCAAAATGCATATGGAAGGAAACAACAAAACAACTTTCTTTCCTGGCTAAGGCCTACTTACTTTACAGATACATATTTGGGGAGAGAGCACCCTCATGTGGTAATAGGATGCTAAAAATATTCTGAGATTTTCTTTTCTATCTTAAACCAACCACAGGAAAACAATTGCTGGTAACTATATCACCACCCCACTGGATCATTTTGTTTCTGAAGAGTTTTCAGAGGAACCATTTTCTTTTCTTTTAGGCCTAAAGACAAAGGTATTATCTTACAAAATTGTTATCTTATTGTTGCGAATTTTCAGGTACCCCAACTGTGGCTTTTTCTATTGATTCAAGAAACCTGTCTCAATGCTTCTGTTAAAGTGAATGAACCAACTTAAGCTTCTGGGGTCAGTGCAGGGCTCATCAGCACCCAAACACAATATTCTGTTATTAGTTCAGGGTTTTCCAGAACCGTGAGGCAGGCAAATTTAACTCTGTTTCAAAGTCATAAGTGAAATATCTAAAGTATTCTAGGCATTAGGGAAATTTTTGAATGAATGTTAAATGATTCAGAAGCAACAATAAAATACCTTTTTCTGCAAATGAAAGCACCCCTGAACTTTCAGCACAAACTTCAGCACAAAGTCTTTTAGATGACAAACATTGCCATAGAAGACAAATATCTAGCCCACTGTACTGCTGTGTTTGTGGAATGCTAGACTGTCTAATCGGAGAAGGCAATGGCACCCCACTCCAGGACTCCTGCCTGGGAAATCCCATGGACGGAGGAGCCTGGTGGGCTGCAGTCCATGGGGTCGCACAGAGTTGGACATGACTGAAGTGGCTTCACTTTCACTTTTCACTTTCATGCATTGGAGAAGGAAATGGCAACCCACTCCAGTGTTCTTGCCTGGAGAATCCCAGGGATGGGGGAGCCTGGTGGGCTGCTGTCTATGGGGTCTAACAGAGTCGGACATGACTGAAATGACTTAGCAGCAGCAGACTGTCTAATAAACAAAAGTCATATCCCCAACCAAAGGAATAATATTAACTCTAATAAACATCAAAAAGTGCAGTCCATGGGGTCGCACAGAGTTGGACATGACTGAAGTGGCTTCACTTTCACTTTTCACTTTCATGCATTGGAGAAGGAAATGGCAACCCACTCCAGTGTTCTTGCCTGGAGAATCCCAGGGATGGGGGAGCCTGGTGGGCTGCTGTCTATGGGGTCTAACAGAGTCGGACATGACTGAAATGACTTAGCAGCAGCAGACTGTCTAATAAACAAAAGTCATATCCCCAACCAAAGGAATAATATTAACTCTAATAAACATCAAAAAGTTGCAGTCAAGTATGATGGCTTAGTTAAAGCTTATTATAATGTAAGGGAGTACTTTCAGATGCTTACAAAGAAATTGACAATCAATTCAAATTAAAAGCTTGCCATTCCAGTGCCAAAATTGGCATGATTATTATGTAAGGAAGGCAATCCACTTAATATATATTAATATATATCTCGCGTCTCTGAACATAACCCTGAGGTTAATCTGATTTGATTCAATACTAACTTCTCAAAAATTGTATCTTTCTTTTAAAAATGTTACTTTTTCAAGGGTTTTATAAGCATTCAAATTTATTATTTCTGTTGCATATTTCCATTTGACAAATGTAACATAATCCATAAAGTTTTTTGATAATTCTATAATATAGATTTGTTTTTTATTAATATTATTTTTAATGTAAGTAAAACACGTGTGCTCATTGTAAATAATATAGCAGATGCATAAAAATGAAATGGCATGTCACCAGCAATCTTTTCCACACTTTCTTGCAATAACGGTTTTTACCATCTTGATCTAATTGAATACAGTATTTTTATGCCTATGAAGAATATCTTTACAAACTATTATATCTTACATAGAGAAAATATATATACATATGTATATATATACACATATGGTTGTATTTGTGACCACATTGTATGTATAGTTTTATATCTTTTGACTTTAGCTCATAATAATTTTGTGTGTAATCAGTGTTTAATACTCCACTAGGTGAATATATTTATCAGTATTTACTTAGCCATTCCTTTATTTGGGTTTGTTTCCTATGTTTTCATGTAATATAACATTGCCATTAATAGCTTTGTTCTAGAAATTTTGTGTGCTGATTTAAATATTTTTAGGTTAAGTTGTTGAATAATTTAAAACTGCAGATCAGTTCAGTTCAGTTCAGTCACTCAGTCGTGTCCGACTCTTTGCGACCCCATGAATCACAGCATGCCAGGCTTCCCTGTCCATCACCAACTCCTGGAGTTCACTCAAACTCATGTCCATCAAGTCAGTGATGCCATCCAGCCATCTCATCCTCTGTCGTCCCCTTCTCCTCCTGCCCCCAATCTCTCCCAGCATCAGGGTCTTTTCCAATGAGTCAACTCTTTCCATGAGGTGGCCAAAATACTGGAGTTTCAGCTTCAGCGTCAGTCTTTCCAATAAACACTCAGGAGTGATCTCCTTTAGGATGGACTGGTTGTATCTCCTTGCAGGCCAAGGGACTCTCAAGAGTGTTCTCCAACACCACAGTTCAAAATCATCAATTCTTCAGCACTCAGCTTTCTTCACAGTCCAACTCTCACATCCATACATGACCACTGGAAAAACCATAGCCTTGACTAGACGGACCTTTGTTAACAAAGTAATGTCTCTGCTTTTGAATATGCTATCTAGGTTGGTCACAACTTTCCTTCCATGGAGTAAGCATCTTTTAATGTCATGGCTGCAATCACCATCTGCAGTTTTTTTGGAGCCCGAAAAAATAAAGTCTGACACTGCTTCCCCTCTATTTGCTATGAAATGATGGGACCAGATGCCATGATCTTAGTTTTCTGAATATTGAGCTTTAAGCCAACTTTTTCACTCTCCACTTTCACTTTCATCAAGAGACTCTTTAGTTCCTCTTCACTTTCTGCCATAAGAGTGGTGTCATCTACATATCTGAGGTTACTGATATTTCTCCCGGCAATCTTGATTCCAGCCTGTGTTTCTTCCAGTCCAGCGTTTCTCATGATATACTCTGCATATAAGTTAAATAAGCAGGGTGACAATATACAGCCTTGACGGACTCCTTTTCCTATTTGGAACTGGTCTGTTGTTCCATGTCCAGTTCGAACTGTTGCTTCCTGACCTGCATATAGGTTTCTCAAGAGGCAGGTCAGGTGGTCTGGTATTGCCATCTCTTTCAGAATTTTCCACAGTTTATTGTGATCCACACAATCAAAGGCTTTGGCATAGTCAATAAAGCAGAAATAGATGTTTTTCTGGAATTCTCTTGCTTTTTTGATGATCCAGCAGATGTTGGCAATTTGATCCCTGGTTCCTCTGCCTTTTCTAAAACCAGCTTGAACATCAGGAAGTTCACGGTTCATGTATTGCTGAAGCCTGGCTTGGAGAATTTTGAGCATTACTTTACTAGCATGTGAGATGAGTGCAATTGTGCGGTAGTTTGAGCATTAAGTATACTCTAAAAAAATATGCAAATTTACATTTTAACTAACAAGATGAGTAAAGTATTAGTTATAATAGTAGTGGTAGTAATGAGAGGAATAGTAGTAGTAATAATAGAAACACTGAAGAATAACATGGGATTTAGGGCAATAGATTACAGGGAAAATGAAAAAAGTGTGGAGATAGTGTGATACAAGTAGAAAAAGAGAATGAATAATTTATTATAGGAAATATCAATTTTAAATTGCAAAGTCTGGAGTCATAATAGCATTTGAAGAATGAAAGCAACTTCAAAAACTGAAAAACTACAAGAAACAAGGAAATAACTTTAAAAGAAAAATAATGACTTAGCAGAACTTAAAGCTTGTTAGACTAGCAAAGAATGGAAATACTCTTAATTAGAGAAGACAAATCAAGAAAATTCATAAGGAAGCATAAGAAAATTATACCAGTCAAGGTAATCATAGAGAAGATGTTCTAAGGATCTAGAGAAAAGATTTATTAAGGATTTGAATCCATAAGACAAATGATCAGTCAAGTATTAGAATAAAAAACTTAATAATGACCAAGAACAAGAAAATTTACAGAACAAATGGAAGAAGAACTTTTTAGCTGCAAAGCATATAAGCTGCGTAACAAAGCAAGGGAGAGATACATTTTCAAATATATAAGGCTCGGGGATTATACAGGCCATTTGTTCTTCTAAAAAAAAGTTTACTGGAAGACATAACCTAGACAAATAAGAGAAGAATGGAAGTTAAGAGCTATGAGTGAAGATATTGTTGAGGGTCAAAAAGGTGCCATTATATTACTTTTAATATAAAATTATGTAAAAGATCAAATAAAAAACAGGCAGCATCATATAAAAAATTTAAAAAGCAATATGGGAGCAAAAAGTCATGAGTTAAAGCAACAAATAAAGATGAATATATCTATTATAACAAAAACATAAAAATTATGAGCTTATAAATTAAAAGAAAAAATATCTCCAACATGAATTAAAACATAACTTTATGCCATTCATAAGCTATATACTCAAATTCATACTTAGTTTATAACAATGTATGCAAATTTAAACTTCTCATTTAAAACAAACATTTTAGCTACAAGACAAATTTGTCTATTAAAACTGCTCACTAAAGCAAGTATGTCTCTCCCTATTTTTATATATAAGAAGACTAACATTTATAAATCTTTATATTTTGAATAAATCAGTTTTTTAGTTAATGCTAGAACCCTGATCTTCTGGTCACTAAAATTTCTTTCTGGCATTATATAACAAAATTTTCACTTTCTAAAATTCTATTTTGTTCCATTGATCTATATTTCTGTCTTTGTGCCAGTACCATACTGTCTTGATGACTGTGGCTTTGTAGTA
>SJXQ01012896.1:0-127342 GCA_006408695.1 Aepyceros melampus
TCTGTGTTATATTGTTACTCACCATGTACATGGTTGGTTACTCAATATTTAATGACAGTCTTCTAAGTACAGGTGGTGGTGGTGTAGTCACTAAGTTGTGTCTGAGATTAATAAAATATGGTATTAATATTTTAACAAAATATGGTATTGACTTCATGGAATTAGTGTTCCAGTTGTCACTCAAATCAATTCTAATTGACCATATGCTATATCCAGGGTACACTAGCTTGATGAATATGCAAAGTCAGAATTCTATTTTTTCAAAAACTAATATTCTTTCCCATTTTATGATCCTTTACCTTGTTACCTCAAGCCGCTTAGGTCAAGGATGATAATGTGATTCAAGAACCACTAAATATTGATATTATTTATTTATTTCAAAGTAGAAAAAAAAGTACATACACAACAAATAAGCATAAAGTAATCTAAAGTGGATACAAGAACATCAATCCAATCAGAGAGGCCAGGAGACAAGCCATCAGTCAGACTTTAATCAGCAGCAATGGATGGGACGAGAAATGAGTAGCACTCTGGGAGTAATCTTTGAGATGACATACTTTTCTCCAATATCATTTGTTTCATCCGTGGCAATAGAGTCAGTGTTCCATTGTGTTAATAATGAATTTTTTTTTTTTTAAGGGAAACAGGAAAGGAGACAGGGAGGAAGAAAGAAGACAGATTAAAAGGTCGGAGGAGAGAAATAAGTTCTAAGCTGGGATATATTGTGAATGCAATGGCTTGGGGGTGGGTAGTGGGGAAAGGGCTGGGGTGGAGTCTAAGAGGAATGTTGCAACATCCAGACAAGGCTCTGTAAACTGTATGGAATTTTGACTCTATTCAAAGAACAAAGGGAAGCTGCTGAAAGATTATATTAAGAATGATGTATTCTAATTGGTACATGTAAAGATCACCTTGGCTGCTGCACGAATACATTTGATGAAGCATGATTACTATTTCCAGGATATTTTTATTCTAATAGCTTCTATGCCTTTCAATGGCATGAAAAGAGAGTGAACACGAAAAGCAAGTGGCTTAGAGTCAAGGCAAGCCCAAGTTCCTTCTCACTGAGGCTTTGTGTTTCTTCAAAAGGGACAGGGCAGATTCTCAAGTGGCCGAGCCACCAGACAGACCTTCTCAGAAGATTCCTGAAGGTGCAGAAAGTACAGAGAGACCCAGTTGTTCATTTGTCATGTTCCAGGAGTAGGACAGTGACAGCTGCTCAGCCAACTTGACTGACCATATCAAGAAATACTCAAGAAGACTAAAGGCCACCAGGAAGACCAGAACATGGCAACTGGAAGGAAGCCCTGACTGAAGAAGATACGACAAGATCTCTGTTTGAGTTGTAATGGGGGATTCCATTTTTAATACCTCTGTTCCATCCCTATGGTGCAAGGTTGTGTCATCACGACGAGCTCCTGACAGAAACTAAGGAATCTTAAAGCTGGATTGGACAGAAATGTTTCCATAGTCTTACTGTATCTACTGATTATGGCAGCCATCCCACCACCATGATAGGGACAGTGTACTACTATGCAAGGTGTGAGGGAGCTCCCAAGATAGGGCTGCCTTTCTAAACTGAGAATAATAAGTACCACCCTAAATGGCCCTCCAGAATATGAGTACCTGTGGAACAACCATCATGGAATTTCCAATATCATCTGGTGAAATATTTGAAACCAATCCTGCCATTGTCTACCCCATTCTAAGAGATTATCAGGAACAATTTTACCAAACTCTAAAGAAATGTAATTTAACTTTTTTGTTGCTGTCGCTCAATCTCTCAATCATCTCCAACTCTTTGTGACCCCATGAACTGCAGTACTCCAGGCTTCCCTGTCCTTTGTGATCTCCTGGAGCTTGCTCAAACTCATGTGCATTGAGTTGGTGATGCCATCTAATCATTTCGTCTTGATGGCCCTTTCTCCTCCTGCCTTCAATCTTTCCCAGCATTAGGGTCTTTTCCAAGAGTCAGCTCTTCCCATCAGGTGACCAAAGTACTGGAACTTCAGCTTCAAAAACAGTCCTTTTAATGAATAGTAAGATTCATTTCCTTTAGGATTGACTGGTTGGATCTCCCTGCTGTCCAAGTGACTCTCAAGAGTCTTCTCCAATACCATAGTTCAAAAGTATTAATTCTTCAACTCTGAGACTTCTTTATGGTCCAACTCTCACATCCATACAAGACTACTGGAAAAAACCGTAGCTCTGACTTGACAGACCTTTGTCGGCAAAGTAATGCTTCTGCTTTTTAAAAAGCTGTCTAGGTTGGTCATAGCTTTTCTTCCAAAGAGCAAGCATCTTTTAATTTAATGGCTGAAGTCACCATCTGCAGTGATTTTAACCAAAAAATAGTCTCTCACTGTTTCCATTATTTCCCCATCTATTTGCCATAAAGTGATAGGACCAGATGCCATGATCTTAGTTTTCTGAATGTTGACTTTTAAGAAAGCTTTTTCACTTTCATCTTTCACCTTCATCAAGTGGTTCTTTAGTTCCTCTTCACCTTCTGCCATAAGAGGGGTGTCATCTGCATATCTGAGGTTATTAATATTTCTCCCAGCAATCTTGATTCCAGCTTATGCTTCAACCAGCCCAGAGTTTCTCATGATGTACACTGCATATAATTTAAATAAGCAAGGTGACAATATACAGCCTTGACATACTCCTTTTCCCAATTTGGAACCAGTCTGCTGTTCTATGTCCAGTTCTAACTGTTAATTGCTGACCTGCATACAGCCTTCTCAGGAAGCAGGTCAGGTGGTCTGGTATTCCTATCTCCTAAAGAATTTTCCACTGTTCATTGTGATCCACACAGTCAAAGGCTTTGGCGTACTCTATGAAGCAGAAGTAGATGTTTTCCTGGAATTCTCTTCTTTTTCTATGATCCAACAGATGTTGGCAATTTGATCTCTGGTTCCTCTGACTTTTCTAAATCCAGCTTGAACATCTGGACATTCTTGGTTCACGTACTGTTGAAGCCTAGCTTAGAGAATTTTGAGCATTATTTTGCTAGCATGTGAAATTATTGCAATTTTGTAGTGATTTATTTCTTAAACATTAGGATTTATGATACTTTTCTTGCAAATGGCTACAAGCTATCTCACTTCAACAATTTTCAAAAGGTAGTTTTTAAATGAAGGACTCATTTTTGTAATCACACCAAGGCACTGCATGAACCAGCCATGATCTTGCCTCACAGCACTGTTTACATGGATGGACATCAGAAGTCTGAGCCCTCCTAGTTTTCCATCCTCATGATGCTTTGCATACCTATAATCTAACCCTGCCCCTCTCTGCTTCCCTGTGTTTGAGCCACTATGCCCTCAACTTATGTAAATACTCCTCTCTGTCATAAGCTACTAGAGCTGTGGATTTCCCCAAAATTTCTGATAGCACAGAGGCTCTAGAAGTGAGAAGGAAGGTGAAGAAAGTAAGTCTTGATTTAGAGAGGAATACTCAGATAAGCTGCTTCTCTGCTTTGCACTTCACTCTCAAACCTCAAGTCTCCACTCTAGGAGAACAGGTCACAGCAATGAAGGGATTTCATTTTATAAATTTTGTGCTCTCTGAGAAAATCACTGCAGTCACTTTGTATATAACACCCGGATTGTTTTTCAATTGTTTTTCAATTCTCCTCCCATTGGTCAGATATCTCAGATATCTTTGGTTTTCTTCAATTTTAAAATCACTGAAGTCTCTGATGCCTCTTTTTACGGATAAAAGATTCATTAACTTACAAATAATAGCATAGCTCAGATGGCTTGCTTTCTGGAAAATTACTAACTTGTACAAAAGATATTGAAATCCATTCCTGAAACTCTCAGACTAACATTCTCTGAATAAACATTTCAATACTAAACATCTATATCAAATAACTTTCTGTGAGTATAGAATAAAATGGATTGTGAATTTTTGCGTGCACCCTAGTGACCTAAGTAATAAATTTAATAAAAGGCCTGGTAGTGGTGTAAACCCTTAGGGTAAAACCTATAAATTGAATTAAACGTACCAAATTTCCCTTCACTGAAAAGGCAATTTAGGTATTGCTTTTGCTCTCTCCCTTATAGAAAGAAGAAACATTCATTCTATCATTAAGGTTGCTTCTGAAGAAGTTTGAATATGAAATATTTATCCCACTTATTCCATTTTATCCTTCATGGGAAATACAGATTGATTCATTGCTGTAACTTGTGTTTCTAGTCAAACTCTCCAGTACTGTTGCCTTGTGGCTGAATATCCACAGAAGAATAACTTTTTGAAAGAAGAAAAATTAAATAACTCCCACTGAGGTTTATTTTTCAAAATTCGTTAAAAAGTAACTAATTTCTGATGCTGTACCAAAACTCTTAAAAAAAATGTGTTCTCTCTCACAAACCCCAGGACTGTGTGGCTCAACTACCACTTTTATACGTCATGAAAAAAATCATAAAACAAACCATGATAGTTGAGCCCCCTACTAAGGGATATTTGAGAAGTGGTTGCTGTGGTTGCTGTAATAGTGAATGATCTCTGAAATAAGCTTCTATATTTGGGTTATTCATCCCATTTCTCTCTTCCTCTAACATTCTTAGATTTCATGTGATGCCTCTGACCAAAGGGCAGAGGGAATGCACTCACTGGACTTAACCAACCCTGTTCTCATTCCCCAAATCTCATTTATGGCATATGAGATAATTGTTCTGTCACATATGCTAAAGCAGAGGAACAAAGACTGTAAATGTAACTAAATCCCTATGCTTGATCCACAAAGTTTGAGTAATAAGAAAACTCAAAATGCATTAAAATGCAGATATTGATGATTAGCCAGGAATAACTGGGATTCTACACAGTTGCATTTCATACCTGAATGAAAAGGCAAAAGGAAACCGTTTCTATCAAAGTTAAGGCATAAAAGAAAAGAAGGTATAATATTCTATAATAATGATGTTTATGAACATTGAAAATAAATCATTATTTTAAATCTGTATATCCTACAACCTGATCTAAATTACAAGTTCCCTGAAAACACAGCTCATCCTTTACATTTCTTTTATCCTTTTATTGTACTACCTGTCTCATAGAAATCATTCAGTAAAATATAACTTTTCCTAAGACTGATAAATCTATCTACACTAACAATAATTTTAGAGCCAGGGATTTCCCTGGTGGTCTAGTGGTTAAGACTCTGTGTTTCCACTGCAGAGTACATGGGTTCAACCTCTGGTTGGAGAATTAAGATCTTACATGCTGTGTGGTGTGGGCTAAATAAATAAATAAATAATGTGAAGGAGTCACTTAAGAAAAAATATTTTGGGAGCCAGAAGATATCCTGGAAAACAATTAGCACTAACTTCACCTTCATAGATGTGGAAATTGTGACTCAGAAGAGCTCCTCACTTTCTCAAGGTCAAATACTGGTCTATCATAGACCAAGGACTGAAATCAGGGTTTCCATTTCCTGATCTATTGCTCTTTCTAAAGCAGTCTATCCAGTCCCATCACCTTAAATGAACTAATTATAGTGAGCAGTCATAATGTCACCTTACATAATGCACATAATATACATATTATGGCTTCAACAAAATATTTGAGGCTAAACAATGCGTCAGGTGCTATGTAGACAGCAATGAGTAAGTCAAACTCCCTTCTCTAAAGAAGTTTACAGCTTGACAGAGACGAAAATCTATATACAAGCAATGGCTTTCCATTGCCTAAGAAATAAGACAATGTCCTCTAAAACAGCATAAAAGAATGGCCAAAATAATCTTTAAGAATTGAACAAAATCAGAGGACTTGCACTTTCTGGTTTCAAAACTTAGTGCAACACTATGCAAGTGTGGTACTTGCATAAGGATAGACGTAGATCACTGGAAAAGAGTTAAAAGTTCAGAAATAAATCTTCACATTTATGGTCAACTGATTTGTGATAAAGGTGCTGCTGCTGCTGCTGCTGCTAAGTCGCTTCAATCGTGTCCGACTCTATGTGACCCCATAGACGGCAGCCCACCAGGCATCCCCATCTCTGAGATTCTCCAGGCAAGAACACTGGAGTGGGTTGCCATTTCCTTCTCCAATGCATGAAAGTGAAAAGTGAAAGTGAAGCCACTCAGTCACGTCCGACTCTTAGCAACCCCATGGACTGTAACCTACAAGCTCCTCTCATGGGATTTTCCAGGCAAGAGTACTGGAGTGGGTTGGCACTGCCTTCTCTGATAAAGGTGCTAAGGCAATTTAATAGGGAAAATAGTTATTACCACAAGTCATGTTGGACGTCCGACTCTTAGCAACCCCATGGACTGTAACCTACCAAGCTCCTCTCATGGGATTTTCCAGGCAAGAGTACTGGAGTGGGTTGGCACTGCCTTCTCTGATAAAGGTGCTAAGGCAATTTAATAGGGAAAATAGTTATTACCACAAGTCATGTTGGTACAACTGGATATCCACATTCACAAGATGAATTTAAACCTTTATTCAAATTATATACAAGCATTAAAGAAAAATGAATCAAAGAGCAAAATAATTAGTGCTAAAACACTAAAACTCATAATACTAAATATAGGAGCAGATCTATGTATTTTTGGGTTAAAGTAAAGATTTCTTAGATATAACAAGAGCACAAACAACATTAAAAAATGTGCAAAGCAGATGTTATCAAAATTAATAACTTCTGTACTTCAAAAGAGATAATCAAGAGAATGAAAAGACAAGCCATAGATTGGCAGGAAATATATGTAAATTCCTCATCCAATAAAAGATTTGTAAGTGAAGAAAATCTTAAAACTTAGAACACAAATTGCCCAGTTAAAAAATGGACAATAGATTTGAATAAATAGTCTCAACATCATGGCATTATTAGATAATGCAGATATTAACTACAATGTGATATAACTTGATGCCCACTAAAATGCTTTCATAAAAATGACAGATAAAAATTATCAAGATTGTGGAGAAACTATAACCCTCATACATTGCAGATGAGAATGTAAAATGGTATAGACATTTTGGAAAAAAATTTGACAGTTTCTTAAAATGTTAAATGTAGAGTCACCTTATACTTCTCCCAGAAGTTCCTATCCTAGGCATACTGTTATTCATATACTCAGTTTATTGGGTCTAATTTATCTGTTTATGTTTCTGTAANTTCATGTACACTCGTGGCTGATTCATGTCAATGTATAGCAAAACGAATACAGTATTATAAAGCAAAACAAAAAAATAAAAATTAATTAAAAGAAATAAAACTGGGTACTCTAACAATTTCAGGGCATATCTGCTGGAAGGATATAAAGCTGAGATGATAAAACTGGGCAAAATATGTTAATGACAGCTCACAGAGGTGTTCCAAGTACCTTTAGAACTCAGGGTGACTTCAGACCAGGTGTGGAGCCTAGTGACTCAGAATCAGAACTGTGGTCATGGCAGTAACTGGGCTATGATGTTACTATGTGTATTGATTGTTTTTCAAGGATTCTAGGACTGCATACTGTGCAAATCAAGAAAACACACAAAACCAAGGGACAAACAATTGATATCATTCAACTAACAGCACATATGTTGAGCAGCATCAAGCTTTTACACTTTGCACTACTCAGTTGTACAAAGGAAATAAAACTTCTTTATCTTTCCATAACTGATCTAATCTTGTCTTCAAATTTTCAACCCTTGAGTAATGAGAGAAGAAAATAATCCTTACATTTTCAAATCACCAGTGTCTCCATTTATACCACTTAAATAATCTCTTTTAAACGACTCTGAATTTGTAAAATGCTCAGTTCTAAATAGATAGCCAGTGGGAATTTGCTATTTGATTCAGGGAACCCAAATCTGGTGCCCTGTGACAACCTAAAGAGGTGGAATGGGCTGGGAAGTGGGAGGGATTTTCATGAGGGAGGGGACATTTGTATACCTATGGCTGATTCATGTTGATATGTGGCAGAAACCAACATAATATCATATTATCCTAATAAAATAAAAAGATACCTATGTAGGTTAAAAAAAAAGTTTGGCATAACTGAAAACAAATTAAAATTTTACTTTAAAGAAAAAAGTAAAGTCATAGGGAGTACGCAGAAGAAAAAAAAGCTCAGTTCTCTCCATTTCCTCTCTCACTCTCATTTAGGTTGCTGCTGCTGCATTTGGGGAAATTGGGAGCTTACATGACTTATGGCACCAGGAGAGAGGAGAACTCAGATCCACATGTCTCCTGCTTCCTAGCCTGGGCTCTGGACTGGTCTTACCCAATTTTTTGTTACTCGCTGGCACACACACGTGGAGTCTGAGTTCTCAGATACTTCCTTCTGATTTGAAAAAGTACTACATGCTGAGGTTTTTTCATCCTGACTCCAGATTGGCTATTCCTTCAGACCTAAGCCCCTTTCTGGTACCTTACTAAGGCAGTTGGGAACTCCTATATCTTCTATATGCCACAAACAGGCTATAGAAAACTGCCTCTGCTCTCCTGCCTTTTCTGGGACCACACCGTCATTCTTCCCAAGCCAGATATAGAGAAGCCAAAGGCTGGGCTTCCAGAGGCCTGCAGCCTCTCCAAATCATGCCCCGGGAATGGAGTCACTAAATTCAATTAACTTGGGCTCCCCAGTGCCCAACCAGATGTCTCGACAGTCTTCTCACCTTGAAGTTCAGCCAGGAAGGAGGGACTGGAACTCTGGAGACTCCAGATTGGCTATTCCTTCAGACCTAAGCCCCTTTCTGGTACCTTACTAAGGCAGTTGGGAACTCCTATATCTTCTATATGCCACAAACAGGCTATAGAAAACTGCCTCTGCTCTCCTGCCTTTTCTGGGACCACACCGTCATTCTTCCCAAGCCAGATATAGAGAAGCCAAAGGCTGGGCTTCCAGAGGCCTGCAGCCTCTCCAAATCATGCCCCGGGAATGGAGTCACTAAATTCAATTAACTTGGGCTCCCCAGTGCCCAACCAGATGTCTCGACAGTCTTCTCACCTTGAAGTTCAGCCAGGAAGGAGGGACTGGAACTCTGGGCATTAGCATCTGACCATCTCCATCTTCCTCTGGATCTACTGTCCTTCCTTTCCCACACTTATACCTCTTCAGATTGAGTGATTCTCACCATAGCCTCCTATCCTGGGGGACAGCCGGCCTCATGAATAATGGCTAAAGGAGTATCTTCTCTACTTCCGTCTGGGTTGATGTTGAAGCCTCAGTAACTCTGAGATCTATGAGTTACAGAGGATGAAAATACATAGGTTTAGTACTCTCAAAATATTGTATATGAATACTTCAGTATTCCCCATTATATATGAATACTTCAAAGCAGCGATCAACAGAAGTAGAATACAGTAACAATTCTGACTAATGTTCTACCAATAGTATTTTCATAGCTAAAAAAAAAGATCCTTGGTTCCTCAGCTTACTAAAGTCATGCATGCTTATTTTAAAACCAACAGAACAACCTAAAATACATTTCTAAATGTATGTGAGGACAGGAGAGTTCCTTACTTCTGGATTGGCCAAGGACCACTGCTCACAGAACAGCACAGCTTACAAGAGATTTCTCCTTTAGAAGGTGCCAGGGTCTAGGGGCATTGTCCTTACAACTGGAAATAAATCTCTTTTCCTTTTGAGAGTCGGAACTGGCAAGGATATTTTCCCGCAAGTTTGGGGATTATGAGCTTGAGAATAAGAATATGACCTGGGAGCTGAACTGGAGGGTGGGATATATATGAGGTGTAGGGGATTCATGGATACAAAATTCAGTATAAATGTGTTTCTGGAACCAACCTGGATTGGATTTCTAACTGAGCTTCTGCTATATCTTTCTTTATGAGCACAAATGCATCCTAGTTTATTTGGGCGTGTTTTACAGTGTTTGATAACGTTTATAAAGTGGGATAGGAGTGTTCCTTCTCAGTGACAATATTCTGGAAGTATGATGGGCTGATAGGTCCCAATATAATACAAATACTCTGAAAAGTACCATGTGCTTTTACTTCCATTCTCCCATTTTATCCTCCAAATAGCACCTTGCAGTAGCTAACTCTGTGTATGTAACAGATGAGGCAGCAAGAAGTCCCCAATAGGTGAAATGATTGCCCCCAATCTCATAGAAGGTAGAAAATAGAACTGGGACCACACCAGTGTGCACAAGGAACACTGCACACCATCAACCCATCAGCCACTGCAGCCGCCCCTGGCAGCATACCCTGAGGGGAGCTCAGGATGAAGAAAAATAGCATACTAGCCTTAGACAGTTAAGATGTATATCAAAGGAATAGTTTAGGTGAGCCCAGACTCTTGTATCTTCCCATATATAGAAAAGCATTGAAATCCTAAACTTGAGATATCTATTTTTGTGTGTGTGACTAGCAGTAATCTTTTGATGTTTGACTACATTTTGTTCTTTTTTTTTTCCCAGCAAAAACTACTTATCCTGGCTCCTTTCTTACCTTTTTGAACAGTCCAAAAGAGCTACCTGAGAGGTTATCTCCCAGACTATAGTCCTCTGTATGGTCACAGAATAAAACATGACTCAACTTTTAGGCCGTGCAGTGTTTTGTTATTTTCAGTTAATACCTAGGATGCCTAATTCTCAGTCCAGGTCTCTTTTTCTCTACACCAGGTTTGACCCCATAAGGCAAATGAGGAAGAGCCAACTACTTCCCTTCCGTCCCTTTTGGAGGCTGGGTGTTCAGAGCAGAGCTGAGAAAGAAAAACAGAAAGAAAGACACTAAGAAAGAAAACAGAAAGAAAGACAGTATACAGACTGCTCTGCCCCAAAGTCAGGGAATTAGTGTAGAAGTCAGTGACCAGACATCCAAGTTGGCTTCTCTCCCATCCTTCTCTCCCACTTTACAGATGACACAGCTGAAACCCAGGGAGGCAGAGTGTGGATCAAAGAGGGACTTGAACAGGGGAGCAGAAGAGGTTACAGTACATGCTCAGTTTGGAGGTCAGGGTTTAATTAGTGCAAGTGGAGATAGGGAGCAGAACCACCAATAACTAAAGACATCCCAGGATTCCTGAGCTCGCAGGAATCAAAACCCTGAGGGTCAAAACCCAGGCAGCTCTCAGAAAATATTAAGTCAGTAATTTTGCATGTCCTCATTCCAGTCTGTTTTCACTATCTTCTGTTCCCCATCAACCTTAGGGTTCAATTTCCTCCAAGGAGTAAAACTGCATTATATATAACATTTGTAATAAACGCTTTGATAAGCTTTTAATAGCCAAAAAAACGGATTAGTAATTACCATAAACTTTTTTTATCTTTTCAAATATTACTACCTCTGCAAATTCTTTGGGGAGCAGTATGAGAGTACATATTAAAATATTTAAAATATCTAGTAATAGTACACTACTCATACGTCCTTCCCGGGGGTCAATTATGAACTTAATAAGAGAAAAGAAGAGTGGGTTTCTCACAGCTGAATGAGATCTCTGTTTCTGTTCTATTCTATTCTGGACCAGCAACATTAGCATCACCTGGGAGCTGGTTAAAAAATGCAAATTCCTGGGTCACAAACCTACTGAGTCAGATATTCTGGGGGAAGAGCCCAGCAATCTGTGCTTTAACAAGCCCTCCAAGTGTTTTTGCTGCACCCTTAAGATATTCTTAGTCTGGACTGTATACACATTTCCCCTGCTTTTGGGAAATAGAATGTTCCTATGAAGCCTTTTGAACCAAGATTGTGTAAATCAAAGAAGCAATTACCTTAGGACACATCTTGCTCACAGATGAAAAAAATACACCAAGATAAAGCACAGATACTCACAGATGCAGTTCAAAGCTACGGCTTCAAAGCTTGAGGCTGTGATGCTGAATGTGGTTCCTGGGGAGGGGGCTTAGTGATGCCATTCTCACTACTCAGGGTGAAACTCCACCTCTTTAACTGCTCCCTGTGAGACAAACGCTTAAGGCTATTTTAGCTTTTCACCATTTTCTGTAAAATCAAAAGTCCTCTCTGGATTTTTGTTGTTGTTAGCAAAAATAGGTATTAACATAGGTCATTCAGAAAAATGCACTAGCATAAAGGGAAAGGGAACTTTAAAAAATTATGGGACACTCATGTTACTATCACTTGGGAATATTTTAAAAATCCTCACCTCCAGTCCCTACCCAAGAACATCCAAATTAGAAATTCTGAGAGTGAGACCCAGGCTTGTGCATTTTTCTGTAGTTTCCCCAGTGGTTCCAGTGTGCAGACAAGGTTGAAAATCACTGGCACAGAGATTTCTCCAGAACATGGTGCTATCACTTGTGACTGTTTTACTTATTTATTCCACACATAGTGAGCATCTACTCTACGAGAGACCCTATACTTCTTAACATACAAAGATGAATTGCCTTAAAGAGAAACATACAAACACATATTTCTTTGCAGCAGTGGGAGCTCCAGAGGATGGCTTGGGGAAGGGGTGGGCATAATCTTGTCTCTATCTCCTCCCTCTTCCATTCTTTGACACCAGATGCTGAGAAGAATGTGGAGCCACAGGAACTCTCATTCATTGCTGGTAGAAATGCAAAATGGTACAGCCCCTTTGGAAGATAGTGTGGCTCTTTCTTACAGAACTGAAAGTACTCTCACCATATAATGCAAAAACTCACACACATTGTTATGAAGGCATTATTCATAATTGCTAAAACTTGAAAGCAACTAAGATGTCTTTTAATGTACAAAAGGATAAACTGTATGTACGTCAATCAATGGACTATTATTCATTGATGAAAAGAATTGAGTTACTGCTATTTCTCTAAGGAAGATACACAAATGGACTGCAAACACATGAAAAGATATTCAACATCACTAATTATTAAGGAAATGCAAGTCACAACCATAATGAGATATCACCTCACACCCATTAGGATGTTACCATTTAAATTAAAAAAACAGAAAATAACAAGTGTTGATGAGGATGTGAAGAAATTGGAACACTTGTGCACTATTGGTAAGAATGCAAAATAGTGCAATTGCTAATAGAAGTTCCTCAAGAAATTAAAAATAACATTACCATATGACCCAACAGTTACACTGTTAGGTATATATCCCCCAAATTGAAAGTAAGATATCAAAGAAATATTTACACCCATGTTCATCACAAGTATTGTTCACAATTGCAAAAAAGGTGGAAGCAACCCAAGTGTCCATTGATGGATGAATGGATAAACAAAATGTTGTATATACATCCAATGGAATATTAGTCAGTATTCAGTATTACCATTAAAAAGGAAGGAAATTTTAACACATGCTACAACATGAACAAATTTTAAGGGCATTATACTAAGTGAAGTAATTCACTCACAGAAATACAAATACTATAGGATTCTACTTATACGGGGCACTTAGAGTTGTCAGGTTCAGAGACAGAAAGTAGAATGGTCATTGCGAGGGGCTAGAAGAAGGGGCACATGAGTTGTTTAACGATTGCAGAGTCTCAGTTTTGCAAGATGAAAAGTGTTCTGGAGATTGATCATACACCATTTTAAATGTACTTTATGCTACTGAACTGTACACCCCAAGGTTGTTAGGATAATAAATTTTGTGTTTTTGTTTGTATGTGTGGGTTTTCCTTTTTTTCTCAGCTGTGCTGCGCTGCTTGGGGAATCTTAGTTCCCTGACTAGGATTTGAACCCACGCTCCCTGTGGTGGAAGCATGGAGCCCTAACCACACTAACAGAGAATCCTCCATGGTTGTGTATTTTAACAGTTTTTAAATATTAGCAGTATGGCCAAGATGGTGGATACATCAGGGATCATAAGCCTTTAGGCTTTAAGAAATAAACTGAGATCAGGCTGACAGAAGTATAATTCATTAACCACACCATTTGTTATTTAGGTTTTTTATATCCATAGACCATTTTTGCTGGCTTCTGGATTTGCCTAGGGTGACACGAATAGGATCATCTATAATTGTCAATGTTAAAGTAGAAAGCCTTTTGAAAGAGTTAAAACACAGAAGCTGACATGGGCCATATAACAAGAAAGGACTTGCACAAATGTGATAGAATTGGTGAAAGGCCAGAAGACTGAAATTCCAGAGGAAAAGTGGGACTTTAAACTCTACGGTTGGAGAGTATATCCATGATGAGATAAGCCAAAGTATAGAGGTGATATGGATTGGGAAGAGAGAGTAACCATCTTGAGGGAAGTGAATTTGGAGAGTAAAATTTGTCAGTCTCCTTCTCACTGACAGAACCAAAATTGAACTTTTGCCTGAAATATGATCTTCTCCACACCAGGGCCCTGCTTATTCTTCAGTCTCATTTCCCCTCCTCCCATACACTTGCCTTTGATATTAAGGAACTTGAAGTGCTCCAACATGTATTTGTTCATTCCACAAACATAAATGTCTACTATGTGCCAGGCCCAGTGCTAGAGGGCTTCTCTGGGAGCTCAGTGGTAAAAAATCTGGCTGCCAGTGGAGGAGACACAAGAGATGTGGGTTTGATCCCTGGGTTGGGAAGATCCCTGGAAAAGGAAATGGCAACCCATCCCAGTATTCTTGCCTGGGAAATTCCATGGACAGAGGAGCCTGACAGGCTACAGTTCATGAGGTCAAGAAGGGTCGGACACAACTGAGCAACAGAGCACACAGAAACATACTGTGCTAGAAGGTAAGGATACAAGTCTTCATGCAGCCTGTTATCTAATGAAAGGTAAGCAAGTAAGTAAACAGGCAATTATAATGTAGTATGGAAAAACATCTCTTTCTGCTTTCTTGACTATGCCAAAGCCTTTGACTGTGTGGATCACAATAAACTGTGGAAAATTCTGAAAGAGATGGGAATACCAGACCACCTGAACTGCCTCTTGAGAAACCTATATGCAGGTCAGGAAGCAACAGTTAGAACTGGACATGGAACAACAGACTGGTTCCAAATAGGAAAAGGAGTACATCAAGGCTGTATATTGTCACCCTGTTTAACTTATATGCATAGTACATCATGAGAAATGCTGGGCTGGAAGAAGCACAAGCTGGAATCAAGATTACCAGGAGAAATATCAATCACCTCAGATATGCAGATGACACCACCCTTATGGCAGAAAGTGAAGAGGAACTAAAAAGCCTCTTGATGAAAGTGAAAGAGGAGAGTGAAAAAGATCAGAAAATGAAGATCATGGCATCTGGTCCCATCACTTCATGGGAAATAGATGGGGAAACAGTGGAAACAGTGTCAGACTTTATTTTTTGGGGCTCCAGAATCACTGCAGATGGTGAGTGCAGCCATGAAATTAAAAGACGCTTACTCCTTGGAAGGAAAGTTATGACCAAACTAGATAGCATATTAAAAAGCAGAGATATTACTTTGCCAACAAAGGTCCATCTAGTCAAGTCTAGGGTTTTTCCAGTAGTCATGTATGGATGTGAGAGTTGGACTGTGAAGAAAGCTCAGCGCTGAAGAATTGATGCTTTTGAACTGTGGTGTTGGAGAAGACTCTTGAGAGTCCCTTGGACTGCAAGGAGATCCAACCAGTCCATTCTAAAGGAGATCAGCCCTGGGTATTCTTTGGAAGGACTGATGCTAAAGCTGAAACTCCAGTACTTTGGCCATCTCATGGGAAGAGTTGACTCATTGGAAAAGACTCTGATGCCAGGAGGGATTGGGGGCAGGAGGAAAAGGGGATGTCAGAGGATGAGATGGCTGGATGGCATCACTGACTCGATGGACATGAGTTTGAGTGAACTCCGGGAGTTGGTGATGGACAGGGAGGCCTGGCGTGCTGCAATTCATGGGGTCGCAAAGAGTCGGATACGGCTGAGCAACTGAACTGAACTGATGGTACTATTACGGAGCAAACAGGATGTAAGGGTCTAGGAAGACTTCCATAGGGGAGACTTTAGAGCTAAGAGTTGAATGATGAGTTAGAGTTAATCACCTACCTCTAAGAAGAGGGTCGGGAGGTTGTAAGGAGAAGAGCGATGGGACAATGAGAGCAGTACATGCAAAGGCACAGAAGACTGAGAGAGCGTGTACTTAAAGTAGTTTTCTGTGATTGGAGGCTGTGAATGAAGAGAGCTGAGGCTGCTGCAGAACAAGCAGGGGGCAAATCTTGCAGGGCCATGTAAATGGTGTTAAAGTATCTGGGATTTAACCCTAGGAAAATGGGGATATGGGAAGCAAGTAATAGCGCACCCAATTTTTGTTTTAGAGAGATCATTCTGTCTTTAAAGCAGAGAGTGATTTCGGGTTACTGGGGAGAATGAAGGCAACACCGGAAGTAGATGACCAAGTTGCAGAGAAAGAGTGTGATCTAAACTAACCTAGAGGCAGTAGAAACAGGATTCCGGAGCCTGCCCTGAAGATCTGCATTCAGCAGGCCAATGGTGGGGTCCAAGCTCATCATCTGTGGGGCCAAATACAAAATGAAAATATAGGCCCCTCTTGTTTATAAAACAGGAAAATGATTTTTTTTTTCTTTCATGCTTACTCATCTGTCTCTGTATTTTTAGTTGTAATTTAATGTTTCACTCCCTTAGGCATGAGGATACTTGCTGGGCAGTTGCAGGCCTTATAATGCCTCAAATACTGGAGCCCTGCACCTGAAAAGTGCTTGAAATAGTTCCTTACCATGAAAATGCAAATTAAGGCCACCATAAGATACAACTACTCACTCAGCAAAATGACTTAAATTTGAAAGATCTACAGATGGCCAACAGGCACATGAAAGGATACTCAACATTGCTAATTATTAAAGAATGCCAATCAAAACTACAGTGAGGTATCACCTCACATCTGTCAGAATGGCCATCATAAAAAAGCTACAAGTAATAAATGCTAGAGAGGATGTGGAGAAAAGACAACTCTCCTACACTTTTGGTGAGAATGTAGATTAGTGCAGCCACTACAGAGAGCCATATGGAAGTTCCTTAAAAACTAAAAACAGAGGAAAATGATGTTAGGGTGCAAGTGGAGGTTGGAGTGATACAAGGTCAGGAGCCAAGGAATATGGGAAGCCTCTAGAAGCTGGAAAGGGCTGGGAAACGTACTCTGCCCAAAAGAACAAGCCTTCAATTTTCACTGGGTAAGACTCATTTTGGACTCTGATCTCCAGAACTCTGTTGTAGAAACCTTACCTTGCATCTGTGATGAAATGTTCTGAGGCTGGCTATAAACCTTTAAGAATTAAACCTTAAATGGAACGATGATGTTAACTCTCCTGACATCAATTAACTATGAACTAGACTTTGCCCCAATTCTATGCTAAATTTTCTGCTGTTCAAGCCACCTCATGGACATGTATGTCCCCTTAGCTTAAATTTTTCCCAATTTTGCTATTTGTGGAGACACTGCTTTGGGAAAGATCCCCAGGGCTCTCTTTACTTTCTGCAAGTAACAATAAATCCTTCTTTGTCCCAGAAAAAAAGAAAAGCTAAACTAAAAAGAAAGTTGCACATAATCCAGAAATGCCACACCTGGGCACATATCCAGAACAGATCAAAACTGTAATTTGAAAAGATACTGTTTTCCAGTATTCATAGCAGCACTATTTACAATAGCCAAAACATGGAAAAACCTGTGTCCATCAACAAATGAATGGATAAGGAAGATGTGGTATATATAATATATACTTATTATATATTATATATTATATATATATAATGGGATATTACTCAACCACAGAAAATAATGAAATAATGCCGTTTGCAGCAACATGGATGGATCTAAAGATTATCACATGAAGTGAAGTAAGTCAGAGAAAGACAAATACCATGTGTTATACTTATATGTGGAATCTAAAATATGACACAAATAAATTTATTTAAAAAACAGAAACAGACTCACAGACATAGAAAGCAAATTGACTGTTACCAAAGGGAAAAGTTGGGGGGAGGGGTTGCGACAGATAAATTAGGAGTTTGGGATTAACAGATCACACAGTACCACTAATATATATACATATAATAGAAAAACAGCAAGGACGTACTGTATAGTGCAAGAACTATATTCAATGTCTTGTAATAATCTATAACGAAAAATAATCTAAAGAATATACATCTATATGAATCACTTTGCTATACACCTTAAACTAACACAATATTGTAAATCAACTATCAACTATATTAAAAGAAAAAAAAAAAAGAACTAAGCATACCAAGAGTTACCAAGGATATATTTAGATGTAAATAGGCTCAATCATTTTGGGAACATTGACAGTAACTATTGAACATATACCTACTTTATGATTCAGGAATTCAGCTTATATAACTGCACATACTCATCAATAGAAATGTATAAGAATATTCACAAATCTTTATTCACAAAAGATAAAACTTGAAACTCTCAAATGTTCATCAAAAAGATAATGGATAACAATATATATATGGAGATATATATATATATAATATGGATATGCAGTATATATGTGTATATATATAATAGGGTAGGGAACAATGTATGTGATATATATGGATAAGTGTAATATGGAATATTCATAGAGTAATATACAGCTAAAAATAAATGAACCAGTCATAAAATATTATTTATGGATTATTCTCACAGATATTACATTAAGCAAAAGAAACCAGATAAGAAAAGTTCACACTGTATGATTTCATTTATATGAAGTTTAAGCACAAGCAAGACTAACTGATGATAATAGAAATCAGAATAGTTTGTGTACTTTGGAGGGGTATAGACTGGAAAGGGGCCTAGAGGAAGCTTCCAAACTTGAAAATGTTCTATATTTTGGTCTGGTAGGTGGTTATGAGTATACACACATAAAAGTAAAAATTCTTCAAGCGGACATTTAGCATTTGTATTCTTTATTGTATATAAATTATACCTTAAAGATAAATAAAAGAAGATAACCTACTGCTCACAACAGTTGGAAGTGTGTCAACCCTTGAAGGAAAATAAATATCAAAGGAATATTCAATATGGGTTAAATTAGATGCCCTCATTGGTAAATCGAGGCTTCTCTGATGGCTCAGACAGTAAAGAATCTGCCTGCAATACAGGAGACTTGGGTTAGATCCCTGGGTCGGGAAGATCCCCTGGAGAAAGAAATGGCAACCCACTCCAATATTCTTGCCTGGAGAATTCCATGGACAGAGGAGCCTGGTGGGTTACAGTCCATGGGGTCACAAAGAGTCAGACACAACTGAGTGACTAACGCTAACTAATTGCTAAATCACAGTGGTTATTGATGATGCGGCATCACAGGGTAATATCCAGGTCCTATGGACTCAGGAGGTTGGGTAACAAGAATTTGCTTGAACTCCCTTGCTATATGACATCCCAAATTCTGTCTCCTCCTTCCAGCAGAAGATGGGATGGGGTAAAGGTCTTTCCCAGACACCAAAATGTTTCCCAGAAGCAGTTATAATACTCTCCCACAATTTCTCTTCTTCCCAGACTTGAGGGCCAGAAGAGTGTCTAATGAGGCATGGGATTAGGGGATTCTGAATGTGAACATGTTAAAATTTGAGCTCTGGGAGCCATTTTCATGACAGGCAGGTGCCACTGGTCATTTCTGGGCTTCTTTAGCTCAAGTCCCCAAACATGTGCTAGAAAACTGATGGCAACTATGAGCCTCTGATCAGAAAGATTTGTTAAACATATGAATTGATTTGGGGGCTTCCCTGATAGCTCAATGGTAAAGAATCTGCCTGCAATGCAGAAGACCTGGGTTGGATCCCTGGGTTGGGAAGATCCCCTGGAGGAGGGCATGGCAACCTGCTCCAGTATTTTTGACTGGAAAATTCCATGGGCAGAGAAGCCTGGTGGACTATAGTCCATGGGATCACAAAGAGTCAGACACAATGAGCAACTAAGCACATGAAGTGATTCAAAGAGTTAAATGAAACAGACAAATAAAGAAACATCAATTCATATTTAATGCAGAGTGAAGATACTGAGAGTTAAATTTCCCTTATGTTTTATTTTGCCTTCTGTCTTTATAGACCACAGGGGCTTTTATGATCAGAATTGAGAGTTGGAATGAAGAAAGAGGACAATGGAGAGATTCTGTTATTGTTTCCCTTTCTGCTTAACTGGAACCCAGATGTTTTCTATGGTCCAGAGATGACCACTCCATCTCTGTTCTAAAAACTAAATTCTATACTTTCAAGGAAAAGTGGAGAATTATGAGGCTCCATCATGAAATGTGTCTATTCCATACAGGGTATTTTAGGCAAGGATGGGATGGTTTACCAGCTGGTAAGATTTCTTAAGGATCCATGGTATTCTCCTCAGGGCAACAGGCTCACAGACTTGGTCTTGGCTTCCTCCTTGGACTGGACTGCTGAATTTTTTCAGATCAAGTGAAATAACAAATTGTCACCAGGCTTAGACTGCTCACTCCTTTTAGGAGTGGAGGGTTGGTTCCAGCCAGCTAAGAAGTCTGGGTAGAGAATTTGAATGTTTCCTTTGAGAAGCAATATTAGTCTTAGGTTTGCTTCCAGCATGTGTTTTGGGTTTTTTCCCAGAGGTTTCAGTGAGGAATCACATGTCTCAGAGGTGAAAAAAAAAAAAAAAATATATGAGTTCTTAAAAATCACAGTAGATTGGAAACTATGTAGTTAGCTTTTTCTGTTATAAACAACTTTTTTTTAAATTTCAAGTGTTTTTGTTTTTTCTCTCATTAAAAAAATATGTGGTTTTATATATACATACACACTGAAGGGCGGTGGTGGGGGGGAGGTGTTCAGAACAAGATGTTTCTCATTCCATTTGTTTCAAGCAATAACTCAAGAGGCTCTGGAGAAAATAAACCATACATAAATAGTAGAAAACAGACTGCATCTTGTTGCTATGGCAACGCCCTACTTATATCACATTAAGCTATTCATGTCTTTTCCCACCTCACTGTTAATAAATTATAGTGGCTGATGAGAATTAAGCTGACTGGAAGAGTTGGCATGGGCAAGTTGCATATTAATTTGTTGTCCAATCCTGGATAGCCCTTGTTTCTTTTTTTTTCCCCCCCAAGGAGAAAGCTGCCTTTTAGCTAACAATATATTTTTAAACATTATCTTTATTGTCTTTTTTTTTCTCTAAAAACTATGTAAACAAGAGTCTCAGGTTAAGATAATGGTTGCTTCCTGGCTGATCCCATAAGCCTTATGCCTCTTGTGGAAGGAGAAAATGGACGCGTGCAACAGAGCTGAGAAAGTTCCCCTGTTTCTTTTCCTGCTCTTTAATCTTCTTCACTTCTGTGTGCTTCGGGGCTTTCAACAATCCTGTACTCTTTTTAGATGCTTTAATTCATACACACTCCCACATCCACACTCACACCAAAAGTAACAAAGTTAAAAGAGAAAAATCTAGGTTGATAGATAACAAATGGGGGAAATATTGGCAACACATATAACAGGTAATAGATTAATTTCATTAATATGCCAAAAAATAAAACAACAAACAGACATCTTAAAGATTAAACAGAAAGCTGAATCATAACAACAAATGAATGGACAACCCACTAGAAAATGGGCAAAGGATATGAAAATCAGTTAATCGCAAAAGAGAGACCAATAAATATATGAAAATCTGCTTAATTTCAATAATTAGTAGAGACATTAAAACAGCAAAGATGTGCAAATTTTCCTCTGTGTTAGATGAGGGAATATTGAAAAGCTCCATGACTTGGTAATGGATATGATGAGAGGAAACAGACCCTTTTAGACACTGTTTATAGTAGTATAATTTGGCATAACTTTCAGGGAAATAAATGTAGCTGCACTTATCATAATTTTTAATGGATTTACTCTTTGATCCAGAAGTACATTTATAAATGTACTTACATAATAGATTAAAATATTTTTACAACATTCATTGCAATATTGATTATTGTTGTTTAGTTGCTAAGCATGTCTAACTCTTTTTTGACCTCATGGACTATAGCCTGCCAGGTTCCTTTGTCCATGGGATTTCCCAGGCAAGAATACTGGAGTGGGTTGCCATTTCCTTCTCCAAGGATCTTCCCAACCCAGGGATCAAATCCATGTCTCCTGTATTGGCAGGCAGGTTCTTTACCACTGATCCATCAGGGAAGCCCAACACTGATTGTACTACCAAACAAAAACAATGAAAAATCCCAACCTAGATAGGATATAAATGCCCATGAATAGATGACTGGTTAATAAAATTGATTAATCCATCCTACACAGCTGTTTAAAAAGGGAAAAATTTGCAGCTACAAATTGACAAGTTTTTGAACTGTACATATAACATGATCTCATTTATGTTAATATATATATGTATATACATGCTATTATATATACAGAAAATTTCTGGAAAGAGTCACATAAGTTAATCCTTATTTCTGTGGAAAGGAAATAGACAATGAGAAGGCAGGAGATAAAAGGAGTCAGTAGTGAGTAGAGACACTCAGAAGAATTGAGAAAAGTTAACTTTTGTTTTCTACTCTTTAGCACTGTTTAAATTTTTTAAAACATGAAGACATATTACCTTTATGATAAAAAGTCTTTAAATAGCGCACACACACACATGCATTATGTACATTTTCATACATAGATCATCTGTCATTATGAAGAACTATAAGATATATAAGATAGTTCTGCTCACAGCCTATAGTTACAAAGACAAAAAATTAACAGAAAATACAAAGAATATCACACAATGGAATTGATCATGTACCAATGGTATCCTAGAAAGTAAGAGGAGGAAAGTTACTGTGACTGCAGTAAGTATAGAAGATAAAGGTAAGAGGACTTGGCAGCATCTGGGTACAGGACACCCCAAGATGTCACAATGAGGAGTGTTTGCTACTGAGAAGAGGGGCACTGGCCAGTCTTAACAATGACTCACTCTCTGCAAGGCTCCTCAGCTATAAGTGGTATAAGACTGTGACGAAAATTATACCTGTCCGCCTTTGGAAATTCCCAGCCTGCTGGCTGGTTTCTGTTAAGAAATGTCCAAGGTCCTGCAGTACAGAGAGGAACTGTTTCATAATTAGTGTTGACCTTGTGTATCAGTCAAGAACCCAGCTTCATGTTATGTTAATCCCTACTATTGGACCTAGTCCTGAAACTCTGCACTAGTGGGAATTTCCTTTGGTTACTTTTACCTTCCTGGAGAAGCTAAGAATAATGATTAGGAACATAGACTGTAGAGCTGAACTAGGTATAATCCTGGGTGCATTAACTGCTAGCTGTGTGTCCTTGGGAAAATCACCTAAACTCTCTGTGTCATGGTTTCCACTTCTGTCAAATGGGAATAATTAGTATTAACAACATCATAGAGTTGTCTGAGGATCAACTGATCCTTAAAGGCTGAGTCACACACAAAGCAGGAGGAACACACAGTAGTTATTCACAATATTACTCATTCTCACCAGTGATAACAAGAATGTCCTAACAACAGGTTTCAAGAAAGAAAAAAAGAATCACACACAGCACATTGGGAATAAGAAAATAATGATAGTGAAGAAGAAAAGGAATGATGTCCACAAAATTAATTTACACTTAGAATGTCATGCGGATATTATAAAGACATTTCTAGACATGCAAATGCTCAGAATTTTTCACTCTCAAGTGATCTTTTGCAGGAAGCTTCTGGTATATATGTTTCATTGAAAAGAAGGCCTGGGACTTCCCTGACAGTCCAGTGGCTAAGATTCTTCACTCTCAATGCAAGGAGCCCAGGTTCAGTCTCTGGTCAGGGATCTAGATCCCAAATGCTGCAACTAAGAGTAAGCATGCTGCAACTAAAGATCCCAGACTTCCCAGGTGGTTTAGTGGTAAATAAACCACCTCCCCTCAATGCAGGAACCGTAGGAGACTGGGGTTCAAGCCCTGGGTTGGGAAGATGCCCTGGAAGAGAAAATGGCAACCCATTCTGGTATTCTTACTGAGCTAATCCCATGGACAGAGGACCCTGGCAGGCTACAGCCCAGGGGGTCACAAAGAGTTGGATATGACTGAGTGACTGTGCATGAAGATAAACTTGAAGTAAAGATTCCACATGACACAAGGAAGATGGAAAACTCCATGTGCTGCCACTAAGACCTGGTGCAACCAAATAAATAAATAAAAATAAATATATAAATTAAAAAAATAGAAAAGAGGGACTAAATCAAGAAGAAGCTATGGAAACATGAAGCACAGCACTCAGGGCAGGAAAGAAGTAAAGGAATTCCCAGGTTGAGAGCTATACTGCCAGCCAGTAGGACACCAGAGCCTATGGCAGGGGAGACATAGAAAGGAGGTTATCTAACAGGTTAAACCGTGTGGAAAATTGTGCTGAAAGGCCTTCTACAGAGCTATTGGGGTATATTGGGAGACCTAGCAGTAGGTTCAGGGAAAAGAAAGCAAATGAAAAGACAGTCAATGAATAGTAAAGAAAATCAAAGTATCTTGCAAGAAAGCAAATGTAATAAGAGTATGCCACTCATTTCAGCAGTGTGCAGGATTTATTTAGCACAAAAATGAGTATGGATTTTTTTTAAAGATGTAACTCTTTTAAGAGAATGGGTAAAAGAATTGAAAGTGTTTGAAAGTTAAAATCTTCAGCTACCAATATAGGAAAACAATGGATTATACATAAATTGACAAAATAAGAGAGAGCAGTATACATTTATTATTTGGAGATACAGGGATGAACAACAGAAGAAACATCAAGTGGCTTCCTTTGGGGGCTGGATTGGCAGGATAGTGATTAATATTTTCTTTATTATATCACTGTTAGTAACACTTGAGTTTATATCTTACATAAATTTTCAAGTACTCTGCAAATCTAAGGTTTTCACACTTCCAAAATGACAATATTTCAATCTTAGTTCAGTGTCTATGAGGCCTGGAGAAATTGATGTCTTAAAATCAGTGGATATGTGTAAAGATTCTATTCTAACAAAATGAACTGAGTAGAGGAAATTTAAGTCTTTTATTAGCATTACTTTTCATTTCACTTTCTAATTTAACCTTTCAAAAGGTTCATTAATGCCTCAAAATTTTATCGTCTTATATTCTTATTTTATTTAAAATCTGTTTAAGGACACAGTAAAAGGTGGGAAGTTTATATAACTGTAACACTGAAACCAGGGGTGTGGGGAGGCCAAAGCTCAATCTCACATGAAATACAAAAATCCTATCTCATTACAGCAAATTAAAGGTAATAATAGTATGCTAAAAAAGATAAATATGTTTTGAGCAATTAGCATTATTCTCAGAATGTAAAGTTGGCTAGAAATTAGGAAATTTATAATGCAACATTAAAAAAAAATTTTTTAATGGGCAGAAGACCTTAAGAGACATTTTTCCAAAGAAGTAATGGCCAGTGAAAAGATGTTCATGAAAAAGAGACACCTGAAAACATGGTCAACATCATTAAGCATCAGAGAAATGCAAATTAAAACTGCAATGAGATATCACCTCACACCTGTTAGAATGGCCATCATCAAAACGAACACAAACAACAAATGTTGACAAAAATGTGGAGAAAAGGAAGAAAAGGGCACACTGTTGGTAGGAATGTAAATTAGTGCAGTATGGAGGTTTCTCAAAAACTAAAAATAGAACTACCGTAGGACTCAGCAATTCCATTTCTGGATATATATCTGAAGAAAATGGAAACACTAACTTGAAAAGATATATGCATCCCAATGTTTATAGCAGCATTATTTACAATTGCCAAGATATGGAAGAAACTTAGGTGTCCATCAACAGACGAAAGGATAAGAAGATGTGGTATATATATATATGTATATATACAATGGAATACTACTCAACCATAAAATAAGAGTGTAAATTTGGCATTTGCAATGTATGGACCTACAGAGTATTAAGCTTAGTAAAATAAGTCAGACAGATAAAGACAAATACTACATGATATCATTATATGTGGAATCTAAAAAAATAAAACAAAAGTGAATATAATGAAAAAGAGACAGACAGATATAGAAAACAAACTATATGTTACCAGTGGGGAGAGGGAAGGAGGAGGGGCAATATAGGGGTAGGAGACTAAGAGAAACAAACTACAATGTATAAAGTAAGTTACAATAATGTATTGTACAATCTAGGAATATAGCCAATATTTTATTAAAAAAATATAAATGGGGTATAACCTTTAAAAATTATGAATCCCAATGTATACACTTGAAACTGATATTGTATACCAAGTATATTTCTATTTTAAAAATTAGGAAATTAATTAATGTAATTCACTATATTAATAGATTACAATGAGAAACACTATGTGCTTCTTATGATTGATACAGGGAAAAGATTTGATAAAATTTAACATCTATTATTAATTAAAATTCCTGAAATAAAACTACATGGAACTTGACTTGAGAAGAGATATTTTTCAAAAACTAACAGCAAATATCATGCTTTTGGTGAACTACAAGTGACATTTCCCCATTTCTTTGGAAAGCCCAATAAGATCAGGAACAGACCAGGAAGAAAACACATATGTAATTCAATGTTATTCTGAAGGCCCTTGTCAAAATAATAACATAAGAAGAGGAAGCAGAAGATTTAATTTTAGAAAAGAAACATATAAAATTGTCATTATTTGCAGCTGATATGAAAAAATACAAAAGAATTTGCTGAAAAACTTAGGATTAATAGGAAAGTTTAATAAAAAGTCAGGTTACTAGATAGCTGTGTGTGCATGTTAAGTTGCTTCAGTTGTGTCTGACTCTTTGCGACCCTATGGACTATTGACTGCCAGGCTCCTCTGTCCAATGGATTCTCCAGGCAAGAATACTGGAGTGGGTTGCCATTTCCTCTTCTAGGGGATCTTCCTGACCCAGGGATCAAACCCACCTCTCTTATGTCTCTTGCATTGACAGGTGGTTCTTTACCCCCAGCACCACCTGGGAAGCCCACTAGATAGCTATCCCTCTGTCAACTATCACATATGCCAAACATGACCAATTAGAAAATGGAAAGAAAAAATTCCATTCATAACACAATTACTCATGATAATTACATAAAATGTAGTTTATAGAATACTATAAACTACTCATGAATAAATGAATAAATAAATTCAAGATACGATTCTCCATTTAAAAATTTCACAGAAAATGGGGCAAAATGTAAATAATTGGTAAGGGAATATCTTACACTATTGCAACCTTTCTGTACTTTAAAAACCATATCAAAATAAAAGGTTACCCCCAAGTTCAAGAGAAGTGAAAAAGAAAATGGACAATGCTGAAAGGGAAATGGGTATTCAGAACATATAAATGGAGATAGTATCTCACATCCCTAAGGAAAATTATCCAGAAAAAAAAAAGGACATTAGGAATAAAAAGATGATTGATGAAAGACATATCTGAAAGCCCCAAAATGGGAATCATGAAAGCTCCAGATTAAAAAAGAATAGATGGAAAAGATGAAATTATGTAAGAATAAGTTTTAAAAAGTTTCTGAACTACAAGTTTTCAGATTGAAAAGGCTCACAAAGTGGCAGGAAGTATTCAGGAAAAAAGAAACAAACCTGATCACAACCTAGTGAAATTTCTATACCAGAGAGATAAAGAGGAAATCTTAACAAGTTTTCAGGCAAAGATGTGGTACCTAAATGAGAAGATAATCAGGCCAAGTTCAGATTCTGATCTGCATTTCTTGACTCTATATATAGTGAAACCACATACATGGACATTTGAAAGAAAGGACCACAAGTCAAGATTCCTATTCTGAGCCAAGATATCATTCTACATGAAAGCAACAACAGATTTTTTTCAGACATACAATGGCACAGAAAATAAACAGCCATATGCTCTTTCTAAAGAAACTGCTTGGGAAGTACGCCAACCAAACGAAAGTTAAATTCAGAACAAAGATCTCAAAATGAGGGAGGTGGAGAGAGAGAATTAAAGAAATGAAAAGTTAAAAGTGTTCAAATAGTTTCATCTTAGTGGTGGGAAAGAGTTCTGGTCAACTCGGCAAAATTAAGGAAAAGGAAAAAGAGAAACCATAATAAAGTATCTTAGTAGGTGTGAAAAGTATTAAAACTTGCATGCTGCTGCGCTGCTGCTGCTGCTAAGTCGCTTCAGTCGTGTCCGACTCTGTGCGACCCCATAGACGGCAGCCCATCAGGCTCCCCCATCCCTGGGATTCTCCAGGCAAGAATACTAGAGTGGGTTGCAATTTCCTTCTCCAATGCGTGAAAGTGAAAAGTGAAAGTGAAGTCGCTCAGTCGTGCCCGACTCTTAGAGACCCCATGGACTGCAGCCTACCAGGCTCCTCTGCCCATAGGATTTTCCAGGCAAGAGTACTGGAGTGGGATGCCATTGCCTTCTCCGTAAAACTTGCACAAATGAGTTAAATTCTCTTTAAGTATAAAGACAAATGTTTTCTGTCTAAAATAAATGTACCAGAAACAAAATGATCAAGGTTGAAAATAAAGGAAATAGTCATATAGATCACACAAACGAGGTGTTATGGCTTATATTGTGACTCTCTCCCCAGAAAAAGTTATGTTGAAGTCCTAATCCACAGCACATACCTTATTGGGTACTTCAGAATGTTATTATGCCTTATTTGCTATTATATATTTTTAAAAATCTACAAACACAAATGCTGGAGAGGGTCTGGAGAGAAAGGAACCCTCCTACACTGTTGGTGGGAATGTAAATTGGTACAGCCACTCTGGAGAAGAGTATCGAGGTTCCTTGTAAAGAACTAAAACTAGAGCTACTATATAACACGCTACTCCCACTCCTGGGCATATATCCAGAGAAAAATATGATCCAAAGGATCCATGTACCCCAATGTTCACTGAAGCACTGTTTACAATAGCCAAGACATGGAAGCAATCGAAATGTCGATTGATAGATCACTGGATAACGAAGACGTGGTACATATATACAATGGAATAATACTCAGCCATTAAAAAGAATGAAATAATGCCATTTGCAGCAACATGGGTGGATCCAGAGAGTGTCATACTGAGTGAAGTAAGTCAGATAGAGAAGGAAAAATATCATATGATATCCCTTATAGGTGGAATCTAAAAAGAAATGAACTTACTTACAAAACAGAAAGAAACCACCAACTTTGAAAATGAAGTTATTGTTGCCTGGTTGGGAAGGGATAGATAGGGGGTTTGGGAAGGTCATGTATACATTGCTATATTCAAAATGGATAACCAACAAGGACTTACTGTACAGGACTGCTACTGCTACTGCTGCTAAGTCACTTCAGTCGTGTCCGACTCTGTGCGACCCCATAGACGGCAGCCCACCAGGCTCCCCCGTCCCTGGGATTCTCCAGGCAAGAACACTGGAGTGGGTTGCCATTTCCTTCTCTAGTGCATGAAAGTGAAAAGTGAAAGAGAAGTTGCCCAGTCGTATCTGACTCTTAGTGACCCCATGAACTGCAGCCTAGCAGGCTCCTCCATCCATAGGATTTTCCAGGCAAGAGTGCTGGAGTGGGGTGCCATTGCCTTCTCCGATTGTACAGCACATAGAACTCTATTCAATGTTATGTCCCAACCTGGATGGGAGGGTGGTTTGCAGGGAGAATGAATACATGTATATGTAAATGTATGGCTAAGTCCCTTCGCTGTTCACCTGAAACTGCCACAACATTGTTAACTGGCTATACCCCCAATACAAAATAAAAACTTTAAAGTTTGGGGGGAAAAGAAAGTTATTATGCCTTATTTGGAAATAGGGTACTTATTTATCGACTGATGGACACCAGAGGTAGTCAAACTAAAATGAGGTCATTAGAGTGGGCCTTAATCCAATGTGATTGGTGACTTATACAAAGGTAGAATTCAGACACAAACTGAGATTTCAGAGAGGGAAGACAGTATGAAGAAGCACAAGAAGATGGCCATGAGATCAGAGTGGTGCATTTACAAGACGCAGAATGCCAAGGACTGCCAATGAACACTAGAAACTGTGCAGGTAAGCAAGGATTCCTCACTAGAAACATTTGGAGACAGGCCCTGCTGACACCCTAATTTCAGGCTTCTGTCATCTATAACTGTGAGACAATAAATTTCTGTGGTCTTGAGTCATCAAGTTTTTGGTTTTTTGGTTGCTGTAAGAAACTCATACACAAGTAAGCAGGAATGCCTAAGTTATCATCCAATAATAAAGATTTCAAAGTCAAAAACATTAACTGTAATAGAATAAACAATTTATGAGGATAAACAATGAGCTCAGTTCAGTTCAGTCGCTCAGTCATGTCCGACTCTTTGCGATCCCATGAATTGCAGCACACCAGGCCTCCCTGTCCATCACCAACTCCCGGAGTTCACTCAGACTCACGTCCATTGAGTCAGTGATGCCATCCAGCCATCTCATCCTCGGTCGTCTCCTTCTCCTCCTGGCCCCAATCCCTCCCAGCATCAGAGTCTTTTCCAATAAGTCAACTCTTCGAATGAGGTGGCCAAAATACTGGAGTTTCAGCTTCAGCATCATTCCTTCCAAAGAATACCCAGGGCTGATCTCCTTCAGAATGGACTGGCTGGATCTCCTTGCAGTCCAAGGGACTCTCAGGAGTCTTCTTCAACACCACAGTTCAAAAGCATCAATTCTTCAGCGCTGAGCTTTCTTCACAGTCCAACTCTCACATCCATACATGACCACTGGAAAAACCATAGCCTTGACTAGATGGACCATGGTTGGCAAAGTAATGTCTCTGCTTTTGAATATGCTATCATAGAATCCATCAAAGAAAATATAGCATTATTTAAGCCAAACATCAGCACAACAAAAAATGTATGGCAAAATTGCTCAGAAAGTAAAGAACTTGATAAAATACTATCAACTGGGAAGGATGTAATATTTCCCTTAAGAATTTGGATGCTGAAATTGACAAGAAGTAGATAAGGGATGCACACAACTTGAATAAGACAAGCAAAAAATTTGATGTGATAAAGACAGATATGTTGCTAAGGAAGCCACACATTTGCACCCACAGCTATTTGGATATGTAACAAACCCTGTATATTAAAAAACAGAGGAATTACTTTGCTGAAAAAGGTCCATATAGTCAAAGCCATGGTTTTTCCAGTAGTCACATATGGATGTGAGAGCTGGACTATAAAGAAGGCTGAGCACTAAGAATTGATGTTTTCAACTGTGGTGCTAGAGAAGACTCTCAAGAGTCCCTTGGACTGTAAGGAGATCCAACCAGCAATCCTAAAGGAAAACAATCCTGAATATTCATTCTTTGAAGGGACTGATGCTGAGGCTGAAACTCCAATACTGTGGCCACCTGACGTGAATAGCCAACTCAGTGGAAAAGACCTAGATGCTGCAAAAGATTGAAGGCAGGATAAGAGGATGACAGCGGGCGAGATGGTTGGATGGCATCACCGACTCAATGGACATGAGTTTGAGCAAGCTCCAGGAGATAGTGAAGAACAGAGAAGCCTAGTGTGCTGTAGTCCACGGGGTTGCAAAGAGTTGAACACGACTGAGTGTCTGAACAAACAAATCGTCCTCACAAGCTATTCCTGACTGGGCACTAAAAGGGTTAGTATCAATACTTGCCCTTATTAATTAATGGTATCTCAGTCTCTCTGGGATCTTTTTTTCTTTTGGTTCTATATGCAAGTTTCAGACTTCTTTTCCACTCCCTGTCACTCCTAAGAAGGTGTGTGTTATATAGCAGAAGAGGGTTTAGATCTGCATGGGCAGGACCTGGTGCTGTCTTCAGAGTCATTGGGTTTCTGTAGTGGTGTCCCTGGTTAGGTGGAACCATCACTTATGTCTATCGCTGGTGGCCTCATTCCCCTTCACTAGGCCTAGGTAGGCTGTAGTGGTCCTGCTTGGGAGTTGGCAGTCAGTGTGTGTGCACTCCTCTGTTCGAGCTAGCATCAGACCTCTCCCTTTGGCTTTGGCAGTCCACTGGCAGTCTCTGTGGAGGCGTCAGCTCAACCCTCACTTTAGAAGCCAGTCACCCACCCTGCAGGAGCATATGGAAACTTCTGACTCCCTCCCAGAGCACATAGATGGTGGGGGAGTCCAATGATCCACTGTTGCCCTTCCTCTGCCTGGCTTTATCATGCAACATATGTTGCCAGAGTCAGGCTCTTCCCCACATGATAGTGAAAAGGCCAGTCTGTAGTAGACAGTCCTAAGAGTTCTAAATGGAGAACAGGCACAAGTTCACTCTGACTGCAGCTTTTCTGACATCCTATTACTTGGAGCCACTCTGCTCCAACACCAGTACCAGCACCACTCTCTAAACCACTCTGAGTGAGACTTCACCCTGGAGAAGGGTGGTCAAGACATGGAGCTTTACCCCTTTCCAATGAAGAACAAGACCAAGACAGAAATGTGATCTCCTTTCAAAAAATTCACAGACTCAGCTCTATCTACCCATAGTTTACTTTAAACTCAGCATGTATATCCCTGAGACCTTGGCTCAGATGTGCTAATGAAGCATAAGATATTTAGAAAATCCTTTGCTCTCCAGTAAAAGCCTGATTTCTAAAGAATACTGTTTTACTTTAGATTTTTAAAAATCCTATTTTGGTGATCAAAAAGTGAACATTGATGACCACTTTTTCTTTTATTCCTGCTGTAACTGTCCAAATTCCCACCTAAGGCAACAACAGATTACTCTGAGGAGTGGGAGAAACATATGCAAATGGAAATATAAAAAGAACATTCATTTAAAGCATAAATGTTATCCTTATTTACATAAGAGTTTCTATAAACAGAAAAAAACACACATTCTTTTCAACTGCTTACAGAATATCCATAAAAATTGATCATGCACTTGGCCCAAAGAAAATCTTAATAGATTCCAGAGCATAAAGATTTTATAGGCCAAATTCTCTGCCCACAATTCAGTTAAGCTAGAAATCAACAGAAGAATATAGAAACATAACAAAATAGAAACACTTAACCATTTCAAAATTCAAGAATATTTTCCAAAATGGCCTCTGAATCAAAGAGGAAATAAAACCTGAGACCACAATTTATTTAGACATTAACAATAGAATAGAAATTTATAATAAAGCCTATAGGAAATGGCTAAGGTTGTATTATAAACAAATTTTACAACCTTCAATGTCTTTATTATCTTATGAAAGAATGAAAACAAATGATAATTGACAAAATTAAATATCCACTTATGATTAAAAGTAAAAAAACAAAACCCTCTCAGCCCAGAAAGTAATTCTCTTAATTTGAGGGTTCTGTAATCTCTGTGATGCATAACAAATCTTGTGCACCATCTGTGGCCAGGAACTCAGGTGTGGTTCTCGTTCAGTCAGTTGGTAACTGAGGCTGTGTTCCTCTCAAAGCCTGCTTCTCTCACATATTTTGTGGGTGCCTTAGTGGCAAGGTTCTAGAATAACGAGTGGAACTGGAAATACTATTGCAGTCATGTTTGGAAAATGCTGTTCTCCATAATGACACAGATCCTACCCCAAATCCCTCCAACAAACATGATGCATAATTTTGAGACCTCGAAACTATTAGCTTCACAGTTAAGAATTGTATAAAGTGAAAAGTAAAACTGTTAGTCACACAGTCAGGTCAGACTCTTTGTGACCTCATGGTCTGCAGCCTGTCAAGCTCCTCTGCCCATGCCACTTCATGGCAAATAGATGGAGAAATAGTGGAAACAGTGACAAACTTTATTTTTTGCGCTCCAGAATCACTGCAGATGGTGACTGCAGCCATGAAATTAAAAGACGCTTGCTCCTTGGAAGAAAAGTTATGACCAAACTAGAAAGCTTATTAAAAAGTAGAGACATTACTTTGCCAACAAAGGTCCATCTAGTCAAGGCTATGGTTTTTCCAGTAGTCATGTATGGATGTGAGAGTTGGACTAGAAAGAAAGCTGAGTGCCAAAGAATTGATGCTTTTGAACTGTGGTGTTGGATAAGACTCTTGAGAGTCCCTTGGACTGCAAGGAGATTCAACCAGTCCATCCTAAAGGAAATCAGTCCTGAATATTCATTGGAAGGACTGATGTTGAGGCCGAAACTCCAATATTTGGCCACCTGATGTGAAGAACTGACTCATTTGAAAAGACCCTAATGGTGGGAAAGATTGAAGGTGGGAGGAGAAGGGGATGACAGAGAATGAGATGGTTGGATGGCATCACCAACTCAATGGACATGAATTTGAGTAAACTCTGGGAGTTGGTTATGGACAGGGAGGCCTGGCATACTGCAGTCCATAGGTTGCAAAGAGTGGGACACAACTGAGCTACTGAACTGAACTGAACTGAATATTTTTGTACAGCAGAGAATCCAAAAGAATATCTTAATAAATTATTAGATTAATAAAAGAATTTAGCAAGATTGCTAAATACATCAATATAAAAAAACCAATAACATGTCTATGCATCAGCAATAAGAGTTAAAATACAATGAGGTAGGAAAAAAATAAAAAAGGGTAAGAAAGGAAAAACCTATATACCAGCAAAGAAGCAGAGCCTAGAAAAATGACATATAACTAAAGATCATTCACTGATGGATGAGCCAGATACCTGAAACTAAGTAGGGAAAAAACCTCAGGCGTTTACGGAAACAGTGTATGATAAAGATGGCTTTCAAAGGGGAGATGTATCAAGATGTACTCTTGATACAAATGGCTTAATATTTCAAAAAATATAAAGTTAAAATAACTATTCATTTTTTTACACCAAAATAAAATCCAGAAGATCTAAAACATAAATTAAAAAGTAATAAATAAAGCCATAAAAGCAGTAATGAAAACAAAATTAAGGAAATATATCATTTGCAAAAGTATCAAAAGCACCACACACTTAGGAATAAATCTGAAAAGATATGATGACCCGTACCCAGAAAAATATAAAACAGTACTACTAAAGAAGATTGAAATGACTATGTTAATGAATTGGTAGACTCAATATTGTAAACATTTAAATCATTTCCAAACTGTTCTATACATTCCCTGCCCATCTATACACACAAGGTAAACTAATTTAAGAACCCAACAGGTTTTTACAGAAATCAACCAATGTTTATGGAAGTGCAAAGAACCAAAACTAGCCAAGACATTCTTGAAAAAAGACAGTAGGTTTGATTTACCAGCTATGAAGACTTACTATAGTAATAAGATAATCTGGTTTGGAAACAGGGAGAAAGAATTCAAAGTAAATGAGAGGACAGAGAAACAGATCCATAGAATATGCAGAATCTTGGCTTTTGGACAAACCCTGCATGGCAATCCTTGAGAAAAATGGGTTTTTCTGTACTTCAGAATGGGGCACTTGGACATACTATGGGGAAAAAATTGGATGAGGAACTTTGTAAGTTATATTTGAATCCTTTTCTGCTAGAGGATGATATACTCCTACCCTTTGCCATGTGATTTATAGTGCCTTCCTGTGGGAGGAGTATAGTTCTCCATCTCACTGAGTCTGTCACATCTACTCAGATTAAGTGTAGCAGGGTCTTGCTCTTTCCTTCTGCTACAAGAATGGTGGTGGTGGCGGTGGTGGTTTAGCTGCTAATTTGTGTCCGACTCTTGCGACCCCATGAACTGTAGCCTGCCAGGCTCCTCTGTCCTTGGGATTCTCCAGGCAAGAATACTGGAATGGGTTGCCATTCCCTTCCCCAGGGGATCTTTCTGACCCAGGGATCAAAACCAGGTCTCCTGCATTGCAGGCAGATTCTTTACCAACTGAGCTATGAGGGAAGCCCACAAGAATGTTATATCCCATAAGGAACTATTCTTACAAGACTCGGTTCCAGAATAAGAATACTCATAGGGCTTGGAATGAGAAGACACCTACGGTAGAGTTGAAGCATCAGACCTGCAGTTGCTGACATTAATATGAGCAAGAAACTTGTATGTTGTCACTAAAATTTTGAGGTGTGGGTTTTTTGTTACTGCGGCAAAGCTGACTAATAGAGACTTTATGTCATACCTTACATAAAAATAAATTCCAGGTGGATTAAACATGTAAATATCAAGGGAAACCAATAAACATTTAAGAAGATGGTATGGGAAGCATGTCTTTATGAACCCAGAAGAGGGAAGATATGTTGTTTTTGTTCATTTGTAGTCTTCTTGTTTTGAATCTTATCATGTTATTATTGGGGCTTCCCAGGTGGCTCAATGGTAAAGAATCTGCCTGCCCATGCAAGGAGATGCAAGAGATGTAGGTTTGATCCCTGGGTCGGGAAGATCCTCTGGAGGAGGAAATGGCAACCTACGCATGTTCTGGCCTGGAGAATACTATAGACAGAGAAGCTGATGGGCTACAGTCCATAGTGTCACAATGAGTTGGACATCACTGAGCACACAAGCACACGTATTATTATTACTATTTTATTCAGTCAGTGCTTGTTTATATTTGCCTACATATTTATTACTTCCATTGCTTTTCATTCTTCTCACATATCACACCCATTTCAGGCATTTACTTGTTTGAGGTCTCTCTATACATGGAAGAAAGGATCACTTTCTTTCTCATTGAAATATACCCTTAGAATTTCCTTTATGATGCAGGCTTCAATAGTTGCTGCTCAATAGTTACAGTTCCACAGCTCTAGAGCACTATAGTTGTGACACACAGGCTTATTGCTTCTCAGCATGTGGGATCTTCCTGGATCAGGGATCAAATCCATGTCTCCTGCATTGGCAGGCAGATTCTTTGCCACTGAGCCACCAGGGAAGCCCAATAAATGCTTGTTAAGTTGTATGGACATAAAAATACGTAGAAGTGTTGAGTATTTCTTTTGGCCTAGGAGGTTTAACAAAGAGGTTTATTTTGGTGCGGAAAGTAAGAGCACTAGGGTTTAGTTTTGTTGAACCACTGCTGCTGCTGCTGCTGCTAAGTCGCTTCAGCTGTGTCTGACTCTGTGTGACCCCATAGATGGCAGCCCACCAGGCTCCCCCGTCCCTGGGATTCTCCAGGCAAGAACACTGGAGTGGGTTGCCATTTCCTTCTCTGCCTTCCTTTTCCTTCTCTTCCTTCCTTCTTCTGCCATTTCCTTCCTTGCTTAGTGGTTAAAGGTTCTGTATTCAAGCTTCATGCGTTCAAATCCCACTGAGTTTTCCAGGAAAGCCCTTCTCTTTTATATTTTCTATATTTTTGTTCCTTCATGCAAAATTTTGCATAATTTTTACCTACCTTTTCCTTCACTAATTCTCTCTTTATTTGTATCTAATCTTCTTGTTAAACCCATTCATTTGACTTATAATTTCACTTTCCATATTTCATTTCTAGAAAGTTTATTTCTCTGTTATGTTTGGTCATTCCTCATATTATTGTCTTTACTCATTTTCCTCCTTACCTTTTTAAAATTTCACATTCCATTTCTGATAAATCCTCTATCTGAAGTCTTTGATGGTTTGATTGTACTAACTCTAGTTTCTGCTGGCTCTTGATCAAAATATCTTACTTACTTTTGCATTTTGCAATTTTTGATTACATATTATATTTTACAAAATTTTATCTCTGGGAATATTTTGAGGCTGGAGTGAAGATAGGTTTCCTTCTGTAAGGTACCCAAGGGTACATTCTAAGAATAATTAATGCTAAATAAGTTCTCAGCTTTACCTTCTAAGTTAAGTGTTAGTCACTCAGTCATGTCCAACTCTTTGCAACCCTATGGACAGTAGCCCACCAGGCTCCTCTGTCCATGTTATTCTCCAGGCAAGAATACTGGAGTGGGTTGCCATTCCCTTCTCCAGGAGATCTTCCTGACCCAGGGATCGAACCTGGGTCTCCTGCATTGCAGGCAGATTCTTTACCAGCTGAGCCACCAAGGAAGCCCTAAAGTAAAAGTAAACGTGTTAGTCACTCAGTTGTGTCTGACTCTTTGTGACCCACCATACTGTAGCCAGCCTGCAGGTTTCTCTGTCCATGGGATTTCCCAGGCAAGAATACTGAAGTGGTAACCATTCCTTTCTCTAGGGGATCTTCCCAGCCCAAGATCGAACCCAGGTCTCCTAAATTATGGGCAGATTCTTTAACATCTCAGTGAACTCTGGTTGTAAGTCTAGTTGCTAGAAAAATTTGGTTACAAACTCTTAAGTGAGTGTCTTTTTTTTTTTTTTTTTTTCACTAACTAGTAAAATTTGAGGCAGAGAATTCTTCTTGCAGTCTCATGGGTTAGGGGAGAGGGTAACAGGTTTCTATTGCTCCTCTTTTACTACAGTAAGTTGAGGCATTTAAGATCCGAGTTTCATTCGGTCTCAGATGCTCCCACTCCCACCAACCCTTGGGGTCCATGGATTCTGCCTCTTATCTCCAGTACCTAGGAAGCTGTAACAACCAAAATTCAAATTTACCAGTTGAGTAAATGCCCTCAAGGAAAAAAATCAATTTTATTGCTAAACCTTGGGTTCCACCCCATCCTTCATTTACTTAGTTTTTGGCCTATGTATTCCTTATTTTCTTGCTAGATCACTCTACATTTTAAAAGATGTAAATTTTACTGTGTTTTATTCATTTTTACCAGAAGGATTGGTCAGTTTACTAGTTTGCCATACTGCTAATCCCCAGGAGTGGAATATCCTCTGGAGAAGGAAATGGCAACCCACTCCAGTACTTTTGCCTGGAAAATCTCATGAAAGGAGCCTGGTAGGCTATGGTTCACAGGGTCACAAAGAGTCAGACACAACTGAGCGACTTTACTTACTTATATTAGCATTGATGATGAAGCTGCAACTTCTTTGACTTTGGAGAAAATATTTATTAGATTTCCAGTTATTTCTTCCTTTTGACTGGGGAAACTGTCTTTGAAGCCAACTTCTTCAGAACTTCAATCTGATGTGTATTTTCTTTACAAGATAAACTCTCAAATAGTGGCTTAATTTCTAAGTCTCTCATGTTCTGTTAGGCTTAGGGGCACACAGCAGCAGAGCTGAGCTACAGTTGATTTATACTGATTCTTTCTCTCCTTGCATCTTTGTAAATCTTTTTGTTACCTGGAAAATTACACATTAAACAAACTGAGAATGGTTTTTAAAATATAGAGTGAAGCAAAGTACCTATGTGTAAATGGTTAACTGTATGTACAGAACACACAGGCCCTGGATATCTGTTAGGACACCTAAAGTCATTACTTTGCTGTAAATAACCAAATTTCCAAATACCACCACAAGATGTAATTTCTCCCATGAACTGTAGTCAGTTAATTACTGTAGTTTTAAATTCTTTCAAACCTTTGAAGAGTTTCTAAATATAGCACTCAGTTCAGTCGCTCAGTCCTGTCCAACTCTTTGTGACCCTATGAATTACAGCACGCCAGGCCTTCCCTGTCTATCACCAACTCCCGGAGTTTACCCAAAACAATGTCCAACGAGTCGGGATGCCATCCAGCTATCTCATCCTCTGTCCCCTTCTCCTCCTGCCCCCAATCCCTCCCAGCATCAAGGTCTTTTCCAATGAGTCAACTGTTTGCATGAGGGCGCCAAATCATTGGAGTTTCAGCTTTAGCATCAGTCCTTCCAATGAACACCCAGGACTGATCTCCTTTAGGATGGACTGGTTGGATTTCCTTGCAGTCCAAGGGATTCTCAAGAGTCTTCTCCAACACCACAGTGCAAAAGCATCAATTCTTTGGCCCTCAGCTTTCTTCACAATCCAATTCTCACATTCATACATGACCACTGGAAGAACCATAGCCTTGACTACACGGACCATGGTTGGCAAAGTAATGTCTCTGTTTTTTAATATGCTATCTAGGTTACTCATAACTTTTCTTCCAAGGAGTAAGTGTCTTTTAATTTCATGGTTGCAATCACCATCTACAGTGATTTTGGAGCACCCCCAAAAAGGTCTGACACTGTTTCCACTGTTTCCCCATCTATTTCCCATGAAGTGATGGGACCAGATGCTATGATCGTAGTTTTCTGAATGTTGAGCTTTAAGCCAACTTTTTCACTCTTCTCTTTCACATTCATCAAGAGGCTTTTTAGTTCCTCTTCACTTTCTGCCATAAGGGTGGTGTTATCTGCATATCTGAGGTTTGATATTTCTCCCGGCAATCTTGATTCCTGCTTGTGCTTCTTCCAGCCAGCATTTCTCATGATGTACTCTGCATAGAAGTTAAATAAGCAGGGTGACAATATACAGCCTTGATGTACTCCTTTTCCTATTTGGAGCCAGTCTGTTGTTCCATGTCCAGTTTTAACTGTTGCTTCCTGACCTGCATATAGGTTTCTCAAGAGGCAGGTCAGGTGGTCTGGTATTCTCATCTCTTTCAGAATTTTCCACAGTTTATTGTGATCCACACAGTCAAAGGCTTTGGCATAACACTATTCTTTTATAAACCTATTAAAATAAATAAACCTATGCTACCTTACATAATGACTGGGCATACATGCTAAATCCCTTCAGTTGTGTCCAACTCTGCGACCCCATGAACTGTAGCCCACCAGGCTCCTCTGTCCATGGGATTCTCCAGGCAAGAATACTGGAGTGGGTTGCCATGCCTTCCTCCAGGGAATCTTCCCAACCCAGTGATCAAACCCAGGTCTCCAGCATTGTGGGCAGATTCTTTACCACTAATGCCACCTTGGAAGGCCAACATTAACTATAAACATGGTCTGAAACAGCAAAATTCAGTCTTTCTGATGCAATTGTAGTTACTCAAAAGTGTTGTGTGTAGAGAATGACAGATCAGCAGGGTCCTTCTGCCCTTCTTAGTGATTATCTAACATCAGAGTTGGGAGAGATATGGAAAGGGGATTATAGAGGAAAATGCAGTATGAAAGCAGAAAATCAAGGACCAACCTCCAAAGGCACTCATAGCTTTGTGCTTCCTTTAAGAACAGTATGACTGACTTCCCTTCTAGTCCAATGGCTAAGACTGCGCTGCTTATGCAAGGGGCCCAGGTTCCATCGCTGATCAAGGAACTAGATCCCACATGCTACAACTAAGAGTTTGCATACTGCAACTAATACTATGACCCCATGGAGCCAAATAAATATTAAAAAAAAAAAGAAGAGTATGACTGACAACTACTTTTTGTCTCCTTTGCAACTCTATTCATTTCCTGGCCTAATGATAACACTAAATGTATTGCTGAAACAAAGTAGCTGTCTTTGAATATAGGCAGGTTCTCTGTGAGTTGAACACTTCTGTGCTAGGACATGTTTCCTGTATGATTTTTTTTTTTTTTTTTGGCTGCACTGTGCTGTGTGTGGGACCAGGGATCGAAACCCTGCTCCACCTTGCATTGGGAGTATGGAGTTCAGGGAAGGTCCCTATATGAATTTCTTAAGCTTGAGAGGAGCTAAAGGGAAGAAGCTAATGCTGCCTTCCCTATTATCATTACATCATGCAGGTTGAACCAAATTTTCCTTTTGCGGCTTCAATTATAGCAGTAGAAGCTATAGCACTATTGCTCATAGAGATGCCTCTACAGACCTACAAACCTTCTCCTGAGTTCCATTTCTGTAAAAGGAAATCATTTTCTGTGCATTTCCTCAAATACTAGTTAAGGGTTTTTCATATGTCACTGAAGTTTCATTGTTTTAATTCTTACTTGAAAACTAGTTGTGCAAGACAAGGGTGCCCACTCTCACCACTACTATTCAACATAGTTTTGGAAGTTTTAGCCACAGCAATCAGAGAAGAAAAAGAAATAAAAGGAATCCAGATTGGAAAAGAAGTAAAACCTCTCACTGTTTGCAGATGACATGATCCTCTACATAGAAAACCCTAAAGACACCACCAGAAAATTATAAGAGCTAATCAGTGAATATAGTAAAGTTACAGGAGATAAAATCAACACACAGAAATCTCTTGCATTCCTATACAGTAACAATGAGAAAACAGAATGAGAAATTAAGGAAACAATTCCATTCACCATTGCAACAAAAAAAATAAAATACTTAAGAATAAATCTACCTAAAAAAACAAAAGACCTATATATAGAAAACTATAAAACAAAGATGACAAAAATAGATGGAGAAATATACCATGTTCATGGATTAGAAGAATCAGTATAGTGAAAATGAGTATACTACCCAAAGCAATCTATAGATTCAATGCAATCCCTATCAAGATACCAAAGGTATTTTTCACAGAACTAGAGAAAATAATTTCACAATTTGTATGGAAATGCAAAAAACCTAGAATAGTCAGAGCAATCTTGAAAAAGAAGAATGGAACTAGAAGAGTCAACCTGCCTGGCTTCAGACTATACTACAAAGCTACAGTCATCAAGACAGTATGATACTGACACAAAGACATAAATGTAGATCAATGGAACAAAGGAGAAAGCCCAGAGATAAATCCATACACCTATGGACACCTTATCTTTGCCAAAGGAAGCAAGAATATACTATGGAGAAAAGACAATCTCTTTGACAAGTGGTGCTGGGAAAACTGGTCAACCACCTGTAAAAGAATGAAACTAAAACACTTCTAATACCATACACAAAAATAAACTCAAAATGGATTAAAGCTCTAAATGTAAGACCAGAAACTATTAAACTCCTAGAGGAAAACATAGGCAAAACACTCTCTGACATAAATCATAGCAGGATTCTCTATGACCCACCTCCCAGAGTAGTGGAAATAAAAGCAAAAATAAACAAATGGGACCTAATTAAACTTAAAATATTTTGAACAATGAAGGAAACTATAAGCAAGATGAAAAGACAGCCTTCAGAATGGGAGAAAATAATAGCAAATGAAGCAACTGACAAAGAATTCATCCCAAAAATATACAGGTAATTCCTGCAGCTCAATTCTGGAAAAATAAAAAACCCAATCAAAAAATAGGCCAAAGAAATAAACAGACATTTCTCCAAAGACATACAGATGGCTAACAAACACATAAGAAGATGCTCAACATCACTCATTATCAGAAAAATGCAAATCAAAACCACAATGAGGTACCATCTCACGCCAGTCAGAATGGCTGTTATCAAAAAGTCTACAAGCAACAAATGCTAGAGAGGGTATGGAGAAAAGGGAACCCTCTTACACTGTTGGTGGGAATGCAAACTAGTACAGCCACTACGGGAACAGTGTGGAGATTCCTTAAAAAACTGAAAATAGAACTGCCTTATGACCCAGCAATCCCACTGCTGGGCATACACACCAAGGAAACCAGAATTGAAAGAGACACGTGCACCCCAATGTTCATTGCAGCACTCTTTACAATAGCCAGGACATAGAAGCAACCTAGATGTCCATCAGCAGACGAATGAATAAGAAAGCTGTGGTACACATACACAATGGAATATTACTCAGCTATTAAAAAGAATGCATTTGAATCAGTTCTAATGAGGTGGATGAAACTGGAGCCTATTATACAGAGTGAAGTAAGTCAGAAAGAAAAACACTAATACAGTATATTAATGCATATATATGGAATTTAGAAAGATGGTAATGATGACCCTATATGCGAGATAGCAAAAGATACACAGATGTAAAGAACGTCTTTTGGACTCTATGGGAGAAGGTGAGGGTGGGATGCTTTGAGAGAATAGCATTGAAACATGTACATTATCATATGTGAAACAGATCACCAGTCCAGGTTCAATGCATGAGACAGGGCACTCAGGGCTAGTGCACTGGGATGATCGTGAGGGATGGGATGGGGAGGGAGGTGGGAGAGGGGTTCAGGATGGGGAACACATGTACACCCATGGTTGATTCATGTCAATGTATGGCAAAAACCACTACAATATTATAATTAGCCTCCAATTAAAATAAAAAAATTAATTTAAGAAAAGAAAAGAAAAGTAGTGCTCTGTCTTGGAATTTGCTAAAATACTCTCATAAACTGAATTTATTCTCTCTCTCCTCTCTCTCTTTGGAGGCATGTTGGAGACTCATCACATCACTTATTAACCTGAAGAAAACTAGAGATTTTGACAATGGGCTATAAGTAATCCCAAGTTATTTTCAGTCTAAGATCACTTACTTCCTTAGATTTGTCACCACTTCTTCAACATTAGGACTAAAGACTATTTGTCTTTGCAGGGCTCTTTCACAGACACAGAAAGATAATTTTTGTACCACTTGGGATTTACTGCATATGCAGTTGATGAAGAACAGCAAAGTTACACTGAGGTGAGGCTGCTGGGCAATAGGCTGGGCCTACCTGCTAGATTCATACAGGGACTTCAGATACTCCAAACTTGTAGCCATCTATTCACGATTGTACTGTCACAAAATTGCACAGTTCTGCCCATAATAAAACTTCAGGGTCACTTAAAGATAGTCAAGCCAGAAAACATTGTTTCCAAATGCTAATGACCAGGTATTTCCAAAGATATTGAGTTTACTTGGAATTCTCCAAGTCTTCAAATAACTGAATCTCAGAATTAGCATTTTAAATAATGCAGTATATTTCTTTTTCCCCTGTGAAATTCAACAGAGAGTAGATTTCATATTTGCTCTAAGAAATAAATTGCAGACTTAGTTCACTGAAATTTATCTGACATCAAATATCAAACCAACATAAAAATTATTAATTTGCTGCTCAGAACTTTGCACTCATTGGCTTTTCCTCTGTTCAGAGCATTCATTCTGAATCCACCACATATTTCTGATGCCAGTTTTTATAGTTGCTTTAAAAATGAGTTTTACATAATCTACCCTTCTTATAAATAGCTCTCTCCAGTAATGGAGTATGTTAACCTCCAGAGATCAGAGAAAGATGAGGAACTTAATATGAACTATAAAATCACCACACATGTGATATCTTTGGGAAAATTTCAGGTATTTATTGTTACTCAGGTCCTGGTTGTCCAAATTTTTGTTTTTCTTTGTATCCTTTTTGAGGAAATACCTATCCTGATAACATCACTACAGGAGGTGAGGCAAGAGATAATATTCAGTAGCATTATTATCTTTTCTATTTGTCAAAGTTTGCTAAAAAGAGAAAAAGCTTTGCCAATAACATGAATTATAGACTTTGAGATATTACAGGGACTCTGAGCTATCCTGGGAGTGGAGCTCCCAGTATACAAAGGAAAATTAGGTTCAACCTTTAGAATTTTACCCATGTGTTTTGCCCTTTAAATAATGCACATATGAAAATTAATGATGATTAAATACTCAACAAATACCCACAAAATGTATCAAGGGTAATTTCTACTACTTCAAGGAAAAAAAAAAACTGAGTTAACCACCTGCCAGTGCAGGAGATGTAAGAGACAAAGATTTGATCCCTGGTTCGGGAAGATCCCCTAGAGGAGGAAATGGCAACCCACTCCAGTCTTCTTGCCTGGAGAATCCCATGGACAAAGGAGCCTGGTAAGCTACGGTCCATGGGGTCACAGTAAGTCAGACAAGACTGAAGTGACTTACACACATGCACCTTTTAAAAAAGCTATAGATTTTATTGTTTTAATATACATTTTATGGTTATTCCAGAGATAATTTTAAGTTATGGTATAGTGATGCATGGGGCTTCCCAGGTGGCACAGTGCTAAAGAACTTGCCTGCCAATGCAAGAAATGCAGGTTTGATCCTGGGTCCCTAGGAAGATCCCCTGGAGGAAGGCATGGCAAACCCACTCCAGTATTTTTGCCTGGAGAACCCCATAGACAGAGGAGCCTGGCAGGCTATAGTCCATGGGTTGCAAAGAGTCGGACACGACTGAGCAACTGAGCAACCAATGCACATATGCATAGTGTTATGTGCTACATTCTTCTAGCAGAAGGAAAAACAAACAAAAAATCCACTATTAGTCTGGGCAATAGCAAGCAGCCCCTCAGTGTTTATTATAAATGTTTATTTCTTGCTCTGCTTATATTTCTACTCTACTGGTTTGGCAAAAGGGAAGTGGGTGGGTAGGGATTCTGCTTCACATTGTTCCCACTCAGGGACCCAGGTTGCTGGAGCTTCCACCAACAGTGTTGCCCATGGTGGAGGAAACTGAGATAATGAATTAATTATAATTAGCTCACCAGCTCTTACATACTTCTGCCCAGAAGAGACAAGTTGTTTTACACACAGCTTATGAACCAGAGTCTCATGGACATCCTTCAAGATGAATGAGAAGAAAACTGAATATTGACGAATGGTAGTAATGCCTACTGTAACTGCTTCCACTAACATGCCCAAAGAAGAAAGTATTTGCCTATCAAATATTCATGTTCTGCCCCCACCCACAGGATCAGATTCTGGATATGTGATGTGTATTTGTACAGGGTTCCTGCTCAGAAGGGCTCCACATTTTGGCTTTCTTGCTTTGCTGTTGCTCTTTTGAAAATCTTAATAATTTCATCATTGAATTTGTGTTCTGAAATGAAGTCCAATAGAAAAATGGAACATGTGTTTGAACATAGGAAACACATATAGTATGTATGTCCACTTCTGTTTCTCACCACCTCCTCCTAAGGTATTCACATGTCTCATGAGCATTTGCAATGCCTCATGAGCACAGAATTCCGTGGACCCACGTACATGGGGGGAGTTCAGTGAGAGTCAAAATAAGTACAAGGTGTTATGTCTACAACTGAGTGAGCAGGGGCACAGACAGCTCCAAGAGCTATCGAAACTTGATCTCAACATAGAAAGTAATGGTGTTCTTAGAAACACCAGCCACTGAGGAATCCAGTCATAGCCTTTCTTATTCCTGTTACTTCCCTGTTTTAGCTAACCAGTACTAATAAAAATTATGACATAGAAGAAAAGGAAAAGATAGGGTAACCCACAGCTTCTTTTCTTCCCAGTACTTTCCCTTCTACTTATCAGTAGAAGGTAGAGAGTTTTGGTAGAATGTGTTCATTATTCATTTTATTTCACATTAAGATGTGAAATAAAAACAGTTGATTTAGTTCTGTACAGTGTTCCCATGTTCTGGCCAGAACAAAATACATATGCGTGTGCGTGTGAGTTAGATGCTCTTGTATTTGCATCTGAAACTGGCATTGCCCAACGTAAATGAATGGTAAATTTTATGCTAGTAATTTAAAATTTTACTTTATTTAGAATGACATAAAATAGCAAATAAAAAAACACCATAACAAGTCAAGAAAAAGACCACAGAAGAAAGGAAGAAGTTCTATGCCTTTAATGGCATTGGGTAGGAGGCTGCTTTATAAACAAGAGGCTCTGCATTTTCATTTTGCCCTGAGCCCTGCAAATTATGTAGCTGATCCTGCTCACCCACAAGTCCCAGAGGGAAAATGTATAGGAAATTGGAATGAATAAATGAGTGTTATGCATAAAGAATGAGTTCAGAAGGACCTTAGAGATAATCTAATCCAGTAATTTTCAAATTTCTTTTAGCAGCAGAACCCATTTTTCAGAGTGCAAATCCAAAATGGAAAACATTTTGGAGGGTAAGTATGGCGGGCTTTAGCCCTGTCCATTTGACCTCTCCAAGATCAGGAGACCCATCCCTAGGTGGCTTTTTGAGTGGGAATGAAGGGGTCTCTGTGAAACTCCTAGGGTTCCTCTAGGCACAGTGGGGAAATCTCTGATCACTGAAATTAATTTCAGCGAGCATCACTGAAATTAAGCGACACGTCCAAGCTCCTGATTGCTAATCTAACCCTCTTTCTTCTGTCCTTACTGCCACTCCAGTCAGCTAGCAACCCTAAAATGTGGGAGATTATTTGATGGCCCTGGCACATCTGTGAATCCTCTTATCTTAAAATTCAGATAGTGATGCCTACCTTAGGATATTACTTTAAGAATTGAATGAGATACTGTAACTAAGTAAATGCTTAGTTTAATAATTAATAGCTGCAATTAAATCTTAATTATTGTAGTTATTATTCAAACCTAGAGTCCTAACTTCCATAGAACTTAGTGAAGGCTAGTAAAACATTTGTTTTCCTTTTCAACCTTTCACAAAATTCTATTTTTAACTGTAGTAAAGTACACATAACATAAAATTTACCATCTTAACCATTTCTAAGTGTATAGTGCAGTAGTTTGAAGTGTATTCACATTGTTGTGCAAACAATCCCCAGAATTTTCTCCTCTTGCCAACTTGGAAACTGAGTATCTATTAAACCACAGCTCCCTCTTTCCCTCCCCACTACCCCAGCCTCTGGAAAACACCATTCTACTTTCTGTTTATATGAATTTGACCACTTTAGGACCTCATATAAGTAGAAAAAGAGCAACAGAAAAAAGGAATAAGAAACTGTGAAATGCATAATATATTGTGAAGAATGTATGTATTCCTTCTTGCCACAAAAAGAAAGGCAATTCAGAAACTTGAGAGGGAGAAAAGCAGATTAAAAAACAACTGCACCAACAAAACAAAATGAAAAATATGGTCTCAGTATGAAGCAGATGGGATAGGTGTGAGTGAAAGACTTTTTACCACACAACTGTTATATCATTTTTGTTTTTGAATCATATGAATAAATTAGCTATGCAAAAACAATCTGAAACAAATTAAAAGGTCGCATAGGTTTGAGAAAGAAGAATCTAAGTGGACTTCTTGCTAGGAAAAATCTCCAAAGGATTATGATATTGAAATGATAGTGTGTTGTAGTAAACAATATATTTGCTTTTCCATCTTCATGTGAATTGTCTTTCTCTCCTTTCTAGTCCCTAGCCACTACCCCCAACATCTCTTTTGCCTTTAACTGAAGATGGTGTTTAAGGTAAAGGCTTTGCCATTTTGATGAATTACTCAGTTTTCCTGGATTTCTCCCATTTATACATATTATTAAACTTTTGTTTGACTTTCTCCTATTAATCTATCTCACGTCAATTTAATTCTAGAGCAGCCAGATCTTAGAAGGATAGGGAAAATATCTTTCTTCTTGACAAATGTATTTGACACACGGTAGAGAAACTTAGGGAGAACCCCCCAATACCTAGTAGGGATGGGTGGTGCTTAGAGGGAGAGGACAAGTTCCTGGAAGACAAGCTCATTCAAAGCAGATAACTACTAACTTCTTTAAATTTTAGGCCTTTCGGTCAAAGGTCTCTTTGTCTAAAGATTCTCTCTTATAGGTTTGCTGCTAAGTCACTTCAGTCGTGTCCGACTCTATGCGACCCCAGAGACAGCAGCCCATCAGGCTCCCCCGTCCCTGAAATTCTCCAGGCAAGAACACTGGTGTAGGCTGCCATTTCCCTCTCCAATGCATGAAAGTGAAAAGTGAAAGTGAAGTCGCTCAGTCGTATCCGACTCTTAGCGACCCCATGGACTGCAGCCTACCAGGCTCCTCCATCCATGGGATTTCCCAGGCAAGAGTACTGGAGTGGGGTGCCATTGCCTGGATACTCAAAATTACTGTTTTTCAAGGTACAAGCACAACTCATCTTGCTCCTCTTAAGGTAGAAATTATGATCTTAACAAAAGACTCATGTGTTAAAAAAAATGTCTATTAAAAAATTTTTTTTATCTTCTTCCAACACAATTATATCAGATTTTGGGCATGGCTCACAGTGGGTTTGCATGGCAATTGGAGTCAGCATCAGAGACCTCTGTTCTGGTTGGAATCTGTGGCCCTATGAGATTCAGTGGCTTTCTGCCTCTATGCCAGGAGTCAAACACTCTTTGCTCAATGTCGGGACTCTGGTACTTGGGGTGGGGGGTTGGGCAGTTAACCTAGGGTCACTGTGCAGTAACCCTCTGCCTTTCTGACTTGCTCCCTCCTCAAGGCCAGAGGGATTTTTTTGTTCTCTATCCCTGAAGCATCTAATCTTTGATCTCTTAACCTCATCTTATTCAGGAAGAAATCACTCGCCACCCCATCCCCCATTGTTTTATTGCTATTAAAGGTACTGTACAAAGTCTCTTCAATTCATTTAAGCTTTTACAAAAGACAGGAAGAGCCTTGTCTTGGAGCAGCTTCTGCTTCGCACTCTCCTTTACATGTTTCCTGTGTTGCTTCTCTTCTCTTCTTCCAGAAATCTCTTGAAAACTCTCATTTGTGGGTGACCTACCCCTCCCACTCTCTTTGCTCTTACTTTTTTTTTTTTTTTCCTTTTTGTAAGAGCACATTTGACTTGACTTTCAAGAGGAACAAGAAGCAAACTTGGTACTGATTCCACCAACAAGAATTTTCATTTGTTAAAATGACTCCTTTACTCTACAAAAGATTTACAGGCCAGGTTCTTTGTAGGCAGTCTTCCTCATGTACAGAGAGCATGCCTATAATCTTTATATACAGTTGAATGTTTGAAAGCATAATCATCTTATATGTTATAAGGAAAGGTTTACTTGCAGAAAGCCAGAAAAATGACAAAATATTTAATTATATCTTTTCCATCAGATACACTCTTCAAATTATTTCCAGCTTTCATGCATGTTGTCTAATTTTGTTCCTCCCATTCAAACACACAAAATATTGGCTTAAAATCAATGCACATGATATTGAAGCTAAAAATGTTCTGCTTTTAGTATTCCTAATAATTTCCATCTTTCTTCTTTATGTTGTTTTTGAGTTCTACTTTTCTTTTCATTCTTCCCCCCCCCTCACTTTTAGCACTTAATTTATAAAATAAGAGCAAAATGCAAAAGAAGCATTCAAATAACTGCAAAACAGCACTGGACACACAAAGACAGATACTGTGCCAGAATTAAGCTATTAATAGGCTAGCAGTGCAGGCAGAAATTTAAATGCTCATTCACTAGCTAATGAAGGAAGTTTTAAATTTAATGTGAATACAGATGGTTTAGGGGTATCAACGTTAAAAAAAAAAAATCAAATGACAGGTTGTATAAAAGTTCAATGTCCCAAAATCTAGAACAGCCCAAATATACTGAGTTGTAGAAGTGTTTAAGAATAACCACTTGACACATATGGCAGAAGGTATACACAAAGTGGATTAATTTGAAGTATTAAAACATACCTTCCATTAAATGTATGGGAAGAATGAGGAAAATACATCTCTGGAACTGTAATGTAATTTGTTAAGCACAGGACTTTGTACCTAATAGGTGCTCAGTAAATATTTGCTTTAAGTGATTTGCTGCAAAGAAAGATTAGCTAGTCTACTCAGAGCTTTGGAGGAACTTACTGTCATGACTACTGACAAAGTGCCTCTGTACTGTAGTATTATTAACAGATCTACTGAGACAGTGAGGTTTCTCCTTCGTCCAGACTTTTCTTCCCTCCCTTCTGATCCATGAGAAACATAAGTCAAGCCCTTCTGTTGACCATGATTGTTATTGTTTAATGTTGATTTTTCCAAAACACTAATTGAAGGATTTTTGTCTCAGCAAACAAATGCTCCTCCAGCACCCCCAGCCTCTGCAGGATTAAACCCTTTGCAGAGATGCTTTATACTGGCAAGAATTTGCACTGTCAGCTCCAGGCACTGGGCCTGTGGGAACCTGGCTTTGTAAGCATCGGTATTTTTGGTGCAGCAGTTCACACTCCTCTAGTGTGTAAGCACTTCCCCCCGGTTTGGTTCAGAATGACCCTGAATTGCATCTTCTCAAATAATGTAATAAGCTGATGTAGTAGAAATGGGGTTCAGGGAAAAAAAAGAGTAACAGAGGCATTTAACGTTTTTCAAGTGACACAATCTGCTATTGTTGGGTGTTTGGCTGGGGGTTGGGGGTTGTTGAAAAGGGGATCATCTTTTAACAAAAAGAAAGAAAGCAAAAAGGATCTACTCTTAACTATCTGCAAAGCCAAAAACATACCCTATGGCTCTAGGAAAAATGTGCAAATTCAATCCTGGTAACTGAGTTAATCTCATTCTCCTAAGAAGAATGGATAAAAAGCACAACTGTTACTTGGAGTTAACTGTTTATTGGACAGGAAAGACTTTTCTCTTTAGGAAAATAAGATGACGAAGATCAGGGATAGAGTTCTTCACTTCACAAAAAGACTTATTGTTGGATCTTTAAATAATGGACAGGTTTCTGCACACTAAGGGAGTTAAAGCTAATGATCTCAGAATTGGAAGCAGATATATCAGGCATTTGCTATTGAGTTGAATTTTTTTAAGTTTTTAACTTTTCAGAAGCACACTCATTTCATAAAGTAAGATGCTTTTTGACCTACACTTTGTGAGTTTGCTATGAAAAATAGAGAGACAGTACAAAGTGTGCATCAGACACTCTGTTCTTAGTTTTCCTGGAATCACAATGAAGGCACAGCTCACAAGATTCCCCTGGGCAGTTATTTGAGACCAGGCTGTGGCTGTACTGTAGTGGGGTAATTTGACTTGCAGGTTTCTTGAATTTTCTGGATGAAGTTTTTACATGGTATCACCAGCCCACTAGGCTAGCATGGAAATAATCACATTGCTGACAATGATAATGATAACAATAGTTAAGGCTTATTGAACTGCTAGGTATTCTAAGCACTTTACAAGAAATTTCTCCTTAGTCTTCATAGCAACTCTATGAAGCAAGGATGATTTTTTTAATCCCATTTTACTGATGAGGACATTGAGGCTTAGACATGTTGATGACTTATTTGTGGTTACACAGTTAATAACAATTCAAACACATAGCTTGCACTTTGGGAAAAAATTGATCTTCCTGTCCATCTTCCTCAAACTTATACTCCCTTTCTCCATTAAAAGGGAAAAATAAGATGAAATAAAATGAATCATTTCCAATGTGGCAGGATCATAGCTCTCTATATATTTCTACTTATTTCCCTTTTTGTTTGCTCTCTCACTATTACCCAAGGAGCGGTTTTCCCTCGCTGAGTCACACAGAGACAGAAACAAAGACTCACAGATGCCGCTATCAAAGTGGAGAAACAAAGAGTTGGACATAGTTTGATCAGAGGGGTCTGCCTACAGACTGGGAAGTGGGGGATGATGGAGGATGAAGTACAGGAGGAAGATGGGAAACTCAGAAGATGGGAAGAAGCACCCCAAGAATCAGCATGTGCAAGAAGAGTCTTAGGACCAGGCTCTTCTCTCATTACCAACCTATCCCCTGTGGCTATGTAACATGCATCCAAAAGCCTAGACCTAGAGTGAGGGACTGGATACCTTCTGTGGGATGGATGAAACAAGAGCAGGCCAAAGTGAGAATGAACAGAATCAGCCAAGAGTTTCGTGAAGTAGGGTAGTAGTAATATGCATCATTTCATGGTGTGTGTATGTGTGAGTGCATAGTCATGTCCAGCTCTTTGTGACTCCATGGACTTCCATGGGATTTCCCAGGCAAGAGTACTGGAGTGGGTTGCCATTTCCTTCTCTGGAGGATCTTCCTGACCCAGGAATCCAACTTGCGTCTCCTGCATTGGCAAGTGGATTCATTACTAATTGCAACACCTGGGAAGCCCCTCATTTTATGGAAGCAACACTAAACCAATAAAAGTAGGTGGCTACTATTAATAAACATGTGTCTGAATGAAAAATACTATAGAAGACCAAGCAAGGTCTGAGTTAGTTTTATCTCAATCAGAAATAACTAAAATTATGAAACATGTTTCACTTGGCAAGCCAGAAGGCACTCAGGAAGGGTGAAAATAAAAACATTTCCTAAGGCTAGGCTCCTGTAATAAGAAGGCCCTAGTTGACCATGATCGTGATGGAGAAATCTGTGGGCTCTTCACAGTGTGCCTCTTTGGTAAGAGCAGTTTCTGCCACTGGTGAGCCAAATGGGCCTCCAGGGAGAGGCCGCCAGTCACATGTGAAGCCTCCCACTGGCAGCACCAACTTGTTACCAGCAAGGAAATCACTTCTGTAAATGTGGGAGTTCAGGATCTCTAAGGATGGTATTTGAGCACCAAAAACATTACACAAGTTACTTTATTTTAAAAATTAATATTCAAGTTACTAAGGTTACAAAGTTTAAAACCCAGTTACTAAACTTTAAGTTCAAGTTACAGATTGTAATAATCTGTGTATTCCTCTGACAAACTTTAATAATCACTCTGAAGTGGCCTTTGATTAAAATGTTTTGTATGATTCACAACACAGTAAATTAAATTCCTATAAATTTCTCAAATGCATTGATACATTTAATGTATTCTACTTCCTTTAAAGAGCTACAATTCTCTGACCAACAAATAAGCCTTAAGTTTTATAAATGCGATCTTAAGCCTTATAAAGCTAATAATAAATTAAACTTGTAAATACGGTGAATCTTACATTCTTTTGACTACCCTAATATTGTTAACAACCTTAGTAAAATTTCAACCTAAAATCACGTCTACATTCATTTTACTCTAAACCTATAGGATTAACCTATGAGATAGTTTAAAGCCCCCAATTCTCTTAAACATGACATTCTTAACATACTAAAATTTACAGATTATTTCTTATATTTTAGTTTGATATATTTCATATCTACTCTGGAGCAGGAATTGGCCACCCACTCCAGTATTCTTGCCTGGAGAATTTCATGGACAGAAGAGCCTGGCAGGCTACAGTCCATGGGGTCGCAAAGAGTTGAACATGACTGAGCGACTAACACACATACATTTCCTATCTATACATATATATCTCTTTTTTCAACTCACTAAGGAAATACATCATCTTTAAAATTTTGGCCTCCCTTCCTTGCAAATTTTGACAGAGTTGTTCATGGAATGGAGATACTGGTGAGGTTTGAGGGCTGGAGCTACTGGTTCCAGGGGAATTTTTCTTATGGCTTTAATTGCCATCCTAAGCCTGTTTACTTAGTTTTTGTCTACACAGTTTAACGGAGAAGGCAATGGCACCCCACTCCAATACTCCTGCCTGGAAAATCCCGTGGACAGAGGAGCCTGGTAGACTGCAGTCCATGGGGTCTCTAAGGATTGGACACGACTGAGCGACTTCACTTTCACCTTCACTTTCATGCACTGGAGAAGGAAATGGCAACCCACTACAGTTTTCTTGCCTGGAGAATCCCAGGGATGGGGGAGCCTCGTGGGCTGCCGACTATGGGATCACACAGAGTCGGACACGACTGAAGTGACTTAGCAGTAGCAGCAGTACACAGTTTAAAGAAAGGTGTGGTCAAGTTACCTAATTCTCCAACCTATCTAGGAAAGTCTATTTTATTTTGTATTCCTTTGGCTCTTTAATGTCTTTCTAACAAGTCTAAGGACCTCTGGACTCCATAGAATTCTCCTGCATTTCTTATCTCATGGAGCCACACATTATACAGATATTAAAATCTGTTTGAATTCTGGCTCTATCTCTAGGCTTGATCTGACTGTATGGTTACAACTTCTAAGGTCCTTCTTCACCACCTCCATGAAAAGAAAACAAACAGCCCAAGTACAGTATAAGACATCATCAGGAAAGAGAGGAGTCTAGAGGCTATACGGAACAGTGTGGGATCTAAAATTTTGGTTTAATTTTTGGCAAACATGATAACTAATTCATGACCATGTGTTGCATCCTGGATAGGAATGGGATGTGGGAGAGAAGAGATAGGAGAGATTGGCACCACAAATATTATCAGGATACTTGGCAAAATTTTAATACATACTGTTTATTAGATAACAATAGAACAGGGGCGGAAGGGGCAGGGCAGAGCCATTAAAAGAATGACATAGCCACTGAGGACACACAAAAAACTGGTTCGCACCGATTAGGCCAACAATGACAGAAGATTTGACTTCCAGTAGACCTTGAGCCTCATTGTCGTACATTCAGTTCAGTGCAGTTCAGTTGTTCAGTCGTGTCTGACTCTTTGCGACCCCAAGGACTGCAGTACACCAGGCCTCCCTGTCCATCACCCAACTCCCAGAATTTACTCAAACTCATGTCCATTGAGTTGGTGATGCCATCCAACCATCTCATCCTCTGTCATCCCCTTCTCCTCCCGCCTCCAATCTTTCCCAGCATCAGGGTCTTTTCAAATAATCAGTTCTTCGAATGAGGTGGCTAAAGTACTGGAGTTTCAGCTTCAGTATCACTCCTTCTAATGAATATTCAGGACTGATTTCCTTTAGGATGGACTGGTGGATCTCCTTGCAACCCAAGGGACTCTCAAGAGTCCTCCAACACCACAGTTCAAAGGCATCAGTTCTTCAGTGTTCAGCTTTCTTTATAGTCCAACTCTCACATCCATATATGACTACTGGAAAAACCATAGCGTTCACTAGACGGACCTTTGTTGGCAAAGTAATGTCTCTGCTTTTTAATATGCTGTCTAGGTTGGTCATAAGTTGTAATACATTAGCATATGCTAATGACACACCCACAGGTGCCGTGCCAGTTCTGACACTGACCATAAAATGCCAAAAAGTGGCTGGTTCCCCAATTCCAGGAACTGTCTGCCCCTTCCCCAATATAGTTGGAATAATCCTCCCATTCATTAGCTTATGAAATTATCCACCCTATAAAAACTAATCACCCCACATTTGGGGGCTTGTCAACTTCCAAAATGACCTATACTTGTCTGTGAAGTGTGTTCCTCCCAACACCAGTCTCACCTTTTGAGGCAGACTGCATCTGTCTGTGGAGTGTGTTTCTCTCTAAATAAGTCTACTTCTTACTTATCACTTTGTCTCTCACTGAATTCTTTCTGCAATGAAACATAAAGAATCTAAGCTTCATTAAATCCTGAGACCAGGTATATGATCTCAATTAAAAGACCATGGATTCAAGACTCAGTCTGGGTTTTGGCTGGGTTCAAGTTCTAGCCCCTGGATTCAAGTCCCAAGCTGAGTTGTCCATTTAAATGGTATTGCATCAGTGTTACTGTGCTTATTTAAGGGAATGTCCTCATTCTTATGAAATAAACACTGAAACATTTGGAAGTAAAAGAACTTTATGTCTGTAGTTGTCAAATGATTCAGGAAAATAAATGCATACAATAGAGAATAATGAAGCATATGTGGCAATATGTTTAAGTGAAAGAAAGTGAAGCTGCTCAGTCGTTCTGACTCTTTATGACCCCATGGACTGTAGCCCACCAGCCTCCTCCATTCATAGAATTTTCTAGGCAAGAGTATTGGAATGCATTGCCAGGCAATATGTTTATAGTTGCTTAATTTTTATAATTTGTAGAACTGACCTAGAGGTTAGTTAATTTTTATTTGATTCTCCATTATTAGAGTAAGTCAGGCAGAAATATTGGGATGAAGCATTAATAATTCTGTCACTTGGACACTAAGATCAACTAGACTATCTAGAGATTTTCAATCTTTTAAAAAATCATAAGCAACAACAATACCAGGGCTTAGCATTTATCTATGCAGTGCTTTGTAGTGAAGATATAAAATGGGGTTTATTGAGGGGCAAACTTACACAGAGAGAAGGAGAAGAGTGCTTAGGAACCCCAGGCCCTCATCTATCCACAGAAAGGATTGCTTAAATGGAACTGCTGGACTAAGTTGAAATCATTGGATTTTGAGCAGCAGTGATATTTTCCTCATATCTCTAAAAGAATATTAGCCATCACTTTGCTTTTTATCCTTTCAAGTAGACTGGAATGAAGATGCTGTAGCCATCAACCAGCTTCAACCAGATGGATGAGGACAAGATCAAGGAGACAGCTCAACAACCATGTAGAACGGACCTGAGTGCCTGCATGGCTCTGTGCAACAGAACTGTCTGCTTACTGCTCTGGACAAACCAGAAACCCACACTTAACAGGAAACTAAAATCAGCCTTTCTTGTTGAAGTCTTCACTATTTTGTCTTTGTTGAAGCATCCAAATCAGTATTCTAAATGACATGATACATGCACCCATTACTGAAAGAAAAGGTTCACCAAACAATATCTGTTCTCACAGTGAGATGCCCTCTGATATTTTCTGGTCTATCATTTTTTAAAAATGTTGATCCCAATCTACTAAACTGATTTCATTACTCATTAATGGATGGCAACTTATAGTATAAAAACCATGAAGCTGAACCACGTGAAATTGCTGGTTTTAGAGCAATTTGAGCAATGCTTAGTATTGGCGGTTTCATACAATTGAATCAAATAACTATTTATGAATCAAATTGTTAATACTTGCTTTGTTTACATTTATAGTCTCAGATGGACAATAACAACCAACTAGTAAATGTGTATACATAAGTGATCCTGCAATTCACCCTCATGGACTTGTATGTGTTGCGTGTGTGTATACACACACACACAGGGAAGGAGGGCCTTTGGTATGAGTGTTATTATTCTGATGTCTATGTTTACTTGAATACTTTGTGAAGCAAAAGTTATCAAAACACGAAAATATTCACTAATAAAGTGAGCATTTAAAAAATTAGATTCTACTCCAAACCTTTTTTTACTGGTTATGTCTAACTACTTACAATTTTTTTGGTCAGTTTCTCATGCATTGTTTGATATATATTTTATAGTCATTACAAGTACAATGGAAATTAACTGCAAAGTAAAGCTGTAAGTCTTATAGAAATATAGAACTTCTTTCAAAGTGAAAAAGAACTACTTGAACTACATGCAAAGTCATCGTTGGTTGGAGCAAGTATCAATTCAGAAAATCCTCAAAGTCAATAAGAGAATGAGTCTTTCAAAATATAAGAGAAGTCCTTGGAATACTACTAAGGAATAAAAAGAAACGAGTTGCAGATATGTGCAATGACATGGATGGATCTTCAAATACATATTCTCAGTGAAAGGAGACTGACACACAAAAACTGTATCCTGCATGAACCCAATTATTTGCACTTCTAGAGTAGAAAAAGCAACCTGTGGTGGTGCAAATCAGATCAGTGATTGCTTATGGAAGGAGGAGGAAGGTGTATGAAAGAGTTTTCTGGGGTGAGGTTAATTTTCTGTCTTGACTGTATTCCTACAACTAATGGAATGGTACATGTCAGACTTGAGTCTTTCACTATACATACATTATATCTCTATTAAATTTTTATTATTTATTATAAACTAAGAGAAGTACTTGGGAAAAATTGATAAAGCCTCAAATAGTTTTGCAAAAGATAACCCTCTTTTAGGTCATACCTAAAAGTCAAGTAAGAATTGGTCAAAGTTATATCACACTATCAAATAATTTTGTCAGAAAAAGTCTACACCCTCCCAAATAAGAAACACTTGGCTCCTTCTTTGCTCTAAGATTAAAGTAGCTATAATTAGAAATCATATTTTATGAAATATACATTAAAATACTCTAATATTTTTGTTTCTGTATTTAAAGATAAATTCACCATGAAATTTTGGTCCTTATTTTTAAGTGGTCTTGCTTTAAAATTCATTTAACAAATATTCATTAAAAACTTATCATGTGCTTGACATGGTTCTAATTACTTGAAATATATCAGTGAACAAGGATCCCTGCTCCTGTGGAGTATGTATATTCTCACAGGGAAAAAGCAAAACACATAAAATAAGAAAACAAAGAAGAATGAGGCAGAACAGCTAAGCAGCTGAGGCCCTGAGATAGGATAATGCTTGGCATGCTCAAGAGACAGTAAAGAGGCCAGCGTGACTAGAGCAGGGAGAGCTGCGAGGGTGGAACAGGAAAGAGATCTGAGCGGGACCAGGAGCTATGTATGAGGGTTTGTCAGTATTTCTCTGGTATGGGTTCCTAGGACTTCTTATCTAGTTAGTAGAGGCCCTGTATATTTGTGTGTGGGGGGTAGGGGGGTGGGGGGCAGTATAAATTCCTTTTACTCCACCTTAGACTAGAGGTATTTATCTGGCTGTTCTGCAATCACCTCCAAGCAATATGTCCAAAACAGGACTCTCACCACTCAGAGTTACCTCTTCTGCATTTTCTGTCTCTGTTAGGAGCATAAACTTCTGCCTAGCCAATTAAGCTAGAAACCTGAGTCATCTGTTTCTTCCTTCTCGCTCTTGCCCCAAAGTCCTACCAATTCTAGCCACACGGGCTCCAGAATTCACTTTGCCTCCTTTTTTCCATTTCCACTGCCTCAGTCACCATCATCTCCTGCTTGGCCTCCTACAACAACCTTCTTCCAGCACTCCCCTTCCAGACTGAACTCTCTTGGCTATCAGACTGACTGCCTCAAAATTAAGTTTGATTTCATAACTCCCTTAAAAATTCTAGTGTCCCCTCCCCAGTAGGATAAAATGCTCACTTACGAGTGCTATACATCAGCCCTTCTCCATCAGACTCCCATCCTCTTTTCCAGTCTCATCTCCATCACCTTAAGCTCAGGCCATCCCAGACATCTCACCGTCATCAGCATATACCTTGCATTTTCACGCCTTTGTAGATGATATTTCTAAATCTTGAAGTGTTTTCCCTCACCCCTGTGGGCACGTGTGCATCCCTCAAGATCAGGTCAAGAGAATTCCACCATGACTCCTCCCTGACCTTCTCGGTTAGTTAGGCTCCTTTCCATCTGTACCCCAAGCAAACTGACATGCACTCTGGCCTTGCCCTTATAACCGTGAGTGCAACTGCCTTTCCTCTGCCTCCCCGCAAGTGTTCTCATCTGCTAGCTCAGGCCTCCAGCTTCCTGCTAGCTCCCTTCATGTTTCTACTACACCACACCCATAATTCTGGTTCTCCCCAGGGGAGTCAAGTCCAGCCAATGTCAGTAAGGTCTGAGGATTGTTTTATTCCACCTTTCCTACTCTAATGTGTGCCATCTTCCTATGCGTATGACCAGGTACATGTGGAGTGGCAGGCCTGGGACTTGAACCAATGCCCAAATCCTGAGTTCTAGATGCTATCCCCCATCCCATGCATATATGTATGTGTACATACATCCCATATATACACATTTTCAGACATGTTCAAAAAGCCCTCAGACTATATATACTGCCTGTGTGCGTGCTCAGTTGCGTCCGACTCTTTGTGACCCAATGAACTGTAGCTCACCAGGCTCTTCTGTCCATGGGATTCTCCAGGCAAGAATATTGGAACGAGTTGCCAGTTTCTCCTCCAGGGGATCTTCCTGACCCAGGGATCAAACCCATGTTTCCTGCATCGCAGGTGGATTCTTTACTGCTGAGCCACCAGGGAAGCTCCATGTGCTGCATAGATATGTATGCTGCTGCTGCTGCTAAGTCACTTCAGTGTGTCCGACTCTGTGTGACCCCAGAGATGGCAGCCCACTAGGCTCCTCTGTATCTGGGATTCTCCAGGCAAGAACACTGGAGTGAGTTGCCATTGCCTTCTCCAATGCATGAAAGTGGAAAGTGAATGTGAAGTCGCTCAGTCGTGCCCGACTCTTAGCGACCCCATGGACTGCAGCCCACCAGGCTCCTCCATCCATGGGATTTGCCAGGCAAGAGTACCGGAGTGGGGTGCCATTGCCTTCTCCGATAGATATGTATAAATATATACTTATGTATCCCAGAGCTATTTTACAGCTTGTACATATATATACCCACACATACCAAACCAAAGTTCTATCCTTCAAAGCTTGTTTATACAAGACAGGATTTCTTTCAACAGGGATTTATAGATATGACATCATTGCTTACATACATAACTATTTATTGCTATATGTATATACCATAAATAACTTAAGGATCTCAGTAGCTACCTAGATTTATAAATATAATTTTACAGTTTCATAAAAACTGATAATCTAAAAATTGCCGATCATGCTATCTCTATTTACCTAGTCTCCAAAGGAAAGTCACTTCTCAGACAAATGGTGTGTCTGTCTCCCTATTGATACACAGAATGTCGTTGTTTCAGCGGACTCCTGTTCTCTGTCCAGTTCCCCGCTGAATGGAGGACAGCCGTGGATCAGTGGGGAGACCTCGAGCTTGGGGGCTGTGCGGAGCGCTGAGCCAGTTCCCTTCAGGCATCAGTATCCAGGAGAGGAGTGGGGAGGGGCCCGGCGGCCTGAGGCGCCTCCTCACACCTCCATTTCTGCTGCTGTCAGAGAGCTTCCTGGCTTCCTTTTGTGATCAGGCAGTCCTGCAAAGGCTGCAGCAGATGGCTAATTACCATAATGCACAGAGCTTTTGAGGGTCTTGGGTGCAAACCCAGGTGTGACCAAGCCGAGAGCAGCTGCCTCTACTACAGCGTGTGGAGCCGACATTAAGCTTCACCCACACGCCCATTCTGACCTTTCCAATGGGAGCTATGGCTCAGCTTGGACCAGATGGCCAAGAGAAACACAAGGGAAAAGCCCTCCCAACCAGCTGCAGTGTCCCTTTGCCAGTCTCCTATCCTAACAGCTTCGAGCTGACATGAAGCTCATTATCCCCATTGTGTCTTTCTCTCATGGTATTTACTCTCAGGACAAGCACAAACCCTGATGGTCCCATGTTTAGCAGTGCTAGTTATTGGGAGATGTGATTTCTAAAATGATGTGTGTGGCAGTTTAGGTCTGTCAGTCCCTGCCTGGTTTCTACCCTTGGCAAGAATCATTCTCCACAGGTGAGGTGCAGGACTCCCCACCAGCTGATTTAGCTCTCCCTGGTGACTAGAACCAATCCTGAACTTGGAGGGATGTTAAGAAGCTCTTGCCCAAAGTCAGGATTTAATCACACTAGTTACTCATCTGGGGGCTTCCCTGGTGGCTCAGATGGTAAAGAATCTGTCTGCAGTGCAGGAGACCTGTGTTCAATCTCTAGGTCAGGAAGAGACCTGGAGAAGGAAATGGCAATCCACTCCAGTATTCTTGCCTGGAAAATCCCATGGATAGAGGAGCCCGGTGGGCTACAGTCCACGGGATCTCAAAGAGTCGGACACAACTGAGCGACCGACACACACACACATATTCATCTGGTGTTGACCTTGAATATTTAGAATCGTAAAATAAATATATTGTTGTAGCAGAGTGAAACAAAATTTTTAAAATCAGAATTCTTCCTCAAGATAGAACAAAATTTTTGCTAAGGAAAAGCCCTTGACATGAGCATGGGGTTGGGGTTGGGTAAAATGACAAAGGAGGCCCATACACTATGTATTTAAAGATTTAAAGTTATAAATCAAGTTAACGAATTGCCAAGTAGAACGTGTTCTACTCTTCTAATTCGACACGTTGTCTTTCTTAACAACCTGGAAGGCCAGGTTTAAATGTAGACTTATGGACTCCTCAGAGTTCTAAGCCAGAATGTTCTCCAGAATCCTGAGAGGCTGGGTCCCAGCACCCACTCCTGCTCCTGAGCCACCCCTTCTCCCTTTCTTTCTTCTTAATCCTATTCCATCCCACATGGAGGGAGACCCTGGCACACAAATGAGGATGCCCCTGCCTTCACAGCCAAGCTCTGAACACACTGCTGCCTACAGCTGACATAGAGACCATGTGGCCATAAAGCCTGAAATATTCACTATATTATCCAGAAGGAAGAAAGGAGGGCAGTGTTTGGGTATATATAAACCCTTGGCCAAATGGGTATCTCAGACTCTAGATCAGGGCACAGGCTCCTCTAAATAGCTGGGATCCCTCTTATCTGGATTTAAGAGCAGTCACTTCTAGATGTCTTCTTGTGGTAAAAAAGTATCTTATCCTCCGAGGGCATGGAAAATTACTGGCAATTTAGGTGTCAAAGAGTAAAGAAGGGAATGAAAAGGATTGAACCAAGTGCCAAAGTAGTGGAGAACTTTTAAAAACAGGGGTGAGGGACTTCCCTGGTGGCCCAGCGGTTAAGACTCTTCACTTCCAATGCAGGGTACACAGGTTCTATACCTTGTTGGGGAGCTAAGATCTCAATTGCCTCGTGGCCAAAAAACCAAAACATGAAACAGAGGCAATATTGTGACAAATTCAATAAAGACTTTAAAAATGATCCACATCAAAAAAGAAAACTTAAAAAAAAATAGGCATGATACTTTTTTACTGTAAGTTTTTTGCGCTGCTGTAATATAAGCCAAAGGCCACCCCAAACTGTCACTAAAAGTCTGCTATACACAGAATGGCTTTGTTTGATTCAGTAGTGAGTGGTAGTGGGGGCTGTAGGGGTGATAGGAATCAAGGAGAGGGCATGATTCCAAGTCTGGGTCTGTATAATCATATGATTATATAATTGTATAATCATATATAATTATATAATCATATGGTTCTGGGTCTATATAATCATATAGGCAGCACGCAGGTGATAGCAAAACTGAAAGTGAAAGTTGCTCAGCTGTGTCTGACTTTTTGTGACCCCATGGACTGTATAGGACAGAATACTGGAGTGGTAGCCTATCCCTTCTCCAGGGGATCTTCCTGACACAGAAATCAAACCAGGATCTCCTACATTGCAGGCGGATTCTTTACCAACCGAGCTTTGGTAGCAAAATGATCCCCAACAATTAATTTTTCAGAAGCAGGAGATAAGAACTAAAGATGACTAGGAACTTGCCCTTGGGACTTTTGCAGAAAATTTGAGGAAGACACTAAACTTTAAACAAATTGAGGAATGAGTCAATCTTGTGAAGCTCTAAAGGGCAGGGTGACTCCAGTTATAGTATACATGTTTATAGCTAAATATTAAAAAGTATGTCTTTCTAAGATACATAAGTATTTGACATATTGAAAACTACAAATCTTTAAAAAAAAAAATGTTGTCTTTGGTGACCCATCTAAACACTCTGATGCTCTCTACCCAGGAACCTCCCTTGCTCTTTTCTAAAACTTGTCTCTAACACTTGGGAAACTCATTTCTGAACGGGAGTGAAGGTTTTTCTAGCAGGAAATCTATATTATTGCACATAGAGTCTACAGCTCAAATGCAAACAACCTATGTTCAACTCTTACCCCATGTCTTCAGCCTCATCACCCTTGAGAATCCTTTTTATTGCTGTGAGTTCCTCCTTTATTATCTGGTCTATAGAGACTTCTCTTTCTTGCTTTCAGAGTTGGCTACACAGTTGACTAGGATTTCTCATATTTGGATTGGAGAAGATGGACTTTTGGCATTAGTTCAGCCCAACATTTTTCATTTGAAGTCTATTCAACTATATTTTAAACTACTTAAAGAAAAAAAATATGGAGAAAGCAACAAGCATAAAGCAATAGCATTATTTATAGCACTGCAAACTTGGAAACCACTCAAATGTCTAATAATGGGGTAATAGATAACTTATGAAATTTACTCACTGGTATATTTTGCAATCATTCTAAGTGGTAATTATAAAAGCCATTTAGCAACAGGGGGAAATGGTTTAGTGAAAAAAAACAGAGACCCAAATTATTTATAAGTGATTATTACAATTATAAAAGGAAAGGTATACAAAAGGACTAGAAGAAAATACCCCAAAACAATAATTTTTAGGTTATGGGATTTTGAGTGATTTTTTTTTGCTCAATTTTCCATTGTAAAAACTTACTACACTAATTTAATGATACCTACTTTGAACTTTTCAATATTTTTCCAACTCCTTTAGTGTTTCAGGGAAAAAATTAACCACTAAAATAAATACATAAGAACTAATATAGAGGTGCACAATTTCCCTCTTGCCTCAGGAAATATGAATTGACTTATTACTGTTGGATCCTGTCTTCTCACACATTTTCATGTTTTACTATCAGGAATTGTTTTTGCACTAATTTTGATCTTTTAAAATATTTCATTAAAATATTTTTTATTTTGATTACTTAATTTTAGGAATACCAGAAGCAAGTACCTTATTTTCCTCACTCTAGTTCTGGCCCTGAATCACAAAAGTCCAGGATGTGCTCCAGTAAAAATGAACCCTTCAGAGGTGAGCTGGGGAATTAAGTAGGAAAAGTATTTTTTCAAGCAGACTGGCAGTGAGGAGGGAAGAGAGTCTGAATACACATTAATAAAATCTTCCTCTGTCACATGATTACTGGGGTTCCAAGTAAGAGTTTATTAACAAAGAGAGTCTAAGAGTTTAGGAAAAAAGTTTAAAAACTACTGATTCCAGTTCAACTCTCTCATTTATAGGTTAAAAAGTCAAACACACAGTCACAAAGGAAATTAAAGGAAGAGCTAGAACTAGAATGCAGGTATCCTAGTTGAGATGAGCAAAACTTGTGAAAAACAATATTCCTGCACAAGAGTAACTATAACTAACAGTATTTCAATTCTCTGTATTCTCATTCCACCACCCCACCCCCACCACTGAAGTAAAAGACAACTCTGCAGATACTTTTAGTATCAGAGCTGTGGCTCAGAAGCTAATGCCCAATTCAGAGAACACCTGTCACTGGAAAATCTTTTGACTCTAAGAAAAGGTATTAAAAAGTGCTGCTTTTTGTTTAACCCTAATAAGGGAAGCAGAGTTAAATGAAGTACTGTGTGCTGTGCTGTGCTTAGTCACTCAGTCAAGTCCGACTCTTTGTAACCCCAGGGACTGTAGCTTACCAGGCTTCTCTGCCCATGGGGATTCTCCAGGCAAGAAGACTAGAGTGGGTTGCAATGCCCTCCTCCAGAGGATCTTCCCACCCCAGGTATCGAAACCAGGTCTCCCGCACTGAAGGTAGCAAACCACCTTATCCATGGTTTTGCTTTCCTTGATTTCAGTTATCCATGGTCAACTTCAGTCTGAAAATATTAAATGGAAAACTTCAGAAATAAATTAAGTTTTAAACTGCACACCATGGTGAAGTCTGCCACCATCCTGCATGTCCTGCCTGGGACCACCAACCATGGACATCATCTGCTCTGGACATCGAGTCATCAGTATCATCATGGCTCCATGATCCAGGGTCACCCAGAGCAGAAGATCCTCCTTCTAACAGATTTTCAGAAGATCAGTAGTAGCCTAATGCGATGACAAAACACCTGCCTCATTCACCCCACTTCATCTCATTACACAGGCATTTTTATCATTTCATGTCATCACAAGGAAAAGGGTGAGTGGCGTACAATAAGATATTTTGAGAAAGAGAGACCACATGACTGCAATTTTCATTACAGTATTTCATTAAAATTGTCCTATTTATCATTAGTTATTATTTTTCATCTCTTACTATGCCTCATTGGAGAAGGAAATGGCAACCCACTCCAGTGTTCTTGCCTGGAGAATCCCAGGGACGGGGGACTCTGGTGGGCTGCCGTCTATGGGGTCGCACAGAGTCAGACATGACTGAAGCGACTTAGCAGCAGCAGCAGCATGCCTCATTTATAAGTTAAACTTTTTTATAGGTATGTATGTGTGTGTGTGTGTATATATATATAAAAATATATATGAAAAAAATAACTGCAGATAGTTACTGCAGCCATAAAATTAAAAGACACTTGCTCCTTGGAAGAAAAGCTATGAGCAACCTAGACAGCTATTAAAAAGCAGAGACTTACTTTGCCAACAAAGTTCTGTCTAGTCAAAGGTATGGTTTTTCCAATAGTCAAGTATGGATGTGAAAGTTGGACCATAAAGAAAGCTGAGCACCTAAGAACTGATTCTTTTGAACTGTGGTGTTAGAGAACACTCTTGAGAGTCTTTTGGACTGCAAGGAGATCCAACCAGTCCATTCTATGAAATCAGTCTTGAATATTCATTGGAAGGACTGATGCTGAAACTGAAACTCCAATACTTTGGTCACCTGATGGAAAGAACTGACTCATTTGAAAAGACCCTGATGCTGGGAAAGATTGAAGGTGGGAGGAGGAGATGACAGAGGATGAGATGGTTGGATGGCATCATTGACTTGATGGACCTGCGTTTGAGCAAGCTCTGGAAGTTGGTGATGGACAGGGAAGCCTGGAGTGCTGCAGTCCACTGGGTCACAAAGAGTCAGACATGACTGAGCAACTGAACTGAATATGAGAAAAACACAACACATATAATGTTAGGTTCTATCTGAGGTTCCAGGTGTCCAGTGGGGGTCTTAAAACATATCCCCTGTGGATAAGGGGGAGCACTTTAGTGATTTCACTGGACATTGCTTCTGGCATCATTTTAGCCCAGTCCTGAGTATAGCTCTTTGTGCATCAAACTTTCCCCATTCTTGAGTCATGGACTTCAAGACCTCTCCTTCAGTTCAGTCGCTCAGTTGTGTCCGACTCTTTGCAACCCCATGAATCGCAGCACACCAGGCCTCGATGTCCATCACTCCTGGAGTTCGTTCAAACTCACATCCATTGAGTTGGTGATGCCATCCAGCCATCTCATCCTCTGTTGTCCCTTTTTCCTCCTGCACCCAATCCCTCCCAGTGTCAGAGTCTTTTCCAATGAGTCAACTCTTTGCATGAGGTAGCCAAAGTACTGGAGTTTCAGCTTTAGCATCATTCCTTCCAAGGAACACCCAGGGCTGGTCTCCTTTAGAATGGACTGGTTGGATCTCCTTGCAGTCCAAGGGACTCTCAAGAGTCTTCTCCAACACCACAGTTCAAAAGCATCGATTCTTTGGCGCTCAGCTTTCTTCACAGTCCAACTCTCACGTCCATACATGACCACAGGAAAAACCATAGCCTTGACTAGACAGACCTTTGTTGGCAAAGTAATAGTCTGCTTTTGAATATGCTATCTAGGTTGGTCATAACTTTTCTTCAAAGGAGTAAGCGTCTTTTAATTTCATGGCTGCAGTCACCATCTGCAGTGATTTTGGAGCCCCCCAAAATAAAGTCTGACACTATTTCCACTGTTTCCCCATCTATTTCCTATGAAGTGATGGGACCAGATGCCATGATCTTCGTTTTCTGGATGTTGAGCTTTAAGCCAACTTTTTCACTCTCCTCTTTCACTTTGATCAAGAGGCTCTTTAGCTCCTCTTCACTTTCTGCCATAAGGGTGGTGTCATCTGTATATCTGAGGTTACTGATATTTCTCCCAGCAATCTTGATTCTAGCTTGTGCTTCTTCCAGCCCAGTGTTTCTCATGATGTACTCTGCATATAAGTTAAACAAGCAGGGTGACAATATACAGCCTTAACGTACTCCTTTTCCTATTTGGAATCAGTCTGTTGTTCCATGTTCAGTTCTAACTATTGCTTCCTGACCTTCATATAGGTTTCTCAAGAGGCAAGTCAGATGATCTGGTATTTCCATCTCTTTCAGAATTTTCCACAGTTTATTGTGATCCACACAGTCAAAGGCTTTGGCATAGTCAATAAAGCAGAAATAGATGTTTTTCTGGAACTCTCTTGCTTTTTCCATGATCCAGCGGATGTTGGCAGTTTGATCTCTGGTTCCTCTGCCTTTTCTAAAACCAGCTTGAACATCTGGAAGTTCACAGTTCACATACTGTTGAAGCCTGGCTTGGAGGATTTTGAGCATTACTTTACTAGCGTGTGAGATGAGTGCAATTGTGCAGTAGTTTGAGCATTCTTTGGCATTGCCTTTCTTTGGGCTTGGAATGAAAACTGACTTTTTCCAATCCTGTGGCCACTGCTGAGTTTTCCAAATTTGCTGGCATATTGAGTGTAGCACTTTCACAGCATCATCTTTCAGGATTTGAAATAGCTCCACTGGAATTCCACCACCTCCACTAGCTTTGTTTGTAGTAATGCTTTCTAAGGCCCACTTGACTTTACATTCCAGGATGTTTGGCTCTAGGTGAGTGATCATGTAATCGTGATTATCTGGGTCGTGAAGATCTTTTTTGTACAGTTCTTCTGTGTATTCCTGCCACCTCTTCTTAATATCTTCTGCTTCTGTTAGGTCTATACCATTTCTATCCTTTATCGAGCCCATCTTTGCATGAAATGTTCCCTTGGTATCTCTAATTTTCTTGAAGAGATCTCTAGTCTTTCGATTTCTGTTGTTTTCCTCTAATTCTTTGCATTGATCGCTAAAGAAGGCTTTCTTATCTCTCCTTGCTATTCTTTGGAACTCTGCATTCAGATGCTTATATCTTTCCTTTTCTCCTTTGCTTTCCGCTTCTCTTCTATTCACAGCTATTTGTAAGGCCTCCTCAGAGAACCATTTTGCTTTTTTGCATTTCTTTTCCATGGGGGTGGTCTTGATCCCTGTCTCCTGTATAGTGTCATGAACCTCCGTCCATAGTTCATCAGGCACTCTATCTATCAGATCTAGACCTTTAAATCTATTCCTCACTTCCACTGTATAATCATAAGGGATTTGATTTAGGTCATACTTGAATGGTCTAGTGGTTTTCCATACTTTCTTCAATTTAAGTCTGAATTTGGCAATAAGGAGTTCATGATCTGAGCCACAGTCAGCTCCCAGTCTTGTTTTTGCTGACTGTATAGAGCTTCTCCATCTTTGGCTGCAAAGAATATAATCAATCTGATTTTGGTGTTGACCATCTGGTGATGTCCATGTGTAGAGTCTTCTCTTGTGGTGTTGGAAGAGGGCATTTGCTATGACCAGTGCATTCTCTCAGCAAAATTCTATTAGCCTTTGCCCTGCTTCATTCCGTATTCCAAGGCCAAATTTGCCTGTTACTCCAGGTGTTTCTTGACTTCCTACTTTTGCATTCCAGTCTCCTATAATGAAAAGGACATCTTTTGGGGGTGTTAGTTCTAAAAGGTCTTGTAGGTCTTCATAGACCCATTCAACTTCAGCTTCTTCAGCATTACTGGTTGGGGCATCAACTTGTATTACTGTGATATTGAATGGTTTGCCTTGGAAATGAACAGAGATCATTCTGTCATTTTTTAGATTGCATCCAAGTACTGTATTTCGGACTCTTTTGTTGACCATGATGGCTACTCCATTTCTTCTGAGAGATTCCTGCCCGCAGTAGTAGATATAATGGTCATCTGAGTTAAATTCACCCATTCCAGTCCATTTTAGTTTGCTGATTCCTAGAATGTCAGTGCTCTTGCCATCAAGACCTCTCCTTAGCCCCTCTCAATGCCCAGAATAGAACCATGAGTGTATCAAATGAGCTGCCTTGGATGATAGACCCACCTGTGGTCACATGTCTCAATCAGGGCCCGTTGGAAAAAAAATAAAGCTTTTGCTAGGACTTTTGGGAAACAAAATCTCACTCTCTCAGCTGGGACTTGAATTTGAGAAAGGGTATCATCTGGAGTTGGGTCAGCCCTCTAATGAGTATGAAAAAAGTTTGTGGTTGAAACTGAAGCCAATCTGGAGGAGAGCTCAAGAGATAGAGTAAAGGGGGAAACAGGTCTTGGTGACACACTGAGCCCTGGCACTGGGCCCCTCCCAGGGCCAGCGTACAGCACAATTCTTCAGTCTCATGAGCCAAAGCTTTCCCTTTCAGCTTCAGTCATTTTGGGTTGGATCTTCCATCATGTGTAATTCAAAGAGCTCTAACTAGTAGGATTTGCAAGATTTTAATTTTCTTAAATAAAATGTGGTCGCTCTAGTTGTTTGAACTTTGTTTGGTGTTTATTTTCTTTTGTTTTGTAAATGTCCGAAATTAAAAAATAGTCAATATATATTCATACTGTTATTTTCATTACAAGTTCAGTTTTAATAGAAAAATAAATGATTAAATCATGTGCTAGATTATCAACCACTTGCATATTTAGCTATTTGCATCCAAGGAAAGCCTAATCCATTGACCTATTACGTAATAATTAGCCAGAAAATATCTTCATTCTAATAACAAGTGGAATTGAATACTGAAGAGAATGTGTTTAACTGAAAAGTAGTTAGAGAAACAAAAACTGATTTTAAAAAATCAATCTTAAAGGAAGCAGGAAAAAGAAAAGGAAATTTAAAAGGTGGGGCAAACAGCTCAAAATAAAATGATAGATAGAATTCCAAGAAATCAGTCATTGCAAGCAAAGTATATGGTGTAACTTAGCTTGCTAAGTTAGTCTAGTTTAGTGAAGTCAGAAGACAGAGATTATCAGACAATACAAGAAAACCTGGCTTTATGCTTTTTACAAGACACAAACCTGAAACATAGAGACACTGAAAGATGAAAATGAAAGGTCAGGAAAAAAATGAAATGAGACAAATATATAGCTCTATGTAGCTAGAGTGGTATCAGTGTAAAAGACTTGTTATCTATAAAAAGGGATATTAGAACTAAAAGGTGTCAGGCAGGGCCTCACATGGTGAATAGAGGACATTTGATGATTCAGGGTGTGGTTCTTTCTTCTCGAATCACTCATTCAATTCATTCAGCTAATTAAAAAAGAATAATTTAAAAAGCTGATCATGTGCTAAGCTATCAAAGTCAAGTGTGGTCCTTGCTCTCAAATTTGCAGTCTGGTTGGGGGCACAGTTAAAAAACCACACCAAATAAATAAATAATAAAAAACCCCACCAACAACTGAAGTGTCATGTGGTCAGTGCTGTGACAGAGGCATGCATACAGAGCTTTGAGAACACACTGACAGGGAGGGAGGTGTTTGTGAGTGGAGTTTTGAAAGGTACCTCTTTGATTCACCTATTGGATAAATTTCCCTGATAATCCAGACTGGCCTCTAGCTATTGATTCCTGACATTTAGCTCCAGTAATCTTGTGACATTGAGGGAGAGAAAAAAGTAAACTACAGGCATACCTCATCTTATTGTTCTTTGCTTTATTGTGTTTCACAGATATTGCATTTTCTTACAAATTGAAAGTTTGTAGCAACTCTGCATTGTCAAATGATGATTATCATTTCTTAGCAATAAAGTCTTTTTTAATTAAGGTGTGCATGTTGTTTTTCTTAGATGTAATGCTATTGCACATTTAATAAACTACAGTATACATAGCTGTATACTGCAAACATAGCTTTCACATGTATCTAATTAACCACCAAATTCGTGTGACTCACTTTATTGTGATATTTGCTTTATAGCAGTGATCTGGAACCAAACTCACAGTATATCCAAGGTATGACTGTAGAGGGAAGTGAGGTCAGTCTAGGACCTAGAATCATCATTCTTACTGGATTGGGAGCAGGAGGAAATCCAGTTGGATGGGTGGCAAGTCATAGACCATGCCCAGGCCGCTTCAGGGAGGTCCAACAAGAGATGAAGGATAAAAAGAGAAGGAACAGAGGAGTAAGGAATACTTGGAAACCCAGGAATATGGCTAGAAAAATCATAGTTCATATCTGTGGTGAGACAGGGAGGGTTGGAGAGCGTTCAGAGGCAGAACTGGCAACATCAAGGCATGGACTCATTATTAGAAGACCTGAGATCCTGGGTGGGCCAGGTATCAATGGCAAGGAAACTCGTTGCTCCAACACAGTGAATATCCAGTCAATAAAAGAGGGCACTGAACAAAGCAGGACAGGTGGTAGGGAAGGGTTGAGGGTCACCTGAGGGCTCAACTAGAGTTTCTTTAATTTCTCCAAACCGAAGCCAGGTTGGTCCTGCAGAGCTTGCAAGGAGAAGCCACTTGGTTCAACTCTGGGGAGAATGGAGAATCTGAGCTGAGGAACCAGGAGGTTCTGACACCACCATGAGCACTTTACCCTTCCAAATTCCCAATCTAAGCTCCTTTTGAATGGCAACTACTTTTGGAAAAGGTAACCCATTAAATCCCTCTGTGTGAATGAGTTTATCAGATGTCTTCCAACCTGTTGGAAAGAACCTAATAATTTGAGAGCACTGGGTGCTTGGGAAAGAGTGAACATAAAAAGATGGGTGGGGAAGGAAATATACTGAAAGGGAAATCACAGGCCTCAGAGATAAGTTTACTGACTTCCGTTTTGCTGACTACCAGCTCGGCCTGTGGTGTCTTGGCATCATTCAGGAGTTCAAAGATAGGCTCCGCCCAGCTGAGAGCTGTTGGGTATAGCTGTCCTGTATATATAATGCCATGTAATGACTGGTTGGGGTTAATCAAATATAATGCCCAACCCAGATCTATTAAATTTTATCACAAAAAGAGGCTTTAATCAGTCTTTTATCAGCTTGGTGTTCTGGCCTAAGAAGACTGCTTTTGTTTGCCCATATAAGAGACAATGGGAGAGCCAGGATCAGCCTGCTCTCTGGAGTACAACAAGCGAATTGTCCACAAACAACGATCATTCAAGGCCATGGGAGAGGAAAGGCTGCATGAATCTACAAAAGTTTTCACTGTTAGTGGTCACGGCCTTGAGTGTTTAAATTCAGACCACATTCCCGCTGGAGCTTCCAAAATATAGGGAGGATGGGAACAAAAAGACTCCAGTGTGTTCCTTGTAAGTCTATCTGGCCTTGGCCCTCTGCAGGACATTCTTGCTTGCTGCTTGCTGAAAGGGGAAAGGAAAACTGACATTTGGTTCTCTGACTAAGCAAAGCTCAGATCTCCTGAGGGTTAGATGTGATTCACAGGCTAGTAATTAATGTGATGAGTGTAGGTTCTCTGCCAAGTGCACATGTCCCTCTGCCCAAGCACCTCTTGGACTATAGAAAGGACAGAAGGAGAAGGGAGATAAAAGGCAGTAAGAAGGGGAGATAAAAGAGAGGACCCTGCACTGACCCAAAAGTGAGAATAACATTAAAGCCACCCAGTCAGTTTTGTTCAACAAATATTTGAATACTTTCTAGGAGCAGGCTGAGACATACCCAGGTATAGAAACATACACACAAATAAAACATCTACCTTTTCTCCTTGGAATTGGAGGATGTTACAGTTGGCAGGGTCTCAGATCTTCTTCCTTTGTATTGTTTTGGTCTTCAAAAGATGTCATTTTTTTTTTTTTTTTTAATGCTGGGAAACACAGCCACATCCCATAGCAGTAACCTCAAATTCTGAGGTAAGAGTATGCGGCGGCTGTGGGAATGTCATGTGTCACCGGGGGAAGAAAGCTTCAGAATTACTGATCTAGTCTGACCTGGGCATCTCACTGGTGCGGAAATGGAAGTTCCGAGAAACAAACTGTATTATCCAAGGCTACTGAGCTACTTAGTAACAGAGAGGGAATTAGAATCCATATCTTCCAATGCCCAATGCAAAACCAAATCCATTGTACCACCAAGTTTCTCCACTCAAGCTTCCTGGAAGAGCAAGTCCTGAAGACCTTCAGCAAATTATTGAGTATCTTGATCTACTGTATAGATCTCTCTATAGTTGTTCCTCACCTATATGTGGCCCATTAGCTGCCAAATCTTAGTGCCATCACTTCTGCTTATCAAGAGTTTAAATTTTACTTGTTAACCAAGATGTTGCCTTCTGCTCTATATGGAAAGTTGTTTGGGACTAGAAATGTGTAAAAAAATAAGAGGAAGAACAAAAGGACTTAGACTGACAACAAAGAAAAAAAAAGAGTAAACCTTTGCTCATAGGACCAAACCTGTGGCTCCTCAGCTTCATATTAGTGTGGAGGCAGGGGTGGCAGATGCCTACCTTGGTTTTGACTAAAGCAGTGTTCAGATATGTTTGGGAGTCGATAGAGATAGGAGGAATTCCTGTAACCATGTGGGTGTGAGACCTGGGAGTAATTCTACTTTTGGAAGGTTTACTGGATATATGCATCTGAAGATGAAATGAATACCGCCCAGTTAGATGGCTTTTAGGGAATAAGATGAAAGAGAGAGGAGAAAGGGACTGGGGGAAATGAGAGTTGTTCTGTGAATTGTGAGAGGTGCCAGCAGTCAGAAGTCTTTTTCCATTTTCATTTGTCATCCACGGTGGCTGACCCATGCTTTGTGCTTTGAAATCATTCTGCTTCCCTAAAGATATTTTGAGCTGTAATTGCAGATTTCCATTTTAGTTTCTTTCTCTCTCCCTTTCTGTTCTAGACAATCAATTCAAAATCCTTCCTCAGGCACTATACAAAATGCCTTTGCAGAGCTGATGAAGGTATGTGGTGTGGCCTGTGTGAATTTATCAATTTTTTTCTCCCTGTAATAGGAGTGGTTATGGAAAAGTGCTTATTAGCTAAATTAGATCAACAATTTAGGCTGGTGAGGCTTGTGACATAACTGCTTTGATATTAACTTCTTTATTAATTATATTAATTATGAATCACCTTGCACTGAGGTAATGGGACTGCAAGCTTTCAGTTTTCTTTCAGATTTCAATACTAATGCTGCCTTGAGTTCTTTACTTATGTTCCTGGCAATTAAGTGCTAACCCAAAACAAAACACAATTTTCTCTTTTGAAATCATTATGTAAGGAGTGTCATGTGAAAGCTGCTGTTACTTAAAATATATTCTTGTAAAATAAATAAAGGGGAGCTCTTCTATTCATAAGACAATCAAGGAGCTGTTATTAAAACTCTTAATAGAAAAAACTATGCTGTCCACTCTGTTTTCCTTTTTTTGTTCTTTTCTCCTTCCCCCACAAAAGATAACCCTTTAGGATATTTTTAACTAAAAAGGGAGAAAACCAAACAAATGAACCAATTTTTTTTTGTTGTTTTGACTATGGTTGTTAAAATGTGGCCTATAGGAAAAATAGAATTTAAAAAAATTATCACATGCACTTCACCTCACATAATGAGTTGTGAGCTTTCAGGGTTTACCCTGAAGCCACAACTCCACAGTTTCGCCTCTTTACCTCAACCAACCACTATGGTTCTTTTTTTTTTAGAGGAAAGATTGACCTTGAAGTCAGACTGGCCTGGTTTAAATCTATTAGGCTAAATCACCGGAATTTGCTGTTTATATACACCAAAGATGGTCAAAAAATGGCAATTTCATAGGGGTCGACCCAGTAGCTTTTCAGGGGTCAACCTTCGGGTTATTGTGAGGACTATAGATGATGTGTTTTAAATGTTTTACTTATTCCTTGGCTTTCGGTATGCTCACAATACATGGTGACTAATATGACTTGCAAGCAGCAGCAAGGGCATTTTATTTCAAGTCAGTTCAGCAAGCCCTATCCCTCCTCTTTATCCCAGGGGGCTTCCCTTGTGGCTCAGCTGGTAAAGAATCCACCTTGAATGCAGGAGACCTGGGTTCAATCTTTGGGTTGGGAAGATCCCCTGGAGAAGGGAAAGGCTGACCACTCCAGTATTCTGGACTGGAGAATTCCATGCACTGTATAGTCCATGGGGTCGCAAAGACTCAGACACGACTGAGCGACTTTCACTTTCTTTAACCCAGACACTGCTTTTGTGTTGGGAATACCTGGATTCAGTGGGGCAGATAGCTGGCATGATCATGCAGGAATTTAGCAATATACCCATGAGAGAGAGTAGGATGGTAGGAGGGGGATGAACTTTTGGGGAAATGGGGAGATGAGAGCAGCCTTTCCTCAGGGAGATGCTTCATCAGGGTGCTGCAGAACAGGCAGCTTGGTGGGGAGTGTTCCAGGCTGGCTGTTCAGAGAACTTCAGGTTAGAGAGAGAGAGAAAGAGAGAGATAGACAGAGAGACAGAGACAGAGAGAGTTGTCTATAAAATGAGATTGGATAGATGGGCAGGGCCCACAGTATAGAGTTAGGTTTTGTGAGTTCTAGAGATTTTCCAACTTTGAAGGGAACCTCTATAAAATCGCCATGTCAACATACCTCTAGGGGTTCCCAGGACCTGAAAGTGGGAAGTCTTGACATTTCAGCTTTATTATCTTTCTCCAAGCATCTGCCCTGGGCAGAGCCACACTCTGAGGGTCCTTGTTAAAGAGCAGGGGGTAGACAATGGACAGCTACTGAAGGATCTTAAGCAGGAAAGTGACATCATCAGATTGGACTTTTAGAGAAAGCTCCCCAAGGGCTGTCTGGAAGATGGATCAGAGGAGCTTGTGTTAGACAGTTGAAAAACCAATTAGAAAGCTATTTTAATAATCCAGAGAGCCAAGAGTCTGAACGTGGCTGAATTCATGAGGGAGAAATTAACACAGCATCATTCAGCAAAGTCACTGGTGGATAGTTACACAGGAGGCCTGGTCCGCCTGTTCCTGAGCCCTTCCTGAACAGGTAGCAGATGCTTTCAAAATCAGATTCTCCATCTGGAAAGCTCTAGGATTAGTCACATGACCAGAGGCCTGTGACCACACAGGCGCACAACTGGTCAGCCTTTGCACTCCCATGCCCACCGAGGTCTTGTTATTCCTCGTTTCTGCCCTGTCCTCTCACATATCTAAGTTCTGCCACAGTGTTCACTGTAATAGTTCAGTTCTCTGTTGGACTGCTTGGCCAGGGCTCTGTTACCTGCTTAATTTCTGCCATGCTGTTTCTAATCCTCAAACCTGGGGCTGAGCCATGTATTCCACCCACTCCATCCTCCTAGGAAAACCTCTGTTCATCTGTTCATCCTTTGAAATGTTCAAATGTTCATCCTTTGAAACCTTTTGCATGGGTACGCTCCTCAGTGATCCTTCTCTGGCTACCTCCCACCATTACCCCTAAATTCAATGACTCTCTCACCACCTCTGTATCTTCCAAGTATTTTTATTATTGTATGTATTGTGCTTTATAATATTTATCTGTATATCTTTGAAGTTGGGAACTATGCCTTGTACTATTTCACAGTAGCTCACACATTTCTTAGTATATAATAGACAATGAATATGGGTCAACAGACTTGAACTGAATTCACTCCTCCCCTTTTAAAATATTCATAATACAGTACAATAATAATTCAGCCAGGGTTTAGCTGTGCCTGCCTTCTAAGGATCACAGTATCCCAGCCTATGTCAGTTTTCATATCTCCCACTGTCTGTACTTCCTGCTTCAAGGCCGCCATTCAATGGGTTGAACTACTATTCACCCAGAATCAAGCCTGAATCCACCACAATTTCATATCTTTCCCGGGTACCTCCTACGGATGGGCCTGATTTCTTCTGGCCAGTCCTTGCTCAGTTTCACTTCTTCCGAGCCCATCTCTGAAGTGAAGATGCTTTGTGACCTTTCTGGTTGTGCTGTCTGGATAAGAAGGGGATATTTACTCCAAAAGCAGCCAATTCATGGGCTAGACCATATCTGTAAGGTAGCCCAGTGGGAAAAGCTTTAACCAAAGTGATTATCTTAGCCAGTTTGGGCTGCTATAATAAAAAGTATCATAGACTGAGAAGTTTTTAAACAATAGAAGTTTATTTCTCACAGTTCTGGAGGCTGGAAGTTTGAGATCAGGGTGCCGGCATGGTGGAGCTCTGATTCGTAGTGGTCATTTTCTTACTGGTTCCCACTCTTGGTGGAAATGGCAAGGGAGCACTCTGAGGTCTCCTTCATAAGGGCACTAATCCTGTTCATGAGAGTTCCACCCAGACCTAATTACCTCCCGAAGGCCTTACTTTCTAATACCATCATCTTGGGGTTGAGGATTTCAACAGGAATTTGAGGGGAACACAAATGTTCCGTCTAGAGTAGGGATTTTATGGGCCAATCAGACTGACAGATCAAGTAGTGGAGAAAATCACTTCAAGGAGCCTTCCCTTAGCAGAAGAACTGTAGATGGGTTTGTTTCTTTTAGAAAGTAATTGTTGGTTGGTTAGGCATCATGTTTGAGCCCTTGAGTACACTGCTCCAATCTCAACCTTCCTAAGTTTTGTCTACTCTCAGTGTTGTCTACTCCTGACTAGAGTCACCTGAAGGGAAACCCAGAACCCTGTGTAGTTGCTCCTTCTATAGGTGTATACCTGTGGTGGATTCATGCTGATGTATGGCAAAACCAATACAATATTGTAAAGTAATTAACTTCCAATTAAAATAAATAAATTTATATTTAAAAATATAAATAAATAAATGAAAAGAGTTCCTCATCTAACTTTGGAGAACTGTGATGGGGTCTAAGATTTTACCAAACTTACTGGCTAACAAATTATCTTGACACAGTTTCACTGATGCCAGCAGAAGGCAAGAAACTTAGATGTGAACAACAAAGGACTTTATCACTCACAACACAGAAATTATTATAGAATGACCGTTAGCATATTTACATCAGTTCCTCTTACATCAGTCCCTAGTCCCATGGGAACAATGTGCATGGGACCAAATGGATGCTTGTGTAAGCTGTGGGTAGTGTTACACTACTGTAGCTTAGGTAACCTAAATCTTTTATTTTGGGCAGTAAATATGCTTGCTCTTTGTTCTGGAGAAAGACATTATTACACTGAGCAGTAAGCATGGTGTGGCCTTTTCTCTAGATGGAGGCACTGTCTCTATCTTTCGTGGCCATTTGTTATATGAAACATTCTTGAAAAGATATTTTGAATGAAGGGTAATAAGTACCTCACTTACAAGATGTACAGAAATGTGAGATACTCATGGGGAGTTGCCTTAAAACTCTACTAGCAGCTCCCATCCATCTGTGTACTGACACTGACAGCTTTATTCCTCGGGTGATGGGAACTTTACCAACCGTAAACCCTCTCCTGAGCTCTAATCACAAATTTTCCGCTCCAAGTGAACATCCTATCCAGAAAATTTCAATAATTAAATTTAAAATGTTTATATACACAAAACTTCCAGTTTTATTACAACCATTTTCCTTGTTTCACTGGTTCCAAACTTAGGAGTCATTTTAAAATTCCATCTTTTTCCTTATCTCTAATCATCAATCAATCATAAAGTTTTATCAGCTCTTCTTTAGTTTTTTTTTTTAACTTTTTATTTTTTATTTGAGTAGAGCTGTTAACCATGTTATGATAGTTTCAGATACACAGCAGAGCAGCTCAGTCATACATCTACATGTATCCATCCATTCTCTCCCAACTCCCCTCCCACCCAGTCTGCAGCATAAAACACCGAGTAAAGGCAATGCCAAAGAGTGCTCACACCACCGCACACCTGCACTCACCTCACACGCTCGTAAAGTCATGCTCAACATTCTCCAGGCCAGGCTTCAGTAGTGCGTGAACCGCGAACTTCCTGATGTTCAAGCTGGTTTTAGAAAAGGCAAAGGAACCAGAGATCAAATTGCCAACATCCGCTGGATCATGGAAAAAGCAAGAGAGTTCCAGAAAAACATCTATTTCTGCTTCATTGACTATGTCAAAGCCTCTGACTGTGTGGATCACAATAAACTGTGGAAAATTCTGGAAGAGATGGGAATACCAGACCACCTGACCTGCCTCTTGAGAAATCTGTATGCAGGTCAGGAAGCAACAGTTAGAACTGGACATGGAACAACAGACTAGTTCCAGATAGGAAAAGGAGTACGTCAAGGCTGTATATTGTCACCCTGCTTATTTAACTTCTATGCAGAGTACATCATGAGAAACACTGGGCTGGAGGAAGCACACGCTGGAATCAGGATTGCTGGGAGAAATATCAATAACCTCAGATATGCAGATGACACCACCCTTATGGAGAAAGTGAAGAGGAACTAAAAAGCCTCTTGATGAAAGTGAAAGAGGAGAGTAAAAATGTTGGCTTAAAGCTCAACATTCAGAAAACAAAGATCATAGCATCTGGTCCCATCACTTCATAGGAAGTAGATGGGGAAACAGTGGAAACAGTGTCAGACTTTATTTTTCTGGGCTCCAAAATCACTGCAAATGGGGACTGCAGCCATGAAATTAAAAGATACTTACTCCTTGGAAGAAGAGTTATGACCAACCTAGATAGCATATTCAAAAGCAGAGATATTACTTTGCTGACTAAGGTCCGTCTAGTCAAGGCTATGGTTTTTCCAGTAGTCATGTATGGATGTGAGAGTTGGACTGTGAAGAAGGCTGAGCACTGAAGAACTGATGCTTTTGAACTGTGGTATTGGAGAAGACTCTTGAGAGTCCCTTGGACTGCAAGGAGATCCAACCAGTCCATTCTGAAGGAGATCAACCCTGGGATTTCTTTGGAAAGAGTGATGCTAAAGCTGAAACTCCAGTACTTTGGCTACCTCATGCGAAGAGTTGACTCATTGGAAAAGACCCTGATGCTGGGAGGGGTTGGGGACAGGAGGAGAAGGGGACAACAGAGGATGAGATGGCTGGATGGCATCACGGACTCGATGGACGTGAGTCTGAGTGAACTCCGGGAGTTGGTAATGGACAGGGAGGCCTGGTGTGCTGCGATTCATGGGGTCACAAAGACTCGGACATGACTGAGTGACTGAACTGAACTGAACTGAGAGTTCTCTGTGCTATAAAGTAGGATCCTGTTGGTTATCCATTAATATAGCAATGTGCGCTTGTCTATCTGAAAATCCCTAACTATCCCTCCTCCTCCTTGCCCCCTGGTAACCATAAATTTGTTCTCCAAATCTGTGAGTCTGTTTCTGTTTTGTAAATAAGTTCATCTGTATCATTTCTTTTTAGATTCCACACATAAGGGATGTCATATGGTATTTATCTTTCTATATCCAACGTAATTCACTCAGTATGACAATCTCTGGTCTATCCATGTCCATCTCTTCCTTCAAAATATCTGAATCTCACCCTCCTCTTTTCTTGGCCATTTATGCTGTTATTAACCTGGTTGGGAATGCTATTTTCATCCCTAGAATGGTCAAGAAATGTCCTCACTAATTTTCTAGATTCCTATTCTCCTTGTTGATACCTCTTAATCCCCTTAAGGCACAGTTTTGATCCTATCACACTCTCATTTTTAAAGTTTCAGCAGTTTCCCATGGCCTGTTCAATACAGCTGTCTAGACCTCTCTCCCAAACACTCAAGGCCTACTCATTCTGACCTGGGCCCTGTCTCCCCCTACTCTGTTTCAGCTGCACAGGCATTGCTTCTTCTTCCTACTTGCCAAACCTGCCCAGGCCTGGGCTACCTCCCCACCCTTCCCTATTCCTCAGAGTTCTGAATTCTGTATCTTTGTAAAACTACTTCATCCCTCAGGGCCTAGACATTCTTTTACTGGTCCAGTCCATACTCTTTTTGCTTTTGTCCAGTTATACTTATTTTATTAGTTAGCTTCATTCTGTCCCATGTGACTGCTTGACTGTCTTCGGTACTCACATAAGTTTTAAATTCCTGGAGAAGAAGCACTATATACGTTTTATACCACTCAGTGTCTACTCAGCACTGGCTTGGGCAAACTATAGAAGCCTGACTCTCCCACTTGCTATTAATAGCTATGTGATTAGAAGGGTTACATCTACACCTCAGTTTCCTTACTTAAAAAATAAGGTATAGGGAATTTCCTTGTGGTCCAGTGGTTAAAAACCCACCTTCTAACGCAGGAGATGTAGGTTCAATCCCTGGTTGGGGAACTAAGATCCCACATGTTGTGGGGAAACTAAGCTTGCACACTGCAACAAGAAAAGTCTACATGGCACAACTAGAGAAGCTCCCATGTGTCACAGCTTAAGAGAAAGCCCATGCACCACAAGGAAGAGCCTGCAGGATACAATGAAGACCCAGTAAAGCCAAAAAAGAAAAATAAAAGAAAAGATGTAAATAGTATTATATCACAGGGTTGTTCAGGGAATTAAATTGGATAACATGAGAAAACTAACAAATTATCTGGTATAAAGGAAGGGCTCAATCAATACTGGCTATTATTATTAATCTTATAGTGAGATAAGTGAATAAATACATAAATGAATACCTGAAATACACAGTCCCCTTTTTTGGGTGGGGAGAAAGTCCAGTCTAATAGAGGATGACCAGTAACCTTGAAAAATATTTATGATTGCATACCACTGACCCATCGGAGAAGTTGGATGGAAGATGGGAAGTAGTATCTTCCAAAGGCCTGACTAAATCCTTGAAAAAATGGATTCTTCAGAGATAAGTGAGAACATGATAATAGAGAAGAACCAATAAAGGAATGGTCCAGGTGATGCTTCTTGTCTCCTTTATGTTTCCAGGTTTCTCTCTGTCTCTTGGGTAAGTCTAAGGCTCTTGGAACATAGTTGGGGGCCACAGGAGAACCAAGTGTGGCAACTGGTCAAAGAGAAGGAGCCTGTTCCCTGGCTAGGGGCTGGCAAAAATTTCTACATAGGACACATCCTGTCTTTCTTCCAAGGCATCACTCCCTCCTTAGATATGCCCACAGGCAAGCTTAATATGAGCTAGTACTGTGGAAAGTTGTCACTGGCTGTCAGAATCACAATGCTACTTGATGTTTACTGTAAGAAGCAAACACTCACTAACTGGCTGGATAAGAAGACAAAGGAATTTTCTCTAAGAGTAGAGCATCCTCAATCCCCTTCCATTAGCAAATTACTATGATCGTCATTTCAATGCCTTTCTATATGTCACATACTATGCTACCTGACAAATAGACCTCATAATAACCTGGTAAAGTATGTGTTACAACAGCTATTTTAAAGAAAAAACACTTAGGAGCATCAAGATTGAGTAAGTGTCTTTGGTCATGCAGTTCATATGTGATGGAGACAGGATTTAAACCCAGGCATGCCTGCCTGCAAAGATCTGGGACCATTTCCCCTCAAGGCCAGCAATAAAACAATCCAAACAAGCAGATCTTGCATTGCTACTCACATGTGCTTTCAGCCACATTTCACTAATTTCCTTTTGCCATTGATCAGCTATTAAGACAACTGTGCAAGTGAGATTAACAAATGCTTTTTGAGGGTGAGTTTTCACCTGGAAGAGGAAGAGAGATGTTGAGCCCCTCAGTAGGGGTGAGGGAAGAAACTAGCTGTGGGCAGCTGAAGGCAAATGAAAACAAATTTGTTTAGCTGAGGGCTAGTACTCTGCATAGCAACTAAAATGTATTTTTATATCTCCTGCCAGATGATAGAACTTCTGTTACAGTGCTTCATGTCACCAGTAGGAAAACATGGGCTCCTCCTAGAGCTCTTGATTCTGAATCTGTTACTACCCTTCTAAAAAGTAATGTTAATAGAGATAATAAAATGGAATCCTAACCACAGTCACTTTGCTGCCTGCATGAAAATATTGGCTCTGGAAAATGGACAGCCTGGTAGGAAACCAAAGACATAGAAATATGTTTTGAGAATCATATTCTTGGTCTGAAACAGGTCTCACAGTAAGGAAGGCTGGCTGAGGCCAAGGTTCCTGAGGTCAGGAACGGGGAGAAGCTTATTTTTCTGCAGTCTCAGTAGAACAAGGCAGTCAAGGAGGGTGTATTGTGGTTTCTACTCCCTCTTCCAAGGGAAAAAGAAGCCCAGATTTGTCCTTCACAGAACTTGGGGTAGTTTGCCTTAACAAAGGCAGACTACAGACCCTCCATGAAATTGTGGAGGAGTTTCTTGTTGGTCCCATTCCAGTTCCCCTTCCAAAAGATCTCTCTCCATTGGGTATCCCAAAGCCCACTATTCCTGACAAATCAAGATACCAGTTTGCTTAACGTAGCTTCTGTATACGGTAAGATGGTCTGGACTGATGTCAGGTCCAATAAATTTGACCGTGGCACTACCTCTAACTCCCATTGTCTTCATTCCCAGTTTGTTGAATTAAATAGTTGAGTTGGGAAATTGTTTTAAAACTAAATTGATCAGGTAAGTGGGTTCTGATTACATAGATATTATTTCTGCTTTGTTTTCTGATAAATGCTCTTGTTTTCCCCAAAAGATGTTAAAGTCCTAACCCTTGATAATTGTGAATGTGACTGTATTTGGAAATATAATTATTGCATATATAATAAGAGATCTTACTAGATTAAAGTGAGCCTTAGAGCCAATGACTAGTGTCTTTGAGAGAAAGCTGTAAAGAGACATAGACACATACAGGGAGACTGGAGTGACACAGCTGTAAGCTAAGGAATGTCAAGAATTGCAGAAACTAGTGACAGGCAAGGAAGGAAGTTTTTCCCTTGAAGCCCTTGGAGGGAGCATTGGCCCTGTTGATACCTGGATTTTCTAATTCTAGCCTCCATAACTTGTTGTTGTTTAGTCACTAAGTTGTGTCCAACTCTTTGCAACCCTATGGACTATAGCCCAGCAGGCTCCTCTGTCCATAGGATTTCCCAGGCAAGAATAGTGGAGTGGGTTGCCATTTACTTCACTAGGGGATCTTCCAGACCTAAGGAACAAACCTGTGTTTCCTGCTTGGCAGGTGAATTCTTTACCACTGAGTCACCTGGGAAGCTCCAGCCTCCATAACTACAAGAGAGTAAGTTTCTGCTTTTTAAAGCCACCCAACATCCATAGTATGCTGTTACAGCAGTCTTAGGAAACTACCACAAGTTCTTTCACTCCCATTAATTTTTTTATTACCTATTGTATCCCCAGCACTTATCAAAGTTCTTTGCAATATGATGAGAGCTCAACGAACGCATGTTGAAGGAGCAAGAATTGATTGTATGTGTACAATGTGTATGTAGAAGCATATTGATATATTTTCTAATCTACCTCAGTTGTTTACTACTGCAATGAGCCATGAGTCTATAAATCCATGCATGTAGACTGAATAAATAATACCAGTCATATAATGTACTTATTTTAACTTAACAGCCATACAAATATACAAAACTAACAACAGGCAAGAATTCATACCAAAAAAGTCAAAGTGAAGTTACATTTGTTAATAAAAAAAATAGAAAACATAAAAGCAGATGGATTTAGCTTAAATTAAGAAATCTTCATTTTTTCCCCAAATGCCATTCTTAGTAGCCTCATTCTCCTGGTTGTTGAAATCAACTCATTATCCTATTCTGCACAGGACTAGTAGTGAACCAGACCCTAAGCCCGTGTTTTATAAAATGCATTCCATGGACCACCTGCCTTAGAACTACCTTATGAAGACAAAATAATTAAATAGTGTGGTATTGGTACATCAAGAGCCCAAAATACCAATGACCCTTGAAAAACATGCGTATTAGGGGTGTTGACCCTCCATAGAGTTGAAAATCTACATATAAATTATAGTTGGTGCTACATACACTCAGTTCCTCCACGTCCACATTTCCTCATCTGAGGATTCAGCTAAAACCTGTGCATAAGTAGACCTGCACAGTTCGGACCCACGTTGTTCAAGAGTCAACTGTAGTAGTGTCACAGAAGAGAAAATTGAGAGTTAAACACAAATTCATATAGAAACCTAGAAAATGATAAAAGGGGAAATTCAAATTATGGGTAGTGATGAAATAAGGAATACATTAATCAATAAATGTTATTGGGGAAACTGCATAGTCACCTGGAAAAAAATAAATTGCAACCAAATTCTACATATTTTTCTAGAATAAAGTCTATGTGGATTAAAGATTTACATATTTTTTTAAAACCTATAAAGGTACTAGGTGAATTTACAGAATAATTTTTCACAGTCTCAGAGTGGGAAAAGTGTTTCAAAGTATAACTTAAAACCCAAAATAAAATAAAAATCAATCTATTAACAGTTATAATTTGATACAAAGTTGTCTTGCAGAAGCTGCCAAAAGGCAGTCAAAGATAAATGACAAACTGAGAAAAATATTTCCAAGTCATATCTCAGCTTCAAGGTTTCTTTCCCTAATATGTAGAGTTTCTACAAACTAATAAAATTAAGATCAAAAGATACAGTAGAAAAATGGTAAAAGGAAATGAACAGACTTCACGAAAAGAAAATACAAATGATTCAAACTATTAAAATATTCTCATTCTCCTCTTTTATGGTAAAAGAATTGCAAACTTAAACACCAATGAGATCTTATTTTGAGGTACCATACTGGCAAAGTCAAAAAGTTCGCTAACACAAGTTTTTGGCTAGAGGTTGTGAAAACAATGGTGCTCATGGTGGTAAGAGTGTAAACTGATATAATATCTGTGAAAAATCACAAAATCACTTATTTGGCCTAGTAATTCCACTTATAAGAATTTATACAGAACAATAAACTGTGGGAAATTCTGAAAGAGATGGGAATACCAGACCATCTGACCTACCTCTTGAGAAACCTATATGCAGGTCAGGAAGCAACAGTTAGAACTGGACATGGAACAGCAGACTGGTTCCAAATAGGGAAAGGAGTATGTCAAGGCTATATATTGTCACCCTGATTATTTAACTTATATGCAGAGTACATCATGAGAAATGCTGGGCCAGAGGAAGCAGAAGCTGGAATCAAGACTGCCGGGAGAAATATCAATAACCTCAGGTATGCAGATGACACCACTCTTATGGCAGAAAGTGAAGAGGAGCTAAAGAGCCTCTTGATGAAAGTGAAAGAGGAAAGTGAAACGGTTGGCTTAAAGCTCAACATTCAGAAAACGAAGATCATGGCATCTGGTCCCATCACTTTATGGGAAATAGATGGGGAAACAGTGGAAACAGTGTCAGACTTTATTTTTTGGGGCTCCAAAATCACTGCAGATGGTGAAGACGCTTACTCCTTGGAAGGGAAGTTATGACCAACCTAGATAGCATATTTAAAGGCAGAGACATTACTTTGCCAACAAAGGTCCATTTAGTCAAGGCTATGGTTTTTCCAGTGGTCACGTATGGATGTGAGAGTTGGACTGTGAAGAAGGCTGAGCGCTGAAGAATTGATGCTTTTGAACTGTGTTGTTGGAGAAGACTCTTGAGAGTCCCTTGGACTGCAAGGAGATCCAACCAGTCCATTCTAAAGGAGATCAGCCCTGGGTGTTCATTGGAAGGACTGATGCTAAGCTGAAACTCCAATACTTTGGCCACCTCATGCAAAGAGTTGACTCATTGGAAAAGACTCTGATGCTGGGAGGGATTGGGGGCAGGAGGAGAAGGGAATGATAGAGGATGAGATGGCTGGATGGCATCACCAACTCAATGGACATGAGTTTGAGTGAACTCCAGGAGTTGGTGATGGACAGGGAGGCCTGGTGTCCTGCGATTCATGGGGTTGCAAAGAGTCGGACACAACTGAACAACTGAACTGAACTGAACTGAATCAATTATGTGTGAAATGACATATGTATATGCCACTTGTTGCTACATTGTTTACAGTTGCAAGAAATTAGAAATAATCTTCATGTCCATTGGCAGCAGATTGCTAAATGAACTATGGTATACTTCCATGGTGAAATACTATGTAGTTATCAAAAAGAATGAGGAAACTTTATATATCAGAATAGGAAGATCTCAAAGAAACATTAAGTGAAAAAAAATAAACAAGGTTTAGAAAAGTGTGTATGACATGCTACCACATGAATGAAAAGAGTAAAATTTACACTTATTTTTTATTTAATATACATGAAATATTTCTGGAAAGACAAAAGAAAAAATTGTGGATTTCCTTAGACTGTAATCTCTACCCTAGACTTATGGAGGCAGAATCTGTGCAAGCATTGATTCTAAAGCTTACTGAAGGTTGATATACCCTGACCTTAGGGAGGAAAAATTTAAGAATCACTTTGAGATTTACTGGCCCATTTCCAACAGGTAGAATTTTGTCATTTCTCAAATCCAGTCCATTTTCTCTGAGGAGCTCAGTTCTAATAACTGGCTTCCTATCCCTATGACCTCACTCCTGTTTCAGTAAACTGCTTAAATCCATCACGTCAAACCTTTTCTTCCAGTGGTCCTGGGCCACGGACTAGGGTCACCATAGTCAAAACTAGAATCAACCTAAACATGCACAAAACTGACAACAGTTTCTTCCTTAGTATTGATATGGACACTGTGGGAAAAGAGAAAACTCAATGGTCAGTTCAAAGAGTAAGCAGAGAGGCAAACCAGGGCCCTAGATTTGGGTTGATAGCAGAAGGCAGAAATAACAGAGGAACAGGCGAAGAGGAAGAAGAACTATAAATATCTTCTCAGAATTTAAGAAGCCTTTAAAAAGAAAAAGGTTGGGAAAAGGTTGAGAACAATTTCAGACCCCTTGTTCTTCCCGAACCAAAGCTCTACCTTCTCTTTCTAAGCATTACCGCCATCCCCAACACTTACCCCCAAACTGATCATGTGGCTGGGCCTCTGTTATCCAGTTCCAGACTTCCCTGAGCTGCTTGCCCACCTGCCTAAATTGCTGAACAGCTCCTGTTCCTACCAATCATAGAGTATGTGTTTGTATATTCAGTCTCTCTGGTTACAGTTTTAGGACTGAACTTGCTTCTAAGACCTGCAGCTGTATCTCTTCTCCAGTATCCCTTCCTCCAGTGGTCTGATCTGATTCCTAGATTCTAGCTCTCTAGGTCAGCACTGTTATCCCAAAGGAAATCAAGCCCCATGGGGTTCCCATAACCTAGTTACTGGTTGAAATTCACATCACAAGTTAGATAGGAGCTCTACCTTGAATGACTTGGTCTGTGAACACAACTACACGCAACCACATGAAAAATGAACAATCACATTGACACAGATTCTAGGTAATAGACACCAAAGGAACAAAGAGTTGGCTAGCCTCTGACTAGTACAGGCCCTTAGTCATCAGATGTCAGAAAAATAGAAGGGCAGGTAGGTTAACGGACAAGGGCTAGCAGAGGTTCAGTTCAGTTCAGTTCAGTCACTCGGTCGTGTCTGACTCTTTGCGACCCCATGAATCTCAGCACGCCAGGCCTCCCTGTCCATCACCAGCTCCCGGAGTTCACTCAGACTCATGCCCATCGAGTCAGTGATGCCATCCAGCCATCTCATCCTCTGTTGTCCCCTTTTCCCACCCCCAATCCCTCCCAGCATCAGAGTCTTTTCCAGTGAGTCACTTCTTTGCATGAGGTGGCCAAAGTACTGGAGTTTCAGTTTAGCATCATTCCTTCCAAAGAAATCCCAGAGGTTAGGACCAATTAAACATATGTCAGGTCAAGTTCAGAGAGTCCCGTGATATATAAATATGATTCTGAAGCAAAGTCTGCCTCAGACCACTCTTCACCAGGACAGGTGTGGTATGGGAGTATGCTCAAAACTTCTTACTTTGATAAACAATCAAGGGGGTCAAGAAGGGAGTAAGAGAGTGGCAGAAGGTTCTAAACCACATATAGGTAAATGTGCAGCTTGGCATAGTGAGAGAGCGCTGGACTAGGTGCCAGTAGTCCTGAGTACTGCTCCTGAGTCCTCTGTGCTTCTTGTTCCAGTGGTCTTCACCTTGACCCCACATCCTGCTCAGAGGGGCCTCCTTGCTTTCAATTCAGCATCCCTGGTTTCAGGAAATTGTTCTCCATCCTCCACCTGAGTCTGATGGTCTAGAGCAGATATTTGGCCCTTTATGTCTGTTTGGTAACAGAGCCTTCCCAGTAAGAGCCATCACTGTCAGCAATCTTGGCAACATTTCGATCCCTGAGTGTGACAGCCTGTGTCCTTGTCAGCAGAAGACACTGTATGGAGTGCTTATTTCCAAAGGAAATGTTGGGCTTGCAGAAAATTCTAGCTAAGCAGAGGGAATCAGTTCTCTTTACATGAAATGTCCTGATCCTTTTAGTATAAAGAGAGATTTTTAACCAAAAAAAAAATTTAAAAACCCATATATATATATATATATATATATATATTTTTTTTTTTTTTTTGATGAAGCAGAAACACTTTAAAAGAGGAAGAAACATCACACCGGGCTTTGAGCACTTTATCTGTCTTCAGTTTTGAAGACAGATAAAGTCTGTCCTCCATCTTCCCACATTCAACCTGTCGACTGAGAACTGGTCAGGAGGTGGCCTCTGCCACAGTTGTTCCCAAAATGTCAGGAATGCAAGTAAATGTTAGCAAAGTAACTCTTTTCTGCTTTCAATAAAATTCTGCCTGCTCATTTCCCTGGACACAAGTCAACAGTCTGTATAAAGGAAAGAGAATTCTTCAATTTCTAAACATTTTCACACATTTAAGTCTCTTGAAGATTCATTTACTGTTGAAATATTGAGGGTTTTCTACCACAATATCTTAACCTGTCTCCCTACTGACCAGCCATCCAAAAAAGTAATTTTCATGGTCTCACTGCTTGTCTTAGACATCTTTGAGAATATCTCATGTTCCATGCTTCCCAGGTGGCTCAGTGGTAAAAGAATCTGCCTGCCAACATAGGAGAGGCGGATCCAGTCCCTGGGTTGGGAAGATCTCCTGGAGGAGGCAACAGCAACCCCTCTAGTATTCTTGCTGGAGAATCCCATGGACAGAGGAGCCTGGCAGGCTACAGTCCATAGGGTTGCAAAGAGCTGGACACCACCGAGCACACATGCATGCATTTCCTACAGGGTGAAGCTGAGCTTCTTACCCTGGCATTCAAAGCTTTCCATTAGGCTTCATCTTCTATTAGTCCCTTAAAGAAATTTTTAATTCAAGCCAGAAAGATTCGCTCAGTGCTGCTATTAAATATCTTACATATTCTAGTTACCTCATCTCCAGTCCTGACATTTTCCTTTCCTTTCCACTTATCCTACATTTCCAGTTTTTAAAATATCTGGCTGAAGTGTCCTTCCTCTTTCATGGTGGATGACCACCTAGCCCAGTGAGTTCTTTCTCCTTGTCACATCTGAAGAATCTGTTTAGTACCTGTTTCCTTCACTTGTCATTTGTGTTACAACAGGCCCTGTATTTTCAACTTGTTTTTCAAATCCACTCATGTACATATTTACCTTTTCATCTTTTATGTTTGACTTTGAGGGCAAGGATTGTATCTAGATTAGATTAGCACACAGTGGACTCACCAAAAAGATTTACCAATTTTAACTGATTGACAGTTAAAAGATGACAACTCTTTGCTTTCATCTTTTCCCATAACACTCCCTACTTGCTTTTTATCATGAACCATTCCAGTTTCAAAAGGCCAACATTTTCTTTCTGATCAGAATCTGTCTCAAATTCCAGGTTTTAGCACTGGAAGGGAACTTTCCAGAAAAAACAGGGGAGACCTTCAAAGAGTAGGAGGGCCATCTCCATGATTTTCACTTTTATTTTTGGCCAAAGAGGTCTCTACCTTGTGAGCACATTACTGCTTCTTAAGCACTCTGAACCAAGATGAACAAACCAAAAAGAGCTTCTCTTGGGTCACCTAGCACAAGATGGACCTGCTTTATTAACCAAAAGGAAAGGGAGGCCAAAAGGAAGACAAACACAGGAAGAAAATGTAAAAGACCTATACATTATAAATTGTCAACCATTTTAACATGAGCTCAGTCCTAAGGTGCTCAAGACCTGTTCCATCCCACAAGGCATCTACAGTGTCTACACTTTATCCCCAGATAAAGACAGCAAATTTTAAGCATAAATACTTGAGTTCTTGTTTCCTATTCCTCAAATTGTCTAAAGCTGAAGAAGGCGATTTTATAACCTACTTCTCACTTGTTGACTTATTCTTTCTTTGCTCAATGTACTCTTCTGTAAAATGAGGATAATAATACTAAAGTAAATTAATCATAAAGTTGATGTGGGAATTGAATGAAATAATCTAGATAAAGCATTTAGAAAATGCAAAGCACTCAGTAAATATTATTATTTAACAAGCAAGACTGAAAGATTAGGTAAGATTAAAGGGGGTGGATTGGGGAGAGGGAAGGGGAAAGCAAGAGATTTCAGTTTCAACCCTACTATCCAATTCCCATCTAGGGTCCCTCCATCTCCTCTTTCTGGTTTCTTCTGAGGAAGCCATGCCTCTCAGGTAGTTTCACTCTTCCAGGTCCAAACAACAGTTTTATCTTAATACAGGTGCAATAATTTTTACACTCAGCTAGTAATAGAAGAGTCTACTCTGTATGGTTCTTTTCTACCTTCCCAATAGTCTCAATGTGTTCTCAGTGTGATGGAATCATGCTCATTCTCCCTTGCCTACAACTATTTCACTCTACTGCCCTTAACTCAAGATGAAGGATTATAGGCATCTCTTTGCCCTCCTCCCGAAGTGCTTGTAATAACCACAAAATTGTTCAAACAGATCACATATATGGCCTTGATAAAAATCCTTTTTTGGACTTCCCTGGTGGTCCAATGGTGCCTACCAAAGCAGGGGACATGGGTTCAATCCCTGGTCCGGAAAGATTCCACATGCCAGAGGGGCAACTAAGTCAATACACCACAAGTACTAAGCCCACGTGCTTCAGCCAGTGAAGCCCAAATGCCATAGAGCCTGTGCTCTGCAGCAAGAGAAGCCATCACAGTGAGAAGCCTGTGCACCACAGCTAGAGAACAGCCCCAGCACACAGCAACAAACCCCGACGCAGTGATAAACGAGCAAATTAACAAATAAAGTGAAAACAAAACAAAACCCTTTCCTCCCTTTCTGAGCCTCTAGTTTCTTATTTGTGCGTAAGTGAGTCTGACCAGATGATCTCTGAGGTCCCTTCTCACTCTACTATTCTCCACTAACAAAACAGGGAGACATTAAGGCAGAAAAGGTAGTCTGGCATCTTAATGTGAGAGCTTTGAATGCTAGATTATTATTATTAATCTCATAGACAGGGAAATTAATGTGATTGGAATTTATTAACAATGATGCTTAGGAATAGGGAGTCTAGGGGAGAATTAATGAAGCTTGAACAGGAGAAATGAGTATATCATGGGAAGGCAGAAACCTTCCAGCTTGGTAAACAATTGGATATAGGTAACAAGTGATGACTTGTCAAGGAGCTGGTAACTGGGATGTTACTAACAGAAATAGAAGGGAAGAGAGGAGGCTGGTTTTGCAGGTTACGTAAAGAATTCTGTTTTAGACATACTCTGTAACTCAACAATTTCACTCCTAAAAATGTAAACCCCAAAGAAACCCCTGGACCTGTACAAGATATATGTGGAATAATTTTCATGGAAACATTGCTTACATAACAATAACCTGAAAATAATTCAAATGCCCATGAATATTAAAGTAGATAAATGAATTGAGGTATAGTCATGCCCTGTAATGTTATACAATAGCAAAAACAGATGAACTGCCGTGACACACTATAATATGGATGGATAACAGTAATATAAGTTAAAAAGTCCCTTACATACAGCATGTTATCCTATTTATAAAGTTATAAACAACCAACATAAAGTACATTGTATTATATGTATAATATATATAATTATAATACATATATAATCCTTGAAGGAACACATATTGACACAATATCATAATATAAAAATAAATCAAAGAAACCATGAATATAGGATTCTGGACAATGCTTACTTTGGATGTGGAGCAGCATTTTCATGTTAGATTTTCAGGTGTTTATTACATTGTTTAAAATAAACTAATCAAATAAACAAAAACATAAGCAATCTGAAGAACAAAATGTGTTAAACATAAATTATTGCTCTAAAGATAGGTCTCAAAGAATATTACAGGGATTTAAAAAAATAAAAGAAAAAGATAAAAATAAGTTGGTAGAGAAATAAATAAAAATAAATAAAAACATCTCAGAAATGAATGCCACATTAGAAACAGCCAAAAATAGGGGGAAAGTGTGATAAAAGCATGTTAAGACATGAGAGACAGCCTAGAGTGAAAGACAGATTAAAAGAGCAAAAATATAAAATTTTATAGAGAAGGGGTAAAAAGGAGATTAAACTTCTTGAAAAAGAGATGTGATAGAGATAATATTTAAAGAAATAATGGAAGAAATGTTTCCAGAAATAAAGACTAATCTGCAGTTCAAAAAGATCACCATAAATTTGGGGAAAATTATGTAGAAAGATGAATACAAGATATTCTGCAGAAACCACTCATCTTCAGGGATAAAGAACTAATCGTGAGAATACAAGCAGAAAAGGCACGTTACTTACAAGGAGGAAAGAATTAGATTGACTTCAGGCATCTCCTCAGTGATACTCAAATGCTTGAAGATAATGAATGGTCCATGTTTACACAGTTTTAGAAGCATGGAAGTATAATCCCAAACACTATATTCAGGTATGGCAGGCAAAGGTCACTCACTATTTCTCCATATTCATTTTCTTCCTTCTTAACACTAAGAGCCCAGATTTTGAGCTTGACAATAGCCATCAGGTAAAATACTATATATCACATAGTCATGTAATTAAGTTTTTTCTACTGAAATATAAGTAGAAATGCTCTGTGCTACTTTAGAGAAACCTCCTTAAAGGTGGGGACCTATCTTTCTTGACTCCTTCCTGGCTGAAATCTGAAGATGGCTGGCACTCAAACAGCCTTTTTGGATCATGAGGACAAGGACAACGTTTTAAGAAATGATAGAACAGTAATTTGGAAAACTATGGGTCCCTGACAAGTTTATGGTGCCAATGTCGGGCTTCTGTTATGTGTGAAAGCAATAAATTCCAACTTGTTAAACTTCTCTGATGTGTATGTATGTTGGAAGACAAAGATTTTTTAAAATTAATTAATTTATTTTAATTGGAGGCTAACTACTTTATAATATTGTGGTGGTTTTTGCCATACACAGACATAATCTGTTGAACTTAACTGAAAATGATTACACCAGGCAGATGCCCCTCTGATATAAAGAAAATGAATAGAACTTATGAAGCTTGGAAAGAAAATTAGATGATGAAACTCAGCCAACAAAAATCAAATCAAAATAATACAGGAATAGGGAATATAGAAGCCACTGTAAAAGGATTAAGAAAAGTTAATTCACTCAAATAAAAAACTGAGATTAAATAACAGGGAATTATGATTACAGAACAGAATGTAAGTGATCCTAGCCAAAAATCAAGAGTGGGCTGGAAGAGTAAATGTGCTGATTTTCTCATCTTGCATCACATGGGATTCATAGATATAGTCTAGAAGAGAGTTTTTTAAAAATCTTTTACATAATGATTGAAAACTCATGGTTTTTTCATAACTTAAAAATATTTAGGAACTAATAACTTTCATGGCAAATAAACATTTTTCTGAAGTTCAGCAATTCTGCAGTTTCACTTCAATTTCCTTTAGCTCCATTAAATAAAAGTACAAAGGTATTATTTTTTGTTTAAAAATAACATGTAGTGTATGATTCTCAGTTTTGTCTACCAAGCAGTCTCATTTTTACTCTACCTATATTTACCTATTCGCCTACCTACTATCTTTCTGTCTGTATCTTAGATGTATATTGAATATCTGGAAATGTCATTTGTTGTAGGTTTAAATGGGGGAATTTCTTTTTTTTTCTGTATTTTAATAAGGACTATGTCTTATTTTGATAAACTATCAACTCTACAGAAATCAAGTCTTTTTTTTAACAAAGTAATTCTTCTGCTTTCTTCTAGAAAAATCATAACCATCCACAAATGAAAATGAATACTTACTCCTATACCAGGCACTAATAGAGCTTATACTTTAAGCTTTTAATTTTATTATAATTATAAACAGAGGTATTAACTGTACAGCAGTGACTTTGTCATAAAAAATAAAATCTATACCCATACCTCTTGTCATAAGTCTTCCTGAAGGCAATACTTTACAATTGTGCCTTATTTTTATCAAAAGGAATTTTTAACTTCACAAGAAAATATATTTTAAAATAAAGTAGGTAGAGAATGTTTTATCCTCATTTTATATATGGGCAACAGCATTCAAAGGCAATTAATAGTGGCAGAGCTGGGATTAGAACTAAAGTGTTCTAATTTCCAGACCAGATGTTCCCAGGGAAAGATGGTTACTGTTATTTCCCCCTTGTGGAATACAACTGATTTTCATAGCAATAAGATAACCAACACATACTCAACAGAGCTATTGGTTCAAAGATTTTCAACTTGCAAGGGACGTTAGAAATCTTACACAGGTATTAGCAGAAGGCCTTGGCAATCCTCCTTTCTAGGCCCAAGCTGGAGTGCAGCTAATGGGCCTCTGGACTCCCATTTCAGACCTCACCCTTTTTTCAAATCTTGTCTGATTTACATATTAATGTTTCACATAAGATTTCATTTGAAAAAGAGGCTGGTTTCTACAAATGGATTTTAGATCATTAAAAGATTAGATTAGACTACCCAGCCTAATCTTACAGAAATAGAGAGGTGATTTAATATAATCATTGCAAAGTGAGGAAGCTTTAAGAAGTGTCAACGAGTTCACAGTAGAATTAGCAATCTTGGACCAAGCTTATTTTGAGCCTGTCTGACATCATTCCATTTAGAAGCAGCTGCTTTTCTGAATTGACACTTCTCTTTTTCTAAACCACTAGTTAAACCAAGTGTACATACTGTACAAATCTTCTGTGGTCAAGAAATTATAGATTTGATGCATGAACAAGAACTGGAGAAAAATGTCAAGTGTCTTCCCTTGTAATGTTCCACAGTTTAACTTTGAAAATTGTCTAACCAGAAGCAGTGATCTGCAGTTAAAAATGTGGATCCATTTTAAAGGTGGTAGGAATGTTCTCTATTAGATAAAAATATGACTATGCTTCTGAGGTTGATGAAATCAACTAGAAGATGTAGGTAATTTAATAATTTACATTTATCAAGAGATTTATAGATTATAATCAATAAAATAGTATTTGGTACCCTAGGAAGAGCACAAGCTTTAGAATGAGACATACACAGCCTCAAACTTATTTCACCACTTAGTAGCTGGGAAACCCCAGGCTAGTCTACTTACTGAAATAATGTTTGGTTTTATCACCTGTGTATTGGAACCAAAGTGAGGATTAAGTGCAATGACACATACTGAGTACCTGACACTTCCCCAAGAAACTTTAATTTCCTTTCCTCCTCTTTCCTGGAATGTTGAATATAAGTGAATGTTGAATATTTTTATTAATTGGACCTATTTTAAATATTAAATAGGAGTACAAGTTGTAATATATGAAAATTTATTTTGATAAAGAATAATTTTGCAATCTGAATCATAACCAGTAACTATATTGCAATGAAAAGAGCAGTGGGTCAATAATCTGTGCTGTGCTTAGTCACTCAGTCGTGTCTGACTCTTTGCAGCCCCAGAGGGTTGCCATGCCCTCCTCCAGGGGATCTTCCCAACCCAGGGATCTGAACCCAAGTCTCCCACATTTTAGGCCCCACATTGCAGGTGGATGCTTTACCGTCTGAGCCACCAGGGAAGCCCAGGTCGATAATCAGAAGACTACAATTCTTATCTCCATTCTGCCACTTTTAGGTCGAATTCATATAAAATGACCATTTTTTACAGGTCACAAGTGGTTGAATAAATTTGTAGTTCCGGAGAAACAATAATCTAAGATTGTTTCTTCATTAGATAAATTTAGATAACTATTTATGTTCATTGATTAAACATTTATCATTTGCCTATTACAAGGCAGACATTGTTTTAGCTTATGACAATATAGTGAGGAGTATGACAATACTCCTTTCCTTTTGGTACTCTGTTCATTAAGAGAGATGAAATTAACAAGCAAAGAAGTTTACAATCATATAAATTTTTCAGATAGTGATAAAATATTCAATAGCTAGGTGATCACTAAGGTTGCTTCAGCTTGAAAGTTGTAAAATACCAGGTCATTTTTGTAATGAATTATACTTCTATTAGTTTAATAGAAGATATATCCATAGACAAAGTTATGCTTCTTAAAAACAGAAAGAAGTACCTTAACTGTAGGAAATCTGAAAGAGAATCTTTAGAAAACCTCAAATAAAAGGATTTAGAGGGTTATATTAGAAAATAAGTTTGGCTGCATGTAACAGTGAGAAATGCCAAATGATAGTGGCTTAAAGAATAAGGGTTCCCCCCTCCTTTAGGGGGAGAAGGCAATGGCACCCCACACCAGTACTCTTGCCTGGAAAGTCCCATGGACGGAGGAGCCTGGTGGGCTGCGTCCATGGGGTCTCTAAGAGTCGGACACGACTGAGCGACTTCCCTTTCACTTTTCACTTTCATGCATTGGAGAAGGAAATGGCAACCCACTCCAGTACTCTTGCCTGGAAAATTCCATGGACAGAGGAGCCTGGTAGGCTGCAGTCCGTGAGGTTGCGAAGAGTCAGACACGACTGAGCATCTCCCCGCCCCCACCGCCCTTTAGGAATCAGGACGTCCAAATCTATTTGCTCCAAAGCTAACATGGCACCACAACGCATTTCTTCACCCATGTTGCTTCATGGTTGCATGATGGCAGATAAAAATCCCTTCTGCAACACTCCACCAATATAGCAGGCAGAAAGAAAGTAAAAATCAAGGGGTAAAGCTTAACGACCAGCTTAGATCTGCCTACTTTTAAAGAATTTTCCCAGAAGCCTCACTTAGCAATTCCCACTTAGAATTCATTAGCAGGAATTGGATTATGCTTAAATTTTCAGTTAGACAAATGGTTACCCTAAACAAAATCAGAATTATGTTAATAATGAGGAGTGTTCAGATGAATATTGGCTAGAGAACTGACAGTTTCTACCAGAGGGATGTACCAAACTTCACTAGTATGATTCTGAACATCTGTGAAACAAACATATACTGAAAAGAAAAAAAAAAAAAAAACATTACAAAAGGGAAACTTTGACAGGAATCTTCTTGTGTAGCAAATACTGTTTGTCATATAAATGATTTTCCGTTGTTTTCTCCAAGCTCTACCTCCCATGGGTCTGTAAGTAAAAGTAAGTTTTACTTGTTATTATTTACTAAAGGAATGCCTATCTGTAATACTAAACTGAGGGCTTGATTTGAATAAATAGGCAAGCACTCCATTTATCTTAAATGATTTTGTTTTCTGCCTTCCACATAACATTTAAGAAGACTTATAAACAAACTCAAGTGATGAACTGTTAAATAACTAAGGAAGTCATGTTTGAAAAAAGATAAAGAAAACAAAATCTAAGAAGATGCAGAGGTCCCTGGGATTAAGGGAGGTTCCACAAGTGTGGGAGTTCCTTATCGTCTGAATTCTAGCCATCTAAGTACAGTGGATAGAAATCTGCCTGCCAGTGCTGCGGTCACAGTTTCAGTCTCTGGTCTGGGAAGATTCCACATTCCCCAGAGCAACTAAAAGCCTGCAAGCCACAACTACTGGAGCCCACGCACCAAGCCACCACGAAGAGAAGCCCGCGCACCGCAACTAGAGAAAGTCCATGCACAGCAAAAAAAGACCTAACGCAACCAAATTTTTAAAATTGATTAATTAATGAAAAAATATGTGCATAAAATCAGGTAAAAATGGGACTTCTCTACTGGTTCAATGGTTAAGAATCTGCCCGCCAATGCAGGGGCATGGGTTCAATCCCTGGTTCGGGAAGATCCCACATAACCCAGATGACCCTGTTTGTCACAATTATTGAGCCCACACTCTAGAGACTGTGTTTAACAGCAAAAGAAGCCACTTCAATGAGAAGCTGGTGTTCCACAACCAGAGAGTAGCCATCCCCACCCCTGCTCACGGCAACTAGAGACAGCCTGCACATAGCAATGAAGATACAGTGCAACCAAAAATAAAAAATTAAAAAACAAAAGAAAGATAAAAATTAGGTTAAAATGTTTTCCAAAGTTTACTATCTAAATAAAAAATCAGCTATAATGAACCCAAAGGTGTACATCAACTAAAGCATTGTAGGTGAAGGCCCAGTGGTTCCTTCTGGCATCCCTCACCCTGGTGTTCAGAGAAGCTGTGGATCAGAAAGTGAGAAATATGGGTACAGTGAAGATAACGGGATGTCACATTTGAGATTAGAGTACAGACAAAATGTGACTTCTGTCCTGCTCGCCCACTCTAACTCTCTTGTTTGCTGGTACCAAGGAAGCCAGCTGCCATGTTGCAAGCTGCCTGTAGAGAGGTTCACAGGGCAAGAAACTTAGGGAGGCCTCTGATCATGCAATGAGGAACTGAGGTCCTCAGGCCAACAACCCACAAGGAACTGGATTATGTCAACAATCCATGGTGAGCGTGTTACCAGATGAGTCAATAGCCCTGTTGACTTCTTAACTAGGGCCTTGTACTCAACCTTGAGACTGAGGTGCTTGGCTAAACTACACCCAGACCCCTGATCTGCATAAACTGTAAAATAACCATTTGTTTTAAGCCTCTAATTTGGGGAGTAATTTGGTTCCTAGCTAAGTATAATTAGTATAAGAATGCAAAAAATATTTACCAGGTTTTAACATTTTGGCATATAAAAGAATACATCTTGGTCATATGGGATTCTCTTTCATACATATGAAACATCTTATTCCTTAGTATTGTCAATAAAAAAAAAAAAAAGCTTACCAGGCAATACGAAGTACGACAAATTAGGGTTCAAGCTAGCTCGAGAGCAAATGCAAATCGCCAACGCAGAATCCTTGTTTACTAAATACTAGCAAAACTGAATCAATAGCCAGAGTAAATGGCTGAGCCTTGGAGGAAAGAAAAAGAGCTCTCTCTGGATCCGATTGGCCAGAGCTTCTCAACCCTTAGCAGGAATCAGAATCACCTAGGGCTTGTTAAGCCCTAGACTGTAGGGCCCACCTTCGGAGTTTGTGATTGTGTATGACTGAGGTGAAGACCGAGGATCTATTTCTAAGAAGTTCTCAGGAGATGTTGCTGGTGCTGGTTCGGGACCACACTTTGAAAACCACTGCAGTAGGCAAGAGTTTCTGTAGTTTCCTGTTGGAAGGAGTAACATGAGAAAAGTCCTCCCAGACAACTCCTGGTGGATTAGAGTAAGAGCAAGGATGAAGAGCCCAAACTTGTAGCAACAGTGAGGCTCTTGTTGAGATGATAAAGTGCTGGTATTGGGGAGCAAGGAGTTTCACAGCAGAGAGAAATAAAAGGGGGAATATCAGAGGAGCTTTCTGACTTCATCATGTGTGCTTGGTCACTCAGATGTGTCCAACTCTTTGTGATCCCAGGGACTGTAGCCCGCCAGGGCTGTCCCCATCCTCTGTCCATGGGGATTCGCCAGGCAAGAATACTGGAGTGGGTGCCATGCCCTCCTCCAGGGGATCTTTCCAACCCAGGGATTGAACCCAGGTCTCCCACACCGTAGGCGTATTCTTTACGGTCTGAGCTGACTTCATCAGTTCTCCTCCAAAACAGCCAGTCTAGCTACAGAGGGAGAAAATAAAATTGCTGTCATTACTAATGAAACAGCCATACAACCAAGTTCATGTGGCTTCCCATGAGAGACATGAAGTACCATTCAGCATGGCTCCTTTGAATCAGGCACTCTGAACTCTGTTTGCTGCTGCAATCAACTCCACCCATTCTGTTTACCTGATAGAATTGTCTTTGGGCTTCCAGATGGCCCTTACTTCCTCTAGGATCATCAGCTGGGGACCCCGAAAGCCATTCAGACCCTTCAGATTTGCACCTGATCTAATTTACATGATTTCAGAACACTGAGTGCAATTCTCTCTACTGGCATTCGTTGTCTCTATTTCCAAGTTGAAACAGAGTGCATAGTTGTATTTATTCATGGACTGTTTTTGAAATACATATATTTCCTGGATGTTCTAGAGACAATGGTGTTACTAGAGTATTTTCCAGACACACAGCCCATGGTGGGTGCCAGTTTCCAGGTCTGAAGCATCCGTTAGTGGATGTCATATGCAGTGGTGTTGGGGTGGCAAACAGAGAGCCTCCTTTGCATCTGCATCTTGGCACATGCCCCTAGAGATAGGGTTATCTTGCATTTTTCTTATATTTCCTTGTGTTTAAGAGTTTAGCGTTCTGGTATGATGAGAATAATGTCTGAGTGACAATTTCAGATGTTGGCTTATTTTTGCTCTTTTGGGAAATTGTCTAACTTCCAGCAATTCCTAGTACCAAACAATACCTCTAAAACTGGAGGCTATCCAAAGATAGAGCACTATCCAAAGATATCCGTGGTTGATTTACAGGGAAGGGAAAAAGCAAAGCATCTTAAGGGTTGAGACGATGGAAATTTACCCCCAAGGAATGTCCAGCCTAGCAGGTAAAGAGATATTTGTGAACTAAACACACCGCAGGTATGAATAAAATTTCAGGGCCAAAAATAAAGTGTCTCAAATGGGAAAATCACACATTTTAAATATTTTTTAAAAGCAGTGAACATAATTAATTCCCAACATTATCAACAGGCATTTCTATAACAGAAATAAGTAAAGACTCTTGGACCTGAAACATGAGCAAAAAAGAAGGGATTCTTTTCTGTCTCCCTTTTCCCAGATTTGTTTATTAAACTTATTTCTTGAGTAAATTTTTTAACAAGCAAATGCCCTGGTTTCCCTCAGTCTCTTCTCTGCCCCACCTCCTTGGCACAGGGCTTGTGCTGAACTTACATGCACATGAACTATGAGCAAAGCATCCACATAGATACAAACAGTAATTACAATGGTTTTCATTTCATTTTGCTTTGATTTCACCTCTTTTAATAAAACATCTATTTAAAGGTACTAATAACATTTAAGTTGCGCTAACAGCTATCAAACAGGCTGTGTTTAGACCAAGATATCTCTTAGACCAAGATAACAGGGAGTGTTTACCGTGGAATCACTTTACAGTAAAACAAGGCTCCCATCCCACTATGCAGGTAGGCTAATACTGACGCATCTCCATTTTAATGGCAAGTTTCAGAGTGAACTTCTACTATATTCATTTCTCTGAGGCCAACCTTCCCTGCAAGGTTTAAAGATTACCAAACAATGAGCCTCTTTCAAAAGCATGGATTTCCTTGGTGTTTTAAATTCTTAACTTGTCCATTTCTCACATTCATGAGCTATCCACCTCACAGCAACCCAAACACACATGTACACTCACTTCTATGGGTTGTTGATGTCGCTTTGAAGGCCTTTTCAGTTAGCCTTTTTCCTGACTCACCCCACCATTTCCTCTGGTTTTTTATTTGACAGACCATCCAAGTACTTTACCTAAGTCATTTGCTTCCTTCCTACTGAAGGCTTTTTACTGCTACCACCAATCTCTTTCTTCCTGAGCAAAGATCAGTGTTTTCTTCAGACCAGGCCTGCAGCACATGGTCTCATTTCAAACTTTTAGTAGATTTTCACTCTTTGAACTGCTTATTGGGGAACAGGGGTAGGTACGAATTACAGACTCAGTCATAGAGGTGTAATATAGTTAATTGTGAGTGCCTAGAGTAACTACTCGGAGAAGGCAATGGCACCCCACTCCAGTACTCTTGCCTGGAAAATCCCATGGACGGAGGAGCCTGGTAGGCTGCAGTCCATGGGGTCCCTAAGAGTCGGACACGACTGAGTGACTTCACTTTCACTTTTCACTTTCATGCATTGGAGAAGGAAATGGCAACCCACTCCAGTGTTCTTGCCTGAAGAATCCCAGGGACAGAGGAGCCTGGTAGGAGGCTGTCTATGGGATCACACAGAGTCAGACACGGCTGAAGCGACTTAGCAGCTGCAGCAGCAGAGTAACTACTACCTGGAGAAGGCAATGGCAACCCACTCCAGTACTCTTGCCTGGAAAATCCCATGGTTGGAGGAGCCTGGTAGGCTGCGGTCCATGGGGTCGCTAAGAGTAGGACACGACTGAGTGACTTCACTTTCACCTTTCACTTTCATGCACTAGAGAAGGAAATGGCAACCCATTCAAGTGTTCTTGCCTGAAGAATCCAGGGATGGGGGAGCCTGGTGGGCTGCCCTCTATGGCGTCGCACAGATTCGGACACAACTAAAGCGACTTAGCAGCAGCAGCAGAGTAACTACATTTAAAACTCATAAAGCTTTTCAAGGGAAGGGCCTTCTAGGTCCTTCCTATAATTAACAGGTAAACAGCATCATTTTAAGTAGTATATCAATTTTTCCTGCATAGAAAGAGTTCATTCTCTAAAATGATTTCACTACTTCCCTCTGAAAACCTCTCTTTTTGTCAGTTGTTTAATAAATCTTATTTTCATAGATATCACAAAGACAAAGTCAAAAGATTACATTCTTTAAATTAATGGGTAGTAATCTCAGGGCTGGAGGCCTCCTTTGACCTCCTGGAGATAAAAGTTGGTGTGTACATTAGTTCTCCTGAGAAGTACCAAAGGCTTCTCTCTCCTAAAGCAATCATAAAGTAGTCCTTTTATACTTTACCACTCCCTTCTCTGGGCACTAGAATCTGAGATATTACTTAATATTTGGTTGTTTCTCCTCTGGAAAATCCCCAATTTAACTCAGGCTACTTCATACCTAAAATACACTGATTTCTCAACTCAATCTTGTTGAAGAGGTGCAGTGTGCAAACAGTACCAAGAAGGGTTTTTAAGTTGCCAAGTAAATGGGATCTGAAAACACTACAATTTGTTCCCAAGATAATGCTCCCAGTGACCAGGTATGAATTTGGAAGATGGTTGGATAGTTTTATCTGTAAACTGTGTTGACAGTCTAGAGTTCTAGAATATGTTCTAAACATCCAAGCTAATCACTACCCACATACTCTGAGCTTGAAAATGATAAAACTATAAATTAATAAAGTGTCACTTTCTAGCTCAATGACAGCAGGGTTGGAATGTGAGCCAGATACCAGAAGATACAGATATAACCCTGTCCTCAGCACAACTATAAACTATGTCATGGATCAATTCAGTGAAATGGTTTTATAGGCTAGTAGAACCTTCTGCTCAAAATCAGATGGGAGTAGAGCAAATTAATACCATCATCTATTATTCTATCAGTAAAATTATGCTCTTTAATTTCTAAAACTTTTTGATTTTGATGAATACTCTATTGAAATGTGAATATCTCTTGAAGGGATCATACCAATCTTTTATCAAATGACGTAAATAGTTAATATTTTAGCAGAAATTGGGACAAATGCAATACAGGGAAGGAGAGAAGAAAAACTGAGGCTGATAAGTGAGCAGGGAGGCACCAAAGCAATTTTATTACCCTTCCAAAGCTGCCCTTTGAGGACCACCTTCATTCTCCCCTGCTGACCATCTCTTCCTTGAAGCTGGTGGTTTTTCTGAATACAAGGTCAGGCTTCACAATTTGGATTATGAACAGTGGCAACCTTGATATTTGGTAGCCTTCAATCTAAGGTATGTTCACCTTCCTTCTATTGGTAAATGAATCATTTTTCCTTGACTTTCTAAAAGTGATCAGCTGTCAAACTGAGACTCTTATCTACACAGAAAGTACAACACATGACCTTTGTTTGCTTTTCTCTTTTCATATGAATCAATAATATCAGACTATCCCTGCAATGCCAGAAGGCTGGAGACCAGCATTTTGAAAGTAAGAAATGATAAGAGAAGACCCATCTAAAATTTTCTTGTTGGCAGTCCAAAATATCTAGCCCTGCCACCAGTGGAATTAAGAGACAAACTGAACCCCAAATAGCTGAATTGCTGGTACGAGGGAAGGAAATTAGAAATACCAGCAGTGGCTTTATGAGCAGTTTCAGAAACAAGGACTATAATAACTCCCCTATTTTCTTCCTAACAAATTATAGATAATAACCAGTACCCCTTCTTCCTTACTAAATTGTAAAGATGCACTGGTGGTGGTTAATTTTATAATTTAGTTCTTAGATGACAGGATGTCTAGGAGAGATTGTTCCTAAGCAAGAAGAATAAACTTTACCCAGAGAAAGGTCCAAGGAAGGGGATTTCAAAATTTCCCTTTCAGAGAGATACAAAGCATGTTCTCATTCGTACAAAGGAGCATAACATTTTGTTAGGTGAAAACATGTCCAGATTGTTACTGTTGTTTAGAAATTAAAGCACAGGAAGAAGGGTATATATAAATGCTGAATGATCAAAGGGTGAACTGTAATGGCTTTGGTGAGTGGCTTTTCATATCTATTCCAAACTCTTTAGAAGGAGCCTTCCTCTACTGCAGAAGCTAGAGAATTAAAAAGCATATTTTTGATTTCCTGACTCCAGAGTTAAACTAGGTGATTAAATATACACATGTAACTTTGCTTCATCTTGAAACAACACAAAAAGTACAATTAAAGATTTTTTTTTTTTTTTTAAGACATAAACCCTCTGGAGCGTGGAACACAAGAGGCAAGAACAATGATGTTTTGGCAGCTGAATAGTGGCAATGAGGAAGCAAAGAAACAAATATTTATGTTGTAGGATTTCTCAAAGGTTCAAGAACTCATGGTACTGGGTAATGCTGGAACTGGGGTGAAGGGGCATCATGCTGAAATAAAGAGCAGTGAGTGAAAGTGTTTGAGTAACAGTTAGATCCTTCAAACCCCACCCCTGTTCCACAGTGCTCATAACTGCCCTCTGTCCTAGCAGATCCTGTGGGCTTATTACCTACAGAAAAGAAGATGTCAGGACTGGGGAATGCTGGTTCCTCTGAGTGCTAGATCCTATACCAACAAATGGTCCACCAGATGTCCCAAAGATAAATCTCTAATTGTTAAGTCTTAACCATTTACTCAGAGCTTCCAGTATTTTTATTCCTCACTTAGTTTTGTTTTTTTAAAACAGGTATTTTGTGGGAGAGGTATAATTTATATATAGTATTGAAATGCACAGATTTTAAATGTACTTGAGCAGTTTTGGTAAATGCACACATCTGTGTAACTCACACCCCTAACACAATATGGAACATTTTCAGTTCCCCAGAAAATCAGTCCCTAGGCTTCCCTGGTGGCTCAGAGGTTAAAGCGTCTGCCTGCAATGTGGGAGACCCGGGTTCGATCCCTGGGTTGGGAAGATCCTCTGGAGAAGGAAGTGGCAGCCCACTCCAGTATTCTTGCCTGGAGAATCCCATGGATGGAGCCTGCTAGGCTATAGTCCATGGGGTCGCGAAGAGTCGAACGCGACTGAGCGACTTCACTTTCACTTTCAACTCTAAATCATGAACAGACAACTAAAAATTACCAGACATCTGAGGAAAAACTCCAATATGGAAGATAAAGACCAAAAGAAACAAATAGGAAAAATGGAACTTAGAGGAAAGAGTTATTTTAGGAAAAATAAAAACTAATCTATATTAATATCCTTAGGCAGATGAGAAGAGTACACACTGAATACTATGAAAAAAATTCAAAGAACAACAACACAAAAAGAGCTCTTAGAAACTGAAAGCATGATGAGAATTTAAAAAAAAAAAAAAACACAGAAATTTTGGAAGATATAGTTGGAAAATTTCTCAAAAAAATAGAACAAAAAGACCAAAAGAAGGAAAATCAGAGAGAAATGATGAGAAAAGAGGAGCCCAGTCAGGATATCCAACATCTAGATAACAGAGGGGACGAAAGCAGCAATGAAGAGATCAAGAGAATACCTAGAGTGTTCAGACTGAAAGGGCCTACTGGATGCCCAAGAGAATGAATGGAAATGAAACTCACACCGAGGCATGTCATTGTGAAATTTCACTGGCAACAAAGAGAAAATCGTACTTAAAAAAATTGGCCACATAGCTGGAATTAGAAGAGCTTCTGATTTTTCAACAGCAGCATGTAAAACTAGAAGTCAATGGAGTAAAGCCTTCAAAACTGAAGAAAAAAATATTCCTAATCTTGAATTCTATGTCCAGTTACTTTATTAATCAAACAGAAAAATAGAATAAAAACATTTTCAGACATTCAGTCTCAAAAAATTTACCCTCCACATGCCCTTTTTCAGAAAACTGCTAGAAAATATACCCCATTAAATGAAGAGAGTAAAGCAAGAAAGAATTTTTGGACCACATGAAACAGGAGAGTCAACACAGTGAGGCAAAGTGAAACTGTCAGATGATGGAGATGATGGACCCCACATGTCTGTGCTACACAAAGCACAGAAGATCTTATTAGAAAATCTGATGCTCAAAACTGTAGAGGGCCCAGATGCATTGCTGTCCTTGCCTCCAGAGTAATGACATAGGCATAGTGAAGCCTGTGTATGGCCAATAAAGATGCTGCTGCTAAGTCGCATCAGTCATGTCCGACTCTGTGTGACCCCATAGCTGGCAGCCCACCAGGCTCCCCCGTCCCTGGGATTCTCCAGGCAAGAACACTGGAGTGGGTTGCCGTTTCCTTCTCCAATGCATGAAAGTGAAGTTGTTCAGTCGTGTCCGACTCTTCGCGACCCCATGAGCTGCAGCCTACCAGGCTCCTCCATCCATGGGATTTTCCAGGCAAGAGTACTGGAGCAGGGTGCCATTGCCTTCTCCGATGAAACCATTAACAAAAGTCTTTCTAACACAATGGTACACTGAAGCCTGGGGTCTCTCTATGTCTCGGCAAAGCTTTCCTGGCCCCCATAGACTATAATGCAGAAAATAATAAACATCTGCCCAAAGAAGAGAAATCCTACATGTTAATCTATATGTTCATATGTTCTGTGTGGGTGTCTATGTATATCTATGTACTTTGATGTGTTTAAGTAACTCAATCGTGTCCGACTCTTTGTGAACCTATGGACTATAGTCTTCCAGACTCCTCTGTCCATGGGATTCTCCAGGCAAGAATACTGGAGTGGGTTCCCTTCTCCAGGGGATCTTCCCAAACCAGGGATTAAACCTAGGTCTCCCACTTTGTAGGCATATTCTTTACCATCTGAGCCACCAGGGAAGCCCATGTACTTGTATATGCATAGGCTATCTCTAGATGGATTGTAAAGGAAATCTACTTTCCACTCTCTAGTTTTTGTTCCTTTTTAATTTATCTTTCTACCCTGTGCATGTACTGGCTATTCAGAAAATGAACTAATGAATAAAAAATATATATTATTTTTTAAAACTTACAAACAACATGCCCACTGACTATTTCTACTCTTAGGAATTTATTCTATGAATATACTTGTATACATGTCAAGTTATATAAATACAAGGCCATTTATTGCAGCATTATTTGTGATAGTACAGTACTGGATATGCTTACCTGTCCACTGAGAGGGAAATGGTAAGATAAATTACATACATCTACGTTGTTGACTGCTTGGCAGTCATTAAAAAAAAGAATGTAAAAGCTCACTATGTATTGATATAGAATAATATCCAAGATATTCTATTAAGCAAAAAGGCAAGGCATAGAAGAAAGTGTATAATTTGTTATAAAAATACAGCAGAAAAATGTCTCTGACTCCCACAACTCAAGTGTGTAGATAACTTACAACATCATTGTAGGTTATCCTTATATTCTGTCCTTTGCCTTTGTGAAGTTGTGTCCAATTCTTTGTGACCCTATGGACTGTAACCTGCCAGGCTCTTCTGTCATGAGATTTCCCAGGCAAGAATACTGGAGTGGGTTGCCATTTCCTTCTCCAAGGGGGTCTTCCCAAATCAAGGATCAAACACAGTTTTCCTGCATTAAATGCAGATTCTTTACCATCTGAGCCACCAGGGAAGTCTTTGTGATACTTATGACAATAATAATTAATGATTATTTGTGCTAACAAAGAAATTTCACATCTCTCCTGTTTCTTGCAACTGGTTCTAGGTGTGAAACTTAATGCATCAATTCAGTGAATTAAGCAAGATTTGGAAAGCAGAAGGGGCAGACACCAGCTTCTCGTGTTCTTAGCTGTTGTTGCTGACAGTCATAGTCATTGCAACAGCATCCCAGTGTCCAGAGATTAGCTTCACAGATGCCCAAAGGCAGTTGCAGAGGCAGCTTCCTAACCCCAGGGATCCCAGTTTCGGTGGTATATTCTTAGACTCAACACTTCTAGAGGGAGCTCTTGAATCTCCACCTGCTTGTGGTAACTTCTGGCTGGAGAGTTAAGTGGTGATGTTCTAGGGGTCATTGGAAACGACCTTCCTTATTCCACTCTTACCAGCCTCCTCAATAATTCTATTAGCATCTATTGTATTAAATGCTCCTGTGGCAGTGGTTTGTTTTCTACTACTAAACTTTACTGATACAATTGATAACAGGAACTTTTAACATAGGGAAACTGCAAATCTTACCTTAGAATCATGAAAGTAATTTTCTTTATTTGGTCTTTCCCGTACACTGTGTGCTATCAAGGTGTTGCTGCTGCTGCTGCTGCTAAGTCACTTCAGTCGTGTCCGACTCTGTGCGACCCCATAGACGGCAGCCCACCAGGCTCCCCCGTCCCTGGGATTCTCCAGGCAAGAACACTGGAGTGGGTTGCCATTTCCTTCTCCAATACATGAAAGTGAAAAGTGAACGTGAAGTCGCTCAGTCGTGTCCGACTCTTCACGACCCCGTGGACTGCAGCCTACCAGGCTCCTCTGTCCATGGGATTTTCCAGGTGAGAGTACTAGAGTGGGTGCCATTGAGGGCTTAAAACTTGAGGATCATCTATGAGCTTCTCTTCTGCATGTGCTAACAACTACTGGCATGTCAAAACATAAACACAAAATCAGGGGCAGAATGGTTTTTTGTTTGTTTTCTTTTGTTGTTGTTTTATTTTTTAACTGGAAGATAATTGCTTTACAATGTTGTGTTGCTTTCTACCATGAAACAATATGAATCAAACTATATATACATATATATGTATGTATATATATGGGATATAGATATATATACATACACATATATACGTCTATATATATATCCCCTCCCTCTTGAGCCCCCTTCCCACCCCTTACCCCCATCCCACCCCTCTAGGTCATCACAGAGCATCAGGCTGGGCTCAGGGGCAGCATGTTTAACTTTGTTTTTAAAGTTTATCCAAGACATAGGATGAGTGAATGAATAAGTATTCGGGATTATTTTCAATAAACTAGTATTGTTTTAACTGATGAAATTAAACATGACTGGCAGGGCACAGTGGTCTATTTTACTTTCTGAGAAAAGCCCGTGGGCATCCATTGCAAAGTATGACAGAAATAACTGGGAGATTCCAGGTTTTACTCTCCTCAATTCAGTAACGTGAAATGATTCTCAACAGGCTGAGAAACCCATTAAAACATCTCCTGGCCCATAACAATAATGGCCCTGTTACCTCTCGATCATGGTAATCCTGTGGGAGATGACAATTCTGGATTTTGTCTCTTTTTATATTGTTCGAAATGTGAATTTGAGAGTGAGTGAGTAAAAGGGAGTGCCACGTGAGCAGTTATAGCCTTGGAGTACCACTGAGGACACACTGAATATGTTTGTTCTGAGGCAGCCTTTCATAATAACATTTAATCCAGTGACATTTTTGCGTGTGCTTTTAGAAAAGAAGCAGTTGAAGGTGGTGGGTAAAAGAGCAAATGTCTGAGAAGTCACAGCTCTGAGCAAACTCAGACACACAGGTTTACGATTATCCAGTGGACAGCAAATAGCAACAAACATCTGATTCTGATTTTCAGAGATTTACTCAATTGTTAATGAGGTTGCCACTGAGGGAAGAATAAGACAGAATTGCTTTGACTCTCAGACCTATTTAAAACTGGTGGGAGCCTTCCAGTTCTTGACCATATGTGAATTATCCACCTGGCAGATTATTGTTTCCTTGAAATTCAGCCAGCTTAGCCCCAAGTGACCTATTCTGCCTAAGTTATATTTAGCAAATACTAACTTATTTAAACATAGACTATGCAAAATATTTACGAGATGAATATATCCAAGGTAAATATATATATATATATATATATATAATTTCTTAAACTAATGGAAATGTTTTATAAATCATCCAAAGTTTTGGAATTAAAAAATTTGAAGCTGCCAGGGCCCTTAAAGACTTCTTGTCCAAAAGTTTCATTTCATAGCTGAGGAAAATAGGCATGGTGAGGTTTACTGACTTGCCCAGAGTAACGGTTAATTGTGAAATTAAAATGTTTAAAGCATAGCTTCCTTTCTATTAAGTTTTTGGAAATATTTTTAGGATTATCTGCAATATGGGGGAAATGATCTGCACAGAGTCTCCCTAAGAACAGAGCTGGACTCCGGGGGTGATGGGTTGATGGGGTGTGTGGCTGGGGGAAGGGGAGCCTGCCAGGTGCTCCCTCACTCAGCTCTGTTGCCTGCACTACAAGAAGTCTTCAGAATCCGTCCTCATTCTCTTATTTTACAACTCTTTCAAATTGCTTATTATTTTTGTGCTATATCTCTTTCTTGTGAGTAAACCTTGAATCGCTCCCCTCAGTTGCCTTTTGTGAACTACAGACTCTTAGGGAAGAGCTGGGACCTGCAAGGAGTTTGGAGAGACAATCCATAGCCTGAAGAGAGAATACACTACAGCTTCAGGAGGAGAGAGTGGAGGAAGGTTCGCAGTGTGTATTTAATGCTGCTGAGCAGCTGGGCCCCAGGAATTGTGAGAATTTATATCATTGAAGGTGCTCAGCAGTGGTTGATAGGGCTCTGCCAGGAGTGAGCAGATGGAGAAGAGGAATAAGTGTCTGTGCAGCTGGTGAATAAATTCCAGAAGCTCACCTCAGCACCACTGGCTGCCTTTCAGACTAAAGACCCATAACTGGGGACTTAAATGTATTTGCAGATGTATGTACATTTTAAAAGGAAGTCTGCAGCACCTCACATCCAATAGGATGGCTACTATCAAAAAAAAAAAAAAAGAGAGAGAGCGAGAAGAAAGGAAGGAGGGAAGAAAGAAAGAAAGAAAGAAAGAAAGAAAGAAAATAACAGGTGTGTTGGGGGAAATTATAACCCTTGTGCTCAACTGTGGGAATATAAAGTGACATAGCCACTTTGAAAACAGTATGCAGTTCCCCCCAAATTTAAAAATACAATTACCACATGTATACCCAAAAGAAGTGAAAGCAAGAACTAGAACCCATGGTCATAGCAACATTATTCACAAAAGCTAAAAGGTAAACAATCCAAGTGTCCATCAACAAGATGAATGGATAAACAAATGTGGTATATACAAAAAATGGGATATTATTCAGCCTTAGAAAGAAATTAAATTCTGACACTTGCTATAACGTGGATAAACCTTGAGGACATTGTGATAAGTGAAATGCAGCAGTCATAAAAGGACAAATACTGTGTGATTCCATTTATATAAGGTACCTAGAATACTCCACCTCTTAGAGACAAAAAGTAGAATGGTGATAGCCAAAAGGGTTAGGGTAAAGGTGAAATAAGGCTTCCCTGGTGGATCAGTGGTAAAGAATCTGCCAATGCAGGATACATGGGTTCTATCCCTGAGTTCAGAAGATCCCCTGGAGAAGGAAATGGCAACCCCCTCCAGTATTTTTGCCCAGAAAATCCCAGGGACAGGGAAAACTGTCCTTGTAGCCCAACTGGGCTACAGTCCATTGGGTCACAAAAGAGTAGGTCATGAGTTAGCAACTAAACAATAACAACAAAAGGGAGAATAGGGAGTTAGTGTTTAATAGGTAACAAGATTCAGTTTTACAGTAGGAAGAGAGTTCTAAAGATGGTTGATAAAAATGTGAATGTACTTAATGCCACTGAACTGAGATGGCTTTTTGTTCTATGTATTTTACCACACTTTTTAAATTTTTGTTTTTTTTTACAACCATACTTCTTATTAAAAAAAAAAAAAAAAGGAAGTCTGTAGTATTCCTGCACTGTATTAAATGAATTTGTAAAGGATCTTTTTAAATCAGAAATGAAAAATCAAAGCTTATCTTCATTTATTCTCTTCTTTTTTCTTCCTTTCTTTCCTTTCTTCCTTGATGTCTCCCTACTTCCTTCCTTCAAATATCTGTAGGCTATGTAACATGTGCCAAACATTGTTTGAGGCCCTAGGAAGCTCAAAGAAAAGATACCACACCCTGATCACAGTCCAGCAGTGGAGACGTGCCCAGATAAACAGACACGATTACGTGAGTCTCTAACAGAGACTCTCTCAGACTGTCATGGCAGCCCAGAGAAGGGATACCTAACACAGACATGGAGATGTGAGGGAAGCTTGCTGGAATTTGGAATTCCTAGGAAGAATCTTGAAGGGTAAAAAGAAGTTAGCCTGCTAAACAAGGAAAAATTTGAGTTATCATAACAATATTAGTGATAGCATATTTTATAATAACAAAGCTGCAATTCATATACTATTTATTCAATCAGTGTCTATTAAATACTAGGTGCCAAACACAGTTCAATGTGCTGGAAATATGGAGGTGAACAAAATAAGGTCCCTCTGTCATGAAGCTTAGAGGAGATAGTCAATGAATATATAGACAAGTGGCTCAGTTGGTCAAGAAACCGTCTGCAATGCAGGAGACCTGGGTTCGATCCCCAGGTTGGGAAGATCCCTTGGAGGAAGGCATGGCAACCCACTCCAGTATTCTTTCCTGGAGAATGCCCATGGACAGAGGAGCCTGGTGGGCTACAGTCCATGGGGTTGCAAAGAGTTGGACATAACTGAGCAACTAAGCACACACACAAATACATAATTTATTAAAGTACGGTAAAGGTTCTGGAAAACAATAGGGTAAGGGGAAAAAAAGGGAGGATTGGGATGAGGGAAAGAATGTTACTAATTTTTATATGTGGCTGGAGAAGGCCTCACTAGTATATTGCCATTTGAGCAGAGGACTAAAAGTAAGGGCAGAAGGAACCCTAGGCAAAGACATGGAGGAGGCCAAGGTAAAAGCAAGTGCTAATTTCTTGAGGTGAGAACATGCCACATGTGTTAGGAGGACAGTGTAGTTGAAGAAGGAGGAGGGAGGGGAAGAGTACTGGGAGAGGAAAGGATGGGGGTTGGGAGGAAGACAGTGTTCCCGTTATGTAGGGGGAGGTTAAGGCCATGATGAGGAAGTTGGTGTGTGAGATGAAAGCCACTAGAGGGCTCTGCATAGAGGAATGACATGACCTGACTTAGGTCTTAAAGGGATCATTTTGACTACTCTGTTGGGAAGATGGGAATAAGCAAGGGTGCAAATGGTGTCACCAATTAGAAGACTTTGGCAATAGTCTAAGAGAAATTGATTGACTTGGACTGGATGGCAGCAGATGAAGCTGTCATATTCTAGAAATATTTTAAAAATGAAACCAACATGATTTGCTGATAGATTGGATATCAAGTGTGAGAGAAAACAAAATAGTCATGAGTGGCTCCCAAGTTGTTGGTCTGAATAGCTAGAAGCATAGAGCTGGCATTTACTAAGGTGGGAAAACTGTTAAAAGAGGAGGTTTGAGTTGGGGGGTAGGCAAGGAATCAGACATTTGATTTTGGACACATCAAGTTCAAGATTTTTGTTAGATATACATGGAAATATCAAATAACTTATATATAAAGATCCAGAGTTCAGGGTAGAAACACAGTTACAGATGTAAGGTGAAAGCTCTTGGCTTGTATTGGTTCAAACCATGACAATGGATGACATTCCCAAGAGAGTGAGTCTAGGTGTAGAAGATGTCTAATAATTGAGTCACGGGGTATTTGGGGCTATTCCAATTGTAAAAGGTTAGAGCAATGAGGGAGAACCAGCAAAGAAGACTGAGAAGGAATAGGCACAGAAATAAAGCAGAACTAAGAGACTCTTCAAAGTCAAATGAAAAAACTTGTTTTGAGGAGGAAGGGGTAGGCAATTGTGTCAAGTTGATGACAAGTCAAGATGGATGAGAGTTGAGATTGGACCATTGGATTTAGCAGCATGAAGGTCAGTAGTGATCTTTTCAAGAGTTGTTTTGTGGTAGTGGTGGGAGTGAGTGCTTGGTTGGCGTGAAGCTGAGAGAAAGTAGCTTTTAACTACCTAATTTTCTAAGCCTTGATTTCCTTATCTATAAAAAATGGGTATGTTGGTATTTTCCAAATGGAGTTGTAAAAATGAAAGGAAATAAAATATTTGAAGTACCTAGTAAGTGAATGACTGGAGAAGGAAATGGCAACCCACTCCAGTGCTCTTGCCTGGAGAATCCCAGGGACGGGGGACCCTGGTGAGCTGCCGTCTGTGGGGTCGCATAGAGTCGGACACGACTGAAGCGACTTAGCAGTAGCAGCAGTAAGTGAATGAAAGTGAAAGTTGCTCAGTTGTGTCTGATTCTTTGCAACCCCATGGACTATACAGTCCATGGGAATTCTCCAGGCCAGAATATGGGAGTGAGTAGCTTTTCCCTTCTCCAGGGGATCTTCCCAACCCAGGGATCGACCCCAAGTCTCCTGCACTGCAGGCAGATTCTTTACCAGCTGAGCCTCAAGGGAAGCAAAGTATCTACCAAAGGTCTGAGAGAGTCATTTCCTAGGCAGGTTGATAAGAAGTCTAGGGGTCCCCAAGGAGAGAGGGGTCTGGAATTCTCAAGGAGGAAAAAAGGACAAACATTTTTTCCTTCTCTACATTCCTTAGGATTATATAACAACAATGTATGCTGCCTGAGGACAGTCTCTGGATTAAACCTTCTGGCTAATTCTGTTATCTTAAAATGTAAATTATGGGAGTAGGTCTGATGAGGACTTTACAACCTCCAGACATTCTTTGGATTTACTGGAGAGTATATAACTTCATTGCTAACACTAACAAGGGGGTACTCTTTCTACCCCCTTCTGAGTCTATGTCAGAAGCTTTAAGCTTTCAGTGAATGGCATACCTATGTTGTAATGTAAAGGCTTTAAAAACCTGACATGACACAACTTGTATTTTTAAACTCTTTTATTTAGTAGAAATGTCTTTTTATAACTCTTTTCACTTACTCAGCATTTACTGGGGACCTACTCTGTGCCAGACAGTGGCCTAGGTCATGAGAATACAGCTGTGAATTGGGAAGAACTTTGTTCAACGTGGCAGAGAGACAACAGAAGTATGTGTAAGTGTGAAGAACTTTGTGAGAGAGAAAGAGCAACAAGTGGTGGGGAATGATCCGGCATTAGCACCAACAGAGAGGAAAGAACTGCTACCTATTACCCAACTATTGGAAGAAAATACCAAGAGAAATTCTTTGTTCCTGCTTACATCATGGACTTGCCCCATAGTGGCCTGGGAAGCTCCGTTTGGGAGAAATGAGAAGAAAAAAAGGTAAAGGTCTAAAGGTAGGAGAAGCAACACCAATGTTCCCTGAGGACTTCCCTGGTGTCCTGTACATTCACTGAACTGTTGACCTGCAACTCACCATTGCTCCTAAATGGGCTTCTCCTTTGTCAAGGTACCTAAAAGACAAGGTTGATTTATTACCTCACTTCTTTCCAAAACATCTTTGGGTGCCTACTATATTCTTCTGGATACTGGAAATAAAAAGATGAATAAGATCCAGTCTCTGACCTCAGGAAGCTCAGTCAAGAAACTGTGTCAAGAAACTCATCAGTTCAGTCGCTCAGTCATCTCTGACCCTTTACGATTCCATGGACTGCAGCATGCCAGGCTTCCCTGTCCATCACCAATTCCCGGAGCTTACTCAAACTCATGTCCATCGAGTTAGTGATGCCATCCAACCATCTCACCCTCTGTCATCCCCTTCTCCTCTGGCCTTCAATCTTTCCCAGCATCAGGGTCTTTTCTAGTGAGTCAGTTCTTTGCATCAGGTGGTCAAAGAATTGAAGTTTCAGCTTCAGCATCAGTCCTTCCAAAGAATATTCGGACTTATTTCCTTTAGGATAGACTGGATAGATCTCTTTGCAGTCCAAGTGACTCTCAAGAGTCTTCTTCACCACCACAGTTCAAAAGCATCATGACCCAGGTAACCACTATGGTGTGATCACTCACCTAGAGCCAGAAATCCTGGAATGAGAACTCAGGTGGGCCTTAGGAACAAATAAAGCTAGTGGAGGTGATGGAATTCCAGCTGAGCTGTTTCAAATCCTAAAAGATGATGCTGTGAAAGTGCTGCATTCAATATGCCAGCAAATTTGGAAAATTCAGCAGTGGCCACAGGACTGGAAAAGTCCATTTTCATTCCAATCCCAAAGAAAGGCAATGCCAAAGAATGTTCAAACTACCACACAATTGCATGCATTTCACATGCTAACAAAGTAATGCTCAAAATTCTCCAAGCCAGGTTTCAATAGTATGTGAACCATGAATTTCCAGATGTTCAGCTGGATTTAGAAAAGACGGAGGAATCAGAGATCATATTGCCTACATCTGTTGGATCATTTAAAAAGCAAGAGAGTTCCAGAAAAACATCTACTTCTGCTTTATTGACTATGCCAAAGCCTTTGTGTGGATCACAACAAACCGTGGAAAATTCTGAAAGAGATGGGAATACCAGACCACCTGACCTGCCTTTTGAGAATTCTATATGCAGGTCAGGAAGCAACAGTTAGAACTGGACATGGAACAGACTAGTTCCAAATTGGGGAAGGAGTATGTCAACACTGTATATTATCACCCTGCCTATTTAACTTATATGCAGAGTACATGATGAGAAATGCCAGGCTGGATGGAGCACAAGCTGGAATCAAGATTGCTGGGGGAAATATCAGTAACCTCAGATACGCAAATGACACCATCCTTATGGCAGAAAGCAAAGAAGAGCTTCCTGATTAAAGTGAAATAGGAGAGTGAAAAAGTTGGTTTAAAGCTCAACAATTCAGAAAACTAAGATCATGTCGTCCAGTCCCATCACTTCATGGCAAATAGATGGGGAAACAATGGAAACGTGAGAGATTTTTTTTTTTTTTGAGCTCCAAAATCACTGCAGATGGTGATTGCAGCCATAAAATTAAAAGACACTTACTCCTTGAAAGGAAAGCTATGACCAACCTAGACAGCATATTAAAAAGCAGAGACATTACTTTGCCAACAAAAGTCCATGTAGTGAAAGCTATGGTTTTTCCAGTAGTCATGTATGGATGTGAGAGTTGGACTATAAAGAAAGCTGAGCACAGAAGAATTGATGCTTTTGAACTGTGGTGTTGGAAAAGAACCTTATGTAAACAAATAACTGCAAGACAGTGTTGTGAGTACAGCAACCCACATGCTTAGAAGATGTAGAGAGAAAGGAGGCTATAATTTCCTCTGCAGGAGCAGTATTTTGGAGTGGTGATACAAGCTAGGTTATGAAAAAACATAAATATGAGAACATCAGCCAAACATGAAGAGGGAAGACATTTCAAGCAGACAAAAAAGAATCATTTATTCATCTGTTCAAAAATATTTATTGATTACTACCAGATATCTTGTACTAGGCAAGCACTGGGGATACAATTCTGAACAAAATAGTTATTGAAGCTTGTCTTTGTTCTTGAAGTTTGCAATATGATGAAGTCAGGCAATCAAATTATCAAACAAATAAATATCTCATTACAAACTGTGTCAATTGCCATGAAAGGTAAGTATAAGGTACCATGGGAACCAGAGTTAAGACAGGACAGAGGGCTTCACCGATGGCTCAATAGTAAAGAATCTGCCTGCCAGCGCAGGAGTTTCAAGAGACGTGGTTTCAATTCCTGGTCTAGAAAGATCCCACATGCCTTAGAGCAACTAAGCCCAGGCACCACAACCATGGAGCCTATGCTCTGGAGTCTGGGAGCTGCAACTACTGAAGCCCATGCACCCCACAGACCTTGCTTAGCAACAGGAAAAGTCACCACAATAAGAAGCCCATGTACTACAGCTAGAAAGTAGACCCCACTTGCTGCAACTAGAGAAAAAGCCTGTACAGCAATGAAGGCCCAGCACGCTAATAAATAAATATGCAAATACATAAAATTATAAACTAGATTTTAAAATAAAGGATGGATACAAAAAGGATTCAATGAACCTAAAACTTCTCTTTAAAAAAGTCTATTTTTTAAAAAAAGGGACAGGAATGTGGGGGGAGGGGTCATAGGATGGCATATCCAGAGACCTATAGCCACTTTCATATGGATAGGAATGGAAGGTCTAGCTATCTTGGCCAGGGCAACAAGCCCACTGCTCCCATTTGCCCTTGGGCTATTCCATACTCATAAATAGTTCTTCAAAATTCATGGAGAGATAATTATGAATTCTAGAGTTTTTCTCTTTCACCAAATTTAGCGTATCTGAGGACTTCAAGCTTTCATTTGAAAATTATAGGTACACAATCAGGCCTATTCTGTCATATTGCTGTCTATTGCCTCCATGTCCAAGTCCATCTGGAGTTTCTCAAATTCCTTCAGTGGGTTTTCTTTTTGCAGTTTTTTTATTCTTTTCAACTTCTCCAAACAATCATGTCATCAGCTGCCTTCTCCAATGTAGGCTTTTTAAAATAATGTTTTATTTAAATATATATATCATATAAAAGTTTTGTCTCATAAAAATATGCCCCATATTAAATAGCTTTAAAGATGCATAGTTTTGTGTGTGTGTGTGTGTGTGTGTATATATATATATATATAATGCTTTCAATATAGTTTATTCATTATTATGAATCCTTTTGGTCTCTGAACTTACCTCTGTTTCCTCTTCTAAGGCTGGATGCAGACAGAATATAACTGCCCTCACATTGAGGAGCAAGAAATTAAGAAACAAGTCTGAGTTATCATGATGCTGTCAAGAGTCACTCAGCAGAATGACTGTGTTATTCAAACATAAGTGAGAATATAAGCTATATGAGCAACCTTCAATAGGTGGCTCACAGAAAGTATATTTCATTTCACTAAAGATTAAACTAATCTAAGTTACTTAACTATTTCTGAGTTACTTTGAAGTAACACCAATATTCCAGTTTCCACATTTTGTAAAGTTTTTGTTGAAAACATTTTAAGCACTCAACAATTGGAAGTATTTTAAAGAGTTAACTTTGAATGCACTCTCTCTTCTACTATAAGAAATAACTAGTATTTTTGATTCTCATTTAGCAAATCAAGGTAGCTCAATTTTGTCCTTGTATGACAATATATGTGACCCTATCAAGTTGTAGGAGTCATCACTGGTCTCTCCCACAGAGCACTGACTTCCTGGTTACACCAGGTTGAATTCTTCTGATTCATACTCTTTTAACATCTGCAGTTTCTAGATTTGCATTTACAAGAAAACACTCAGAGCGTTCTATTAAATGCTTCCCTAAGAGATGATGTCCTAGGAGCACTCAGACAGCTACCAAGAGTCCTCAGCAAAGTTGCTACAGTGTGTCTTTGTCACCTCCCCAAAACCTACAGGTTTGCTCCTCCCATGTTCCTTCTCAATTGCAGTTTTCATGCTCTTAGTTCTAGTGAAGAACTCCTGAGATGGCCTGAAGAAGTCACTTGAGAGCAATGAAGAAAAAACCATGGTGGAGTGTCTCTAACAGTAAATAATTCCTTGGCTCTGGAAGTATTTGAAAGTCTATGTGTCCACACCCAACTTTACTTACACATCTTGAAAGACAGGCCCTATTGGAAGGAGGGGTGGGTCTGTGGGGAAAGATAAGGGAGAGGGAAGCTGTTCAGAAAGGAGGAGCTCAGATGAGAGCTCTACCCTCAGGAGCAGAAGGGGAGCCACCAACACTTCAGATAAGGATAAAGTTGGAGGTTTTTGAGACTTCAAAACTTCCTCATGTTATTAATTTTTTCCCCTTCTGTTTCTCCACAGTGATCCCCAAGAAAGCCTTTGCTATGTACTTATTTTGGGGCACAGCAAGATAGGGATCCATCCCACTCCATATCCAACCACTCTTGGAAAAAAATGAGACCTAAGAAAGAGAGTAGATGCTAACAACATGGAAAAGAAAAGAAACCAAACTGAATTTCTCAGATCAATGAGGAGAAAAGAAGTTCAAGGGCTGGGTTAGAGAGAATCTAACTGAGAAGGGAACTATAGAGTCCCCAGTAATCCTCCTCCTCCCAGTGCCTGTCCCCCACTAGTGCTCTATGTTTTCAAATGTCCTTTCTTTCCTCATCCTTAGTCCAAACTCCCATTTGGACAAGAGGAAGAAGGAATGGACCTCCATGGCAAAATCAAGGAAGGCTTTGCAGAAGTCACATATGAGCTTCTTAATTTGGTGTCATCTCTAAGAATTCTTACATGATTGCAGTCTTCTGGGTGAGCATTCATGGCATTTTCAGGGGAAATATCATTTTTTCAAATGGCATAGCTACTTTCTGTCTAGAGTTTGAAAGGAGAAGGTAGGGCAGAGCCAGTCCCAAGAGAATATCCAGTGGAAGACTTTCTTAGCATCTCCTAGCTGTACTTCAGAAACCACGATTTCCTTGCATGTATTCCTCAGTGTGATTATATTAGCAAGACACAAATGGCAGACTTTTCATGGTAATGACTAATTTGTGTTCCTTTTACCTTGCCAAGGCAAGTGTCTTTATCTTTTCCTTTCATTCTGTCAATTACTGAGCACTAATGGAAAACATCTTTGTGATACTTTTTGCTAATACCAGATTTCTTGTGTCACTTTTACACATTATTCAGAAATAAAGACCTATATCAGCCCATTAGAAGCAGAAGATCCTTTGTCATCAACCCTCTAATTCCATCTCCAGACCTGGATATTCTTTGGATCTAACCACACAGGTTCCTGCGAATCTTCTAGGATGCCCTATCTATTCATCCTCAAGGGAAACTTGAGTAGCACTCTGGCTGTACCCCATTTCCTGTCCTAGCTCCTCTTCTTCCTGTTCCTTGGGTTTAGGCTGGTGGCTGGAAGGAAATATGAGAGCATATCCTACCCTTTGAGGATAGGGCCCTATGGAATTATGGTTATGAAGGTGGCCTCTGCAGTCTGACAACCTGCATCAGAACCCTTGCCCCCTTGACTAATAGTATTACCTTGAGAAAATGTCTCAATTCCCAACACTATAAAATGCGGATCACAAACCCTTGACGTGGCCAGCTGACAGTGGTACAAACTTGACTTCTGCTAAAATAACAACAAATACAGTAATATCTAGTTGGTATCTCATGCACACAGCAAAGATAACCGACAGCTCTAATCCTGAGTAGTCACTTCACTTAAGTGGGCAGAAGCCACTGCCAGCCAGCCCAGCACTTATATAACACCCAATTATTAAGGCCAGCTAGTGCTTGCCAAACAGAGACACTTCAAGTCTTTGTTTTCTTAATACAGAAGAAAGCTGGTTTGTGGTTTTTAGCTTTAAAGGACGTGGTGCTTGCAGGCATGCTATGTCATCTCAATTGGGTCTAACTCTTTGCGACCCTATGAACTGCAGCACACCAGGTTCTTCTGTCGATGGGATTCTCTAGGCAAGAATGGGTTGCTGTGCCCTCTTCCAGGGGATCTTCCCAAATCAGTAATCGACTCGTGTCTCGTTATGTTTCCTGCATTGGCAGGGGGATTCTTTACCACTAGCGCTACCTGGGAAGCTCAAAAGATGTGGTAGTCAACCCCAAAATGCCCCCCTCCCCACCCCCAGTGATCCATGCCTCCAGGTATTCATGTCCTTGTGAAATTATTTCCTACATTACCTCAGAATTGGTCTATTTAATGAACTGACCGCAGAAGTGATGGAATGTCACTTTTGAGGCTAGCTTATGAAAAACCATTGTGGCTTCTGCCTTGCTGTCTCATGGATCGGTCTTTATGGAGAATGCCAGCTGCCGTGGCCTGTGGCAGCCATGTGAGGAGACGGATCAGGCAGGGAACTGAAGCTTCTTGCCAAGAGCCATGTGTGTCAGCCATCTTGGAAGTGGATTCTCCAGTCCTAGTCAAGCATTCAGGTGACTGCTGCCCTGACCAACATCTAATCTGCAACCTCATGATAGACCCTAATCAGAACCATCCCATCTAAGCTGCTCCAAGATTCCTAACCCTCAGAAAGAATAAGATAATAAAGGTGTGTTGTTTCAAGTTGCTAAGTTGAGGTATCTTTGGGTTTATACAGCAATACATAACTAATACCAAATGTTTTCTCTCTCTTGAACCTAAGCCCTCAGAGTCAAAACTCTGCACTTTATTCCTGCCTAGCAGTAGAAAGAAATTTCTGCTCTGAGTTTATCCTGTGGTAATAGCAGTGCCTATCTGATCAGGTTGGGAGGATTCAGGAAGATAATACATTGTAAACCACTTAGTGTGAGCCTAGCACATGGCAAGCACTCAACCAATGCTAGTCATCACTATTATGTAGAAATTACAAGGGACTTCCCAGGAGGTCCAGTGGTTAGGACTCCATGATTTCACTGTTGAGGGCCTGAGTTCAATCCCTGGTGGGGAAATTAAGATCTGAAAAGACACACGGTGCAGCCAAAAACAAAAAAGGAAAGAAAGGAAAAAAGAAACACAAGATAGTTGGTGTCTGGGAGGCTTAGGGCATAGTAGAATTAGGGGTTCAGGGAAGGAAACCCTGAGGCACCTTTTCCCACTCCTAGTAGCTCTTGGGTACAAGTCTTTAAATTGCTGCAGCCGGGGTTCCTTCTGTGAGAGGAGGAGGGACAGATCTACAAGAGAGACATGCTTTTTGGCTGGCTCCTAAAGTGACAAAAGCAGATATTAAAAGATAGAGAAAGTTTACTAAGTACAAAAAGAGGAAAAAAAAACACAGAGTGGTGGAAACATTTTTTCTGCTTCTTAACTTTTCCCAGTACTACCTTGTTTATTTTTAGTATCCACTGGGTTAAGTAGAAGCTCTGCTCAGAAATATTCCTTACTGTGTGCAACCACACACTCTGCAACTCAGAGCAAAACACAGGTCTGTTGTCTAGCCTCTGTTCATGGCCCCAGCCATCTCTGGTGTGAGCTGACAGAAAGGTGGTAGGCTCTGAGAGTTGCATACAAGGAGGCTTATCACTGGGCATTTGCTCTCGGCGGGGACACATCAGAAGAAAAAGACAGATTTTGAAAGACTAAGAATAAATTAAAAATATGAAGTACAAAGTGGAAGTTGTCAATCAGTGTGCCAAACTAAAATGATTAGGCAGAAAAAAACCTGGAAAACAATTGAGAGCCAAGAGTGGTCAGAGACAGACTAAAATAAATTGAGTCAGTTGGAGCAATCTTGGACCGCATTCTGTGAATGCGGCTCATATAATGAATCACTATCCTTAAATACCCTCGAGGATAAACTTCATAGTTTTTATCTGTTTCAATGACTGTGATATTCCAAGTACCTACCTCAGTGCTGAGCACATGGTGGGAGCTTGATAAATATTTGCTAAACATATTTATTTAACATGAAAGAATATGACTCAACATAGCTCAAAAAGTAGGGGCAAATCTAGAGACACCTATTGTTTAAGAGTATGCATATTTATTTCTCAAATTAAACACTTTTGATTTACACAGTCTTTTACTGATCTCCCTGATAATTCAGTAATCAATGTGCATTATGCATCTCACCAGGCTACAAATTCTTCTTGTCCCAAAACTTTAGGCTCCACTCATTTGTTAGACAAATCAGAAAAAGTATTCTAGCTTTGTAGGCTGTGGAGAGAGGCCAAGGTGGCTCTTTCAAAATGTCATATGAAAAAACTATAGCTTGAGTTCACAGGTCAGTAGTAACATATTAATATAGAATTAATTGTCCTATACTTACTTCAAGGATTGTAAGTTCTAATGGTCAAGGGTAGAAATATGCTTCCTCACCTCTAATGATCTACTGTTAGAGAAACTGCTTTGATAAGACAACCTGTTTAACTCAGCCTAAGGCTCTACAGGGTCACCGCATTACTGTCATTCCATTTGTACAAATAAAGATGAAACAAAGAATTTCAATATCTTCTCTGTCACTTCTGGTATGAAAAAGAGGCAGAAATTGTATTTGTTTGACTAGAATCCTTTAGTCATTCAGGACTTTGAATCATTTCAAAAGTCTGAGAGGTAAACAAATCTCTCTAAACAAAAGATACTGGCAGCACAAAGGTCAGGTCAGAGTCCATGTAGGAAAGACTCTCCTCAGTTACCCACAATTTCACTGATTGTCTGACCACAGCAGCTTGGTTTGCGCTTCCTCAGAGCTCAACTTGGGAACAGTACAGTCATCTGGAGCCATTCTATGCCAAATGACAACCATCTGCTGCCCACATGCACTTTCTACTTGGACAAATTAAAACAATCACCCCACACGAAAACCCATTAATTCATACTTCTTTAAAGACACTTAGCCCCACCTTGGAAGAGCAACACTGACAGCAATTCTTTGAGAATTAAGAATGGTATTAAGAATGGATCACCTAAAGCAAACCTTGGAAATATCTAGACTGTCTGTGCATTTTTCACAAGAAAAACACTCCTGGTTGCTTTTCTGTAGACTTTTATCTTCCCATCTGTTTATAATTGGATTACTCAAACAATGTACAAAGAGTGAACAATTATTTACAAGAGCCCTAGCTTATAGCCCGAAGTTTTGACCATAGAGATACAGGTTTAGATTAAGATGTGGAAAGAATACACAGAAGAACTGTGAAAAAAAGCTCTTGAAAAATGTACTGAAGATGGGAGCTGGCGAGGCTCATGCTGGAGCGCTTCGCGTCTGGGGAAAAACTGGTGGCAGCTGGTGGCAGCGAGGGTACCGGTGACCATGAGATCTCTGCGACTGCTCAGAATCCCCTTCCTGTGTGGCTTGCTCTGGGCTTTTTGTGCCCCGGGTGCCAGGGCCGAGCAGCCCGGGGCCAGCTCCTCCCATCATGGCAGCATGGGCCTGGATAAGAACACAGTGCATGACCAAGAGCATATCATGGAGCATCTCGAAGGTGTCATCAACAAACCAGAGGCGGAGATGTCCCCACAAGAGCTGCAGCTCCATTATTTCAAAATGCATGATTATGATGGCAATAATCTACTTGATGGCCTAGAACTCTCCACGGCCATCACTCATGTTCATAAGGAGGAGGGAAGTGAGCAGGCACCAATGAATGAAGATGAGCTGATCAACTTAATAGATGGTGTTTTGAGAGACGATGACAAGAACAATGATGGATACATCGACTATCCGAATTTGCAAAACCCCTGCAGTAGATCCGATGTGGCCATCTCCTAGTTAAATGCAAATCTGACCCATTATAATGTGACCAGACACTTTCCGTAATGCAAAATAACTCATTTCCAAAATACTGCTTTGGTATTTTGGTAAAAAACCTGTAGCAACTTGTTACACTGGGGTGAGAAAGAGAA